>CM059837.1:14206199-14751284 GCA_030444775.1 Atalantia buxifolia
TCAGAGAGCAATTAAACATTATGGATTGGTATACTTTCGCATATTTTATTATTGATTCTTGGTGATACAACATGAATATTCGTAGATTATGTGCGATGGTCTTCACCCAAAGATTTCTTTCTATAATAAGTGATATCAGAGCCTTTTCATATTTGAATCATTAAGAACCAAATTTATTTTTATTAATGATTAAATTCAGTGTTCTCCGAATTTAATAGTTCGAATTATTAAAATTATTAAGTTTGAAAATAATTGAGGATTAAATAATTTTTGGCATTCTTGAATCTAATAATTCATAAATCAAATTTTGGTTGACTTCTGGTATTAAGCAAATAAATCGGAATTTGAGAAACCATTTTGGAAAATCAGTTAAAAAATTAAAAAATTCTGATTTAAAGTTAAAAAAAAATTCTAGATTTAGGTCTTGTGGTGGCGGCAATGGCGGCCGTTGAGGCCGAGGTTGTAGGTCGAACCCGGCCGCATGTTGCGGCAAGGCTGTAGAAAAACGAAATAGCAACTACGACCAGCAAGCCAAAAATAAAGAGGCCATATTAAGGAGCCAAAAAAAAAGAGAAAGCGAGGGCTTCCAATTGAAACAAAATTAGTAGCCTAAGCATTAAGTGGTTACCACACCGTGGCGGCAGTTAAGGCCGTCGCCTAAAGACAAGAAGAGAAGAAAATGCGGAATTAGAGTCTTTGTGGTTTTTATCTTGGAGGTCCACGAGAGATATTATAAAATTCTTTTTTAGATAGAAGGTTAAGAATATTTTTTTATTTAAGTCATAGAATTTGTTTGAACTTAATGAGAATTTAGTTTTATGTCAATAGAGATTGGACTAAATGGATTAAAATGTATAGTTAAGGTTTTAGCCCATGAAGATAAAAGAATTAAAAAAATTGTTGGTGATTTGGGGCTGCCTTAGGATACGATTTGGATCAGCTCGGTAGATCGACCTAGACTCGTTCGTGGTTGACCATCAATAATTGGGCTTTGACTTTGACTTAATTTTTTTGGATTATTTTTGTATAGTTTTTTAAATTTAGATATTGATATAGTAATATATTTTTGAGATGAATTTATTGAGTAACATGTCGCTAAAAAGTGACATTTCTTGAATTTTTATTAATTTGTATTGGAATATAAATGGTTAAATGTATGTAATTTATGTGAATATCGATTGGCCTAAAGAAGATCCATATTTGATAGAAGCACCTGTGGTAATAAATAGTGACTATTCAATTTTACATGTGAACAATAAGCGACCCTAAGAAGATTTATTGTTGACATATTTTTATCCATCGAGTGTTTGATTAATACACCAGATATACTTACAAGTTAATATTTTTCGAGAAGATGAAATATTAATGGGTGTCAAATATCTTGAGAGAATACCTTTATTTGAATTTATTTTTTTGTTTTGAGACTTATATGAGCTTGTTTTGTTTGTTTATTATTCTCTACATCTCGCTTCAAATCATAGTAGAGAACTTGCGCAATAATTCTTGATCACATGAGTCTAGACTTTACATTAAGGGTTAATTCTCCCTGCCTCCTAGGATGATAGTACCCTTGATAATAAAAGAAAATAGTAAAGGTGGGAGAGATCAAATCGCATGTGTATCACGATCATGAAAAGGCCATTCTAGAGAGAGCGTTTAGAGCTCAATGTGCAGAAAAGAGACAAATCGGCTAAGGAGTTCTAACATAATTGAACAAATGTTTGTCAAGAACGAAAAGGCAGAAATATGCATGCTTTTGACAAATCTAATTTTAAAAAGGAATAAGAGGCGAAAAAAGGAAGAGGCTAAAGGAAGCTGCCAGATATAACATCTTAAAAGAAACAACGAAAAAACTTATTGATCAGAAGGCATAGTTATTTCTTTTGCGAAGTTGAAAGGGCATGATTTGGTTTTTTCTAAAGTTTAATATTAGTATCTAAACACATGGTGGATGCATTAATATATCTATGTAAGTTTGCTTGAATTCTTGAAAGCCCAATGATGAAGTAAAGATACATTTATAAGACGATTTTATTTAGATCTTGATGAGACATTTTATTATCTCGTCTTTTAAATAAAATTTGATTTGCTATTTCCGCTTGCACAAGCACGTTATTAACATTCTTTGGAAATGGAAAATTCAATTTGTTTTATAATTCAAAGCGGTTGTTTGATTCTTTGTCGAGATGATAATCTTTATATACTTGATATAATTGCTTCATTTAATGAATTCTTGCAATTAATTACACTAGGTTTAAGAAAATTAACCAATGAGAACTACATTTGCATTATGTCCACGAGATTAGGTCGAATCTCTAAATAGAGAATAGAGAGACTTGTATCGAGACAAAATTCTCGACCATTTAGATTTCATAGAGTTTGATATTTGTGTTAACTATATCGAAACAAATTAATAAAGGAGATTTGAGGCCAACCGGTTTTGGATGTTTGAACTCACACCACAGATTTTTATGGGCTATTCCTACGGTGGCTTAAAATAGTCAATATATTTTATAACATTCATAAATAATTTTTCTAAATATAGCTACAGCTATATCCCCTCATGAAAAATCATAGTCCTTGAATCGTTAAAAAATTTTAAGGCTGAAGTTGAGAACTAACATGGCAAAATGATTAAAGCATCCAAATCGTAGTAGTGGTGAATACTATAGTAAATATGATGGTTCGGTGAACAATTTCCATGACGTTTGCTAAGTTCCTAGAAGAATACGTATTATCCCATCGTGCACTATACGAGTTCACCTACTATGAATGGTGTTGCTGAAAGACAAAAAGGATGCTTAAAGACATTATCAGAACTACGATTTTTCATTCTACCTTACTAGAATCATTCTAGGAGAGGTGGTTAAGACTATAGCATATATCCTTAACGGGGTTCCAACTAAAGTGATTACTAAAACCCTTTAAAAGTCTAGTCTAAAACACTTGTATGTTTGGGAATGTCCAGCAGAAGCGAGGCGTTATAGGCCTAATAAGAAGAAACTAGTATAAAAAAACGATGAGTTATTATTTTATTAGATACTCTATTAGCCTAAAGGCTACATATTATGTAATTTAATGATAATAAACATGTGTCTTAAGTGATATGATAAATATTGTATTTCACATTTTTATTAGTTTTAAAGGATAATATTTATGCAAGTGAATCACGTGAAATCAAATTCAAGACCTCGACGGACAACGGCGTGATCAAGAACAAAAGTTTAGCTCCAATTTAGTCATTATTACAACAAATTCTTGTAAAGTAGGTATGATTTAATATATGCACAGTCTAACATTCAGAAGTTCAAGATTTTATTTAATAAATTATTACTTTTCATAAACCAAAAAGTTTATATTTATAAGACAAGTATTTTGTGGATTTGAGTGTTTTCAAAATTTGGATTAAATTGAAAAATTTAAATCAATAAGCCTTCGAAAAGAACTTCTTTGAAATGCATTATAAAGTTTTAGGCTGTAGCATAATTTCAAAAGTTTATGGAATAACGAACATTATTTAAAACATCCTGAAATGGATCTATTCGTAATTTTTATGACAAATTGGGTAAATCGTCAAATTACAAAAAGTGTTGGGCAAAAATATAATAGTGTTACTGTGGCAAAATTCAAATTGTAACAGTAACTTGTACTGTACTAAGCGATGAGCCGACTATTTAAAGGCTAGCCACTGGCTTGTTTAGTTTTGTCCACAACGGCTAGTTTTTGTGTCAAAACTATACAAACTCAAATTTAATTCATTTTTGTAGACTTTGCAAGCATAAACAATTGTAAACAATATATTTTGAAGTTCCAATTCATAAATCATCATAGATTAAATCTTCATTAAACTATTATTTGCATATATACTCTAAAAGAGAGTATTTGTTGTAATTCTTGAATTCATTGCAAAATTTGTGATTGTGTAAGTGTGGAAAACACTTGAGTGAAGAGATTGGGGTTAATCTCTCATTGTTAAGGTCTATTGACACCTTGGAAGTCAATTGTAAGCATTTGAAGTCTTGGGAGGCTTGGATAGTGAAATCTTCAAGTTTGGTTTACTTGAGGCATGGACGTACACGAGGATTGCCAAACCACGTAAAAATATTTGTGTTTTCTCTCTCTTCCCTTACTCTTTTATTTTTTAGCATTGTTAAATTTATTGTTTTTGATTTTATTAAGGCATTAGATTGAATTGTTGTGTGATTTGCTTAGCTTAATTTTTAAAACTCAATTCACCCTCTTTTGTCAGAGATAACTAGTATTTCATACTCTAAATGATCTAGGGGGTGCAAGTTTTATGATCCCATGACTAATTCGATTTTTGAGTCTAGAAATACTCGGTTCTTTAACGATGTCGAGTTTACGATGGGAGATACGGCTAAAGACTTTGTCATTGAGGAGTGTTATGTTGATATTCCCACATGTATTATTAACATTAATTAGGTTCTTATTCCATATAAGAAATTGTTCTAGAAGAACAAACTTTACCACCTCAAGAACATATGCCATTAAGGAGATCTACTAGAGAAATGAGAAATGTAGTATCATTCACTTGGTGTACTTTCCAAACGTTCCTTAGGTGAACCTTGTGTTATGGCAGTTGGCTGCTTCTTTTTCTGGCTTTGAGTTGGACTGATTGGTGAGGTTCCAGCAGGGTCAATAGCTTAGCCTTATTCATTTGTGCTTTGGTTCTTCTGGTGTTGTAGCACCTCCAGAGAGTTGTGCCCATAACATTTGCTAAAGACCCTAGTAAATTTGTGAAATGAGATTTGTTAGGGTTTGTTGTGCAGCAAGGCCGCGAGTTTTGTTGCAGTTTGTTCAGTGATACTAGCAATGAGGTCTCTTAGGCTGCTTCTTGCTATCTCTGTTCTAGCAACTCTCTTGATAACCTTTATAAGCTGCATTTACATCTTCTTCCCCACTACGATTCGATTCTCGTCTTACAAATTTTTCTCCTTTCGCTTTGTAAGAAGTCACCTTTAGAGTTCTTTTCCTTCTGCTTATTGGCTTTTTCTTTTTTTTCTCTTTCTCCTCTTATTATTTTATTTGTTTCCTACTCTTCATCTTCAAAATCTTATTCTTTTGGTTATTCTAGATGATGTTCCTCATCATACTCCCTTTAGCCTCTCCGTCTTCACTCCTTTCGATGTAGCGACTTCTCTGCCTCTCTAAAATTAAATTATTCTGACAGAATCGGAAAGTGCATCTTTACTCTTTATGTATAGGGCAAATTGGTGTTTTTTCTTCAAGATGTTGTATGTAGATCCAAAATCTCTTATTTTCTTTCATCTAGGCTTACACTTATGCTTACCTTGCCTCACTTTAAGCACTTAAAGAATATTCCGATCATTGATAGCTTGTTTGTCCTTGCTATAGTAAGATGTTTTAAAGGTTGCTGCAGCAGCAAATTCTCAGAAATTCTCTCAACTGTCCTAATGGTATTGGCTAAACGTTCTTTATTCTCTCTCGTCATTGTCCTCTAAAATGCACTACCAAGACTTTTCAAATTCTATGATAAGAAAAGGGAATAGTAGTGCAATAGATTTTTGCTTTTTCATAGCACAATCTCTGATTTCCCTCTCAATGATCTTGCCTACATCCCATCTATGGGCTTTGACCATAGCATAGAGGAGGATTAGTTTGTCTTGAAAAACTATTGTAGTATGGGTAGTTGGCATTCATCGAGATTTCAAAAATTTGACTCTCTTCGTTTCATCACTTGCTACCCAAGGTAGTCAATGTTTTGAAAACTTCCTATTTTTTCATTGTCATATTCTCAGCAAATTGTGTGTATTCGCTCTCTACAGCAATGGGTAAATCATAGAAGGCATTAATAACTTTAAAGTCCAAAGGACTTGTACTTGCCTTACAAAAATATAGGCGTTGATCTTCTTTATAGCATGTTCAAATAGAATTCTTTGACAAGCGGGACACTTGGATCTTGAGGGTGAGAACAAAATTTACTCATCCTCCCTTTACACCAATATGAATGTTTGCTCATTACACCCGTAAGTTGCTAAAAGCTTAGTGGCTCTATAAAATCCTCAAATTTGTCTTTGACCTTGTAGCTATGGAAGGAGGGTCCTTTAATCGAGCAGCTCTCGTCTTGATCTTAGGCATTGCTAGATCAGACCGAAGATAATTGTATGGTGCCTAAAAAGTAAATCGTAAAAGGGTGAAAATAATAGTGAGAGTTATTGATAGGAAGAGAAAAAATTATAGTGAGAGCGAAAGATGCTACAGTGAATCCCTAATTAATAGCAGGCGACAAAATAGATAAAGAAAGGTAATTAAAAGGATAAGTTGAAAGAATATTTAAAATTTAAAAAAATCTAATATAAAAAGGAAAGTATATTTTCACGGTAATTTAAGGATTGTACAATCCTTCCTTATTTCAACTCGATCTCTTGTGTGGTCGACAAATTCCCAAAGGTAAAAATTTCCTGACTTTGCCAATGCGGTGATAAAAATAGATGTTGTAGCAACAATAAATTCCCTTATTGGATGAGAACCACTTTCCATTTGTTATATTATATGTGACGCTCAAATGCAAAACATGTCAATTTGTTTACCTACATTTTTTTAATTTAATTTTTAAAAAATGTCTTGTAATAAAATAAAAGAAAGAAAATAAATTAAATAATCTATTTAAAAAGGATAAAAACGTAAATTAAATCATGTAAAACTAAACTTGTTAAAGACAAATTGAAATAACTTACCTCATCATTAGGTTACATACCAATTGGCACTTCATTTTAGGTCCTTGACCTAACCATTCTTGATTTCTCATGTTGGATCCCTTAGGAACAAGTCCTCTCTTAGGTGAGTCAACAATTTGTCATGTAATGCTTCACTACATGCCTATTAACCTTGAATTCTTGACTTGTTCATTCATCTAAGAGTTCAACACCCTTATGAAGATATAATTTGATAAGCTTGAAGGTCGACCATCTAGATTTTAATTTTCTAGGAAAGAGCTTTAATCACGACTTATAAAACAAGACTTGAGTGCCTAAATGAGTTCCCCTCTTGGATTCTCGATCATGTCATTACTTGGTCTTATAAGCATAGATTCTTGCATTTTCATAGGAGAATAACTGAACTCCTCAGCTCGTAAAGTTGTTATTTTCTTTGCTTTCTTTGTGACAATCATGTCCATGTTCAATTGCTTGATTGCCTAATATGTTTTGCTGTAGCTCAAATGGCAAGTGACACACTTTTTCATAAATAATTCTATCGGTGACATGGCAATTGGAGTTTTATAAAATGTTCTATAAAGCGCATAAAAAGTCATTTAATCTAAGTGATCAATCTTTTCTATTGGGACTCACAATTTTCTCTTGAATCTTCTATCTCCATGTTGGATACCTCTCTGTCTACATCCACTTGTTTACGAATGATAAGTTTAGTAACCTTATGCTTGATTCCATACTTGGCCAATGCTCTCAGCAAATGTTCTTGTTGTAAAAATGTGTTCCTGCATTTACTAATATTAGCTCTTGGAATGCCAAATCTTGAAAAAGATGTATTTACGAAGAAACTTAACCCTTTGCCTTGGCATCATCAGTTAGTAATGCTACAGCTTCCCTATTTGGAGACATAATCTACAGCCACTAGTATGTATAGATTGCGAAGAGGGTGGAAATGGTTCCTGAAATTCTATACCCATTACATCGAAAGAGTTCAACCTCCAGAATACTAGTGAATGGCATTTCATACTTTTGAGAGATGTTCTCACTTACTTTGACACCTCTTATAATATTTAACAAACTCATAAGCATCTTTAAAAATAGCGGACTAGTAGTAACTTTGATTGAAGGATTTTTGCTATTGTCTTATGCCCTCAAAGTGTCCAGTATCTTTGTAGCATGACAAGATTGCGGGATGTCTGAAATTTTTCATCTCAGTACACATCTTACGATCACATGGTCTTAACATATCTTGTATAAGTAAGGCTTATCTATTGATAACTCTTTACATCATGAAGAAATCTTTTTTTCTAGTGCTTTCAAATCTGGTGGTAATAATCCACTCGCAAATAGTTAGCAAAATTGGCATACCATGAGAATCCCGATTCTTTGTAGCATCACGGAAGTACTATAACATTAACAATTCTTTGATAATGAAATGTTTTATGATCTCTTGCTTCGTTAAAGTGATTTCATCTACTTCGACCTTGAAAGATGATCTGCTACTTGATTCTCGTCTTTTCTATCCTTTATCTCAAGTCAAACTCTTATAGTAACAAAGTCCACCAATCGACCTCGATTTGGCGTCCTTCTTTGAAATCAAATACTTTATAATCGAGTGGTCTATATCTTGGTCACTTTGGTGCCAATCAAATAAGTCTGAATTTATCAAATGCAAAAACAATTGACATCGACTCTTTTTAGTGGTAGTATAATTGGAGTTGTGCATTAGCTAAAGTTTTCTTTGGCATAATAAATGGAATGAAAAATCTTACCTTTCCTTTGCCTTAGCATTGCTCAACATAATGGTCACTAGCGTCACATCAATTCAAAGGCATACTCTAACTAGTACTATAACAATTAGTCTGTAATAAGAGTTTTTCAATTTCAAAAAGCTTTTAAACAATCTTCATCAATTGAAAATTAAGGTGTCATATTCGACGGCAACATGCATAAGCGTTTGACTATTTTTAGAAGCCTTTAATGACACCTTCATAGAACTCAACATATCTAGGAAACTCACAATGCCTTTTACTGAAGTAGGTGGTGGAAGTTTATCAATCATCTCTACTTTTCCCTTGTCATCTATTCCTTTCTAGAGACTACATGGCTTAGGACTATCCATTTTTGTACCATAAAACTATTCAAAATAAAGTTGGTCTCCTCGCATCTTTTAATCACATTTTCTAGGTTATATGTGAGTCATTATATGATTCCTAAAGACTGAAAAATAATTCATAATACGACCAAGTGTTTGTTCAACAATATATGAAAAAATAGACATCATACATCTCTAGAAAGTTGTTGAAGTATTGCACAAATCTAATGGCACCCTTCTAAAAACAAAGGTTCCATAAGCACAAGTAAATGTTGTCTTCTCTTGATCCTCTGGTGCTATAGCAATTTAGTTGTAACCTGAGTATCTATCCAAGAAACAATAATATTCTTTTCTAGCAAGTTTTTCCAGCATTTAATCTATGAAAGGCAATGGAAAATGGTTCTTCTTTGTAGATTTACTTAGCTTCCTATAATCCATGTAAACTCTCCATCCAGTCACTGTTCTTGAAGGAATAAGCTCATTATTCTTATTTGCTACAATTGTTACTCCATCTTTCTTTGGAACACATTATTTGGACTTACCTATTATCGGATATGGAGAAGATAATTCCGGCATCGAGCCATTTGATGGCCTCTTTCTTCACAACTTCTTTCATGATGAGATTCAACTTTCTCTGATGCTCCACAAAATTGTTATAACAATCTTCTAGCAGAATCTTATGCATGCATATGGATGAGCTTATTCCTTTAATATTTACCATGGTCCATTCTATAGCTTTCTGGTATCTCCACGTACATTCATCAAGCGTTTTCTTGATTTGCATTCAAAGAAAATAAAATAATTACTAGAAGGGTGTTATTGTCACTAAGATAAAATATTTTAAATGTTGGGTAAAACTTTTAATTCTAGAAGGAGGTGACTCGATAGATGGAGCAGAAGGTTTACTTCTTTGTTTTAGAGATCAAGTGATTCAAAGTACTCGTTTGCTATGAAAGATTGCTTCTCTCCTAACCATGCTATGTTGGTTGTTTGAGATCTTTACCTTCAAGTTCTTCGAATATTACAGCATTGATTTCTTCCTTACTACAGCAATCGTTTAATCTCTCTATTACAGTAGAATCTACAACTCTGATAAAGTTACAATCTTCAACCTCATCAGGACTCTTCATAGCATTTAGCACATTGAATGTAATTTGTTGGTCATTCACCCGCATAATGAATTCTCCTTTTTGTTCATCAATCAGAGTCATTCATGTGGGTAAGAAAGGTCATTCTAGAATGATTGGTATTTCTTTGTTTGCTTTAAATTCCAACATAATGAAATCCACTAGAAAAATAAATTTGTCTACCTTCACCAATACATCTTCAATCTTCTTTTTAGATAGGCATGAGATCACATCGACAAGTTATAAAGTCCAGTTGTTAGCCTACCTTCTCCGACTCCCAATTACTTATACCTTTGATAAAGGCATGAGATAAATGCTAGCTTAGAATCCAAAGTGTCTTTGTTGTAATTAGTCACTATGGAGTATGTAATTGTGAAGCTCTTAGATCTTGACTTTTGAGGGTTTTGTTTTGATTAAAGGCATGAGATTAATGCTAGCTCCCAAAGCACAAAGTGTCTTACCACTTGTAATTAGTCCACTATGGAGTATAGAATTGTGAAGCTCACTAAGATCCCCAGAATTTTGAGGATTTATTATAAAGCATTTGGCTACATACTTGTGTCAGAGCAACTGTTTCAAATTCTCCAAGCCTTCGTTTCCTTGATAAAATATCTTTTAAGAACTTCACATAATTTGGGATTTGTTTGAGGGCTTCTACAAAGGAATATTGATATATTTGCTTGACACTTTAAAAACTTGTTGAATTGCTTGTCTTGCTTTTACTTGGGAAATATTTTGGGAAGGTGGTGGGTGTCTAAGCTGTTGTATTGTAGTATTGTAACATCTTCTTCTACAATTTCTGGATTACTATTTTTTGCTGATTGCGTAGCTTGACTGTTCACATCAGTGGCCTGGAAAGTGGGTTGTTGTGGTTTTTCTTCAACTTGAGTTTCTTTTTGGGTTGAAGTGGGATCAACTCTTCTTTTTGGTACTCCAACTGGAATATGAACATCCTTTCCAAACCTTAAGTTGATCACCTTGCAATGCTCCTTTTCTTCTCTTCTCGGATCCTCATGTTGCTACGTAAACTACCATGAGATTTGTTACTCTTTATTTGTAATTTGTTCAATTTGATTCTCCAAGTCTCTTAAGGACACTGCTTGGCTTTGAACAACTGCTTCATTCTTTACAATGTATTCCCTAAGCAAAGATTCAAGAGAACTGAGTTGATTATTGTTGGTGTTTCTTTACCCTTGATTTTCTTTGTGAAATCTAGGTGGTTGAGCAGGCTGTTTTATCCTTTGAATTTCTTTCATGACATTTTGGTTCTGATTACTTCATAAAAAATTTAGGCTCTGTCTCTATCCAGGGTTGTAAATGTTTGAATATGGATTGTTTCGATTAAATGTCATTAAAGTTGCCCACGTAGTTCACTAAGGTTGGATTTTCAAGACAATTGTCAAATAAGTGCCCTTTTCCAAAATAAATGCATGATGCTTCAGTAATTTAGTTAACAGTTACTGGAGCAATAGCCATAGTTTTCCATATTTGTTAATGAGGTTACTTGGACTGACAATACTGCCAAGGCGTCTACATTATGGACTCCTACTGTTCCTCTTGTAGCTTGCCTAGTTGATGGCCACTGATAGTTATTCTTGGCTATCATCTCCAAAATTTTATAGGCCTCATTATAGGAGTTAGATAGCAAGGACCCATTTCTTGAAATTAGTGAAAGCGGTGATCTCGTTCCTCGATTTTACTTTCTTGGTTGGTGGGAAGTATTTCATTAAAAAAATTTAACCAAGTCATTCCATGTGGTGATAGAGTCAGGGGTTGGGAATTCAACTATGCTCTTACTCGATCTCTTAAAGAAAAGCGGGAAAAGTTTGAGCTTTAATGCTTCTGCGATGCTCGACAATCTTGAAAGCATCACTTACTTCCAAAAACAACTTAAAGGTACGATATGATGATCTTGAATGGCAGCCCATTGATTGCCCCACTATTTGAAACATCTTAAACATCATAGGTTTAAGCTCAAAATTATCGGTTTGCACTTGGGTTTAACTTTTTAGGGTTTATGCTTAAGGGTCAATGCGCATAATCTCTAATAACTTTATCTCTATCATCGCCATATGGATAATGTTGTTATTCTCTGGATGCCACAAATAATTTGCCTATTCTCGATTTTCTTAACTTCCTTGTGCATTCACTAGTTGTATTTTTTTTTCAGGGGTTCAAATTTCTCATATCTTGTAAATCATCCATTGCTTATGACTTTTAAATTTCTATGCTCTATTCTCAATCTTCTTACAGCTCTTTCAATTTCTAGATTAAATTGGAAGTCAATAGGTTTGTATTTGCACATGCAAGGGTTGCTAGAGCACTTTTGTCAACAAAATAAACGAAATAAAATTAACAATTTTTAAGATTAATTTCACAAATCAAATTAAAAAATCAATCCCTGACAAAAATGTCAAAAACTTGGTGTGCAATTTCTAATGCTATGGGTGTCAATGTGCAGGTGTACACAACATGTAATATATTGATGAGTATTCAGGTCGTCTCCCATAGATTGATGTTATTAGATTTGCTACAATAATCTAAATAGTGTAGTTTTGTTCTAAATTAAATTAAGACAATTTACAAAACTAATAAACTAATTAAAATGCAATAAAGAAAATTCTCACGTAAACCTCAAGGATGTAACTAATGGAAATAAAGTTGAGTGAGTTTACTCATAATGGCATTAACTATTTTTCAATTATAGTATCATTGCTACAACATTTATTAAAGCACTGGGCGAAATCCCTCATGCATCATCTGCCGCTTGCATTGAATATCTTATATATAATGCAACTTGAGTTGCAATTGTTATGCCAACATTAAATATAGCATTAAATGTTCTAGATTCTATTTACCCTACAAGGTGAATCCCCTTCCTGTCTAGTTTATCACTAATTTTAGATTAAGAATTTTTATTCAAATTGAGATTTACTCAACTTGGGAAACTCGAGGTCTAAAACAAAATATTATCTTAATTTGATATGCTAACTAATTCAAACTTTTTTAGGATCTTTCTTAACTAGTATCCACTAAATGGGTGGTCCTTTGAAATAAAGAATTGAAATCAATACAATTAAGACAAAATGCTATAGCAAACATAGCAATGCACATATATCGGTCAAACATCCGTTAAGATCGTTTTTATCACTTAACCACAATCAAACTCATTTCATGATTTGCAATAGAACAGTAAATAAAATTGCTTCAGCCATCAAATACATCCCCATAAATAAATAAAAAACAAGATAAAAAGTTGAAGTAGTTTAATCTTGCGATCTCTCCTTCTTATTCATTGTGATTCCTCTCATTGCAGCCTTCAAATTCTTTATTTTTTGTTTTTATTTTGTTTTTCTCTATGATTTTTCCTTGAGCAATGGCTCTTTCTTTTTCTTTTCACGCGTACTCCTTTTATAACTCAGAATTAGGACAACCAAAAGTGTGTGGTGCGTATCCTCCACTTTTGGAAACTTTAATACACAATATTTTAATTGTAGTGCATGAAATCCAATCATCATTACTTGTGTTCTTCTAAAGAACAACTACAAATGTCTATCTTGTTCAGAGACTTGTTTCAATTCCTCTGTAGACAAGTTCTTTCATTATCTCTGCAAGTCTATTGCAGCAGTATTCCTTCCTTAAAACTTGAGCCTTTGGTCACCTACAATTATACATATAATCTAAGCACAAATTATTATAAAATAACTCAATTTTTTAAGAATAAACTAAAGTGGATATTCATGCAAAAATATAACTAAAATGCAATAAAAACACATTATTTACTCTTTAAAGTGCCATGATAACTCTCGTTTCATAGAGTTATCAGCAACATATTTAATAGAATGTTATAAGACATCTAACACGAAATATGGCTATGGAATTTTGTCACGAGTTGCGTATAGTAAATGGTGTTGATAGATCACTCAAGTTATTTTGTGACAATAAGTCAGCAATGCTATATTCCAATAATAAGGGAGATCGTGAAGTCAAAGTATATAGACATCAAGTTCTAATCGTTAAAAAGAAAGAATTCAGAGTGAACAGTTGTCTATAGAGCACATTGACACAAACTACATGAATATGGATTCGCTTACTAAGGGATTGCCACCCAAGATGTGTCATGAGCACACTACTCGTATGGGTGTCATTTCATTAAAAAGGATATTCAGTTTTAGTGAGAGTTTGTGATTTTAGATGCTCTTATGTTATAGACATTTTCAGATTGTTTCGGTTTATAAATATTCAAGGTTATTTTCTACAGAAATAAAGTTTTAATTTATTCACACTCTAATTTTAGTGTGATTTTATCTCACTAACATTTAAGGTGGTTCAATTAGAAATAGGCATGTTAAGATCACATTGTATGAAATTTCCATGCTACACATCCATATTATAATCCATGTCGCTTAATTGTATTAGGATAGTGACCATTGATAGGTCGAGTTACGATAGTTATAACGAAAGTTACTTTGATCCAATGCTAGTATGATTGATGGACCGGGTCAGTTATAGATATATTTTGACAATGACAGTAAGGTTGAGCTTATACTCGTTTTTTTTTTTTTTGCAAAACATAATTATAAGATTACACATACCCAAGTGGGAGATTGTTAGATTTTTAATCTAGCATTGTTGAATCTTTAATCCAACGTTGGTCTTATATATGAATAATTATGTATTAGGTCATGGGTTAAGCCTAATAAAAGTGATTTATTAAGATTTTCAATAATATGATCAGAATGTATTTAATAAGGTATGGATTTTTAATGTGTAGTGACTTAACTCAGTAATTTCAATTTCTACAATGGGCTAAATAGGAATACCTAAAGACAATAGGAAAAGTTGTCTATATAAGTAGTCATGGCCCCCATGTCACATGTATCTTTCTATTCCTGACATCTCATCCTCAGAGAAAGAGTATAGAGAAAATTAAAAGATTCTGTGAAGCTGTTGATCCAAAGGTAACCACACAACTCTAAAGAGTAATTAAGCACTATAGATTCAAATATGCTTCTGCATATTTTGTTATTGATTCTTGGTTATACATTGCCCAAATTGACAAGTCTGCGATGTTGGAGTATTGTTTTCAATCCAGCATCTTGGAAAGGGCTTTTGAAGCAGATCATGACTTCCATAACCATCACTGTAATTGAAAATTTGTAAGTGCAGAAAATTTAAAAGTTTTATTTTTATTTTATAACAAATAGCAAGACTCCGATATAATTGACCTAGTAAAAGACCAAAACAAAGGGCACCAAACCCATGTGACAGCATAATTTTGCCCTTCAAAACATTAATATTAATTTTTCTCAACATTTCAAATCATAGTTTTAAACAGACTGCACTAAAGAAGAATAAAAATAGAGCGAAATAAAAAATGGAAACAAGTAATTATGGAAGAAATTAAGTTCTACTTATTAATTTCTTTTATCCATGCCTCTGTTTCAGGGATGAAATTCATAAGACTGTCTCTCACAAACTTTATACTTTAACTAGATATACAATTATGCATAACTAATTAAACCAGTACATTTTTAAGAGATTATTAAAAACAAAACCTTAAATTTGCCAAAATCATGAACTAATAACGCGAGTTTCGTATATGGATCCAACCCAAGTTTCATTTGTTATTACAAAGTAAATCAAACAGCTAATGCAATAAAGGCGGTGTAGTGTATGACATGACCAAATAAACGGTGCTGTAATGATGCAAAAGGCATCGACCAGAGATTGAGCAATCTTCTTCTTCTTGATTAATTAATCTTGTTAAGCCGCGGCCGCGTCCAATTTCTCCATAACAAAATATTCCTGCTAGTGGGGTTTCAGGGAAGTTCCTGCAGAATGGATAACTTTCAAAGTAAACATCATTATCGTCGTCGTCGTCGTCGGCATCTTCAGAGAGTGGCACACTACGAGAAAAGCAAGAGAAGATTAAGCCTCGAACACTTCCTTGTTAGCATTAGTGACATTGCGGCCAATTGTGCCACAACAAGATGATGCATTCAGAAGTCTGAGGCCATCTAAGACATCGATGCTAGAAGATGATGCAGTATCTGAATCAGAGTGGTAGAATATGAAAGAATCGCCAGGTCTGATGCCAACTCCATTCACAATAAAGAACTGATCCTCTGCTCTGTTCAAAACCACAGCCAAAGGAAGGGGCAAAAGTTTTACAAACATTATACATGCATTCCTTTTCAAAACATAGAGGTCACATGTCTTACCCCAAAACTTCGTACAATGACATATATGATCTTGATCCAAACTGCAGTGACCCTCTTTGATGTATGACCCCAATGTATAAATAAGGGTATTCATCATCAATCTGCAAAAGAGCACCTCTAAATTTAGGCATAAACAAGATAGATAGTATGAGGGGCCAAGCCTTGCAGCCATAAGACCAAATTGAACCAAATTGAAAAGGGTTAGCTTTCAGAACTGATATACATGTTCTTTAATGTCTTCTAAAATTTCTTCGCCATGTAGAAGTCCATCATATCCTTCCATTCTTGCAGTCAACAGTGAACAATCTGCATTATGCTCCGCTACTGAAACAGCCTTGAGTTCAGGACCAAATGGTAATACACCAGTTGACATTGTAACATCAAATTGAATTTCTGGAACTGCTCAATCAACAAGTTGTAGGAAACAAAGTTATTAAACATTAACTAAATACCCGTAGAAGTGATGAAAAAGATGTGTACCATCTACAAAACCAATAATTGATTTAGTAGAATTATTTAAGTACCATTTGCATTGTCGCTATCCCTTGAAAATACTAGAGCAACGGCATCAAAGAAGTACAAAGCCCTACTGTAGTTCTGAGAATTTTCCCCAGTTTTAAACAAAAAGCAGCTAGTTGCATCACCCACGATGACTGTTTCCTCAGGCAAGCCGTAATCTAACAAATTTCAAGAGGTCACAAGCTATATGGTGATATTAAAACATCAACCTTAACCAACAATTAATTGACATATAAGTTTCTTGATTCAAATATCGAATCAGAAAAAAGAAAAAAATTGTTTATATGACCAGAGAGTGATAACACTCACCCATCTCTGCAAGAATTGGTTTGATATCAATATTTTGATCCTATAACATAATCAAAAGATACATCATAAGAATGGATATTCTTTAAATGAAAACAATGAAAACCTGGTTTACGGCTAGTTACTTACTCCAAACAAGATGATCCCATTAGGGGATGAGCACCCTGAAACAGAGGCTGAGTAGTGCCTGATATCCATCAGAAATTTATCAACCATGGTAAATTCAGGTTCCTGAAATGGAAACCCCAAAAGAAACAAAAAGATGTCACATAAATCATTTTTGCACCTTGCATATACACAATCTATGCAAAATGAGATGGGGGCTTATTACCTCCTTTGATCGTAGAAGTGGGATGGTCTCGACCTTAAGCCCAGGTACATATCCAACAATCAAGACGATTCCACAACAATGATCAAAATCATTAAGGAGATTATCTTCAAGTAATGTCCATTTTACCTAAAATGACATTTTCATAAGAAAAAAAAAACCACTAATTTGCTACATTAATTTAACCAATGATTCAAAGAAAAATGAATTTCACAGATTGATGATGCATACAAACCTCACAGATTTCATCCAAATGAGCATCTAACCCAATAATCCCAGTAACAGCGTTAGTAATGACTGGGGTTCTAGATCCTAATCTTGCTGTTATCTGTATTTGTATTTAAAGTAATTAATTAATCAAAAACACAAGAATTTTATGTAAAGATGAACAAAAGATTGAGCAAAGAATTGAATGCATACAAGTTGGTGAGTGGCTGCCAATTTAGACTGCATGCCAACGGAGGCAATTGCAAAGTGTGGACGAATTGGCTCAGAGAGAACCTTATCAAGAACCTCTGCTACTGCAACCTGTTATTCATGCATGTATATGTGCAATCATAACATGAACAAAAGTTAAGTTAACAGGAAATATGGAGAAAAGGAAAAGCAAAATACAAAACTTACATGAAGAGAAGGGGAAAGAGAGAGAGCAGATGCAAGCTTAGGCTTTGAGAGAATCTGATTACAAACTTTTTTCCAACATTTGTTAACACATGCAGCTGATGCAAATGATAATGCTGGTAATCTTGAAAGTATGTGTTGAAGAAGATCTTCATTCCCCAAAGCAGCTGAACCACCCACCATTATTTTGTTTTCCATTTGTGTTTTCTTTTCTTTGGCATCAAAATGGGAGTGACCATGATGCTGTTTTATAGCATTTTTAATATGAGATGGAGGAGTTACTGCTCTTTTTGCATAATCCTAAAGAGATTACTTCAGCCATTAAGGACATTAATGGAGTAGTGGATTCTTTTCCTTATTTTTAATGATGTGTATCTGGATTTGGATTCTTGAATTCATTGGCACTTGGTGTTTTCTCAAGCCAACTATTATTTATTTATATCTCTTGTTGTTTTCTCTTGATTGTGCATCACCTCAGCACCCATATTTAGTGATATGCCAAAGTCAATAAACAAGAATTGATGATATCGTGGTAAAACAATATGGTCACATTATTTACTGTTGTTAATGTTGAAGGAGGATGTTAAATATGTGATTGGAAGCCGAACGACAATGTCCGTTGTCGTCTGAATAAATCATTGTCTCGTCGTCTAACAAATAATGACATGTCGGTAAAATGCTTGGTGATTTTCTGACTTGTATCCCACATACATTAGATGCATTCTGGCTATCAAAGCATGAGCTGCAACTTATCAAATGTGATGTCAGATGTGATTATTCGCCATGGTGCATTTGGTTTGTCAAATGTGATGAGATTATTCAACTTAACATTTGATTTATCAAACATGACACGTATTCATCATAATAGAATCAAATTAGATGGTTAAAATTATAGGTAATGTAATAAAACTAGATTAAATGGTTAAAATCACACGTCATCTAATCCTTAAGATGTGCAATTGGCAGATTCAGATTATAAATAGGGCAGCCCCTTCACTTGTATAGATTATACGAACGATTTGAATTCAAGTCTCAGAGATAATATCACCCAAGCCCTCTTATGGACTTCATATTATTTGCGTACCGTCTATTTTTTAGTTGTCTTACGAATTCATCCTTAAATTCATAACATATATTAATTTTATCAAAATTCTTGGGAAGACAAAAAATCGAGAAATCCGAAATTGCACAAAGTTTAAAAATTAGAACTCCAAACAAAGCTATAAAATAACAGTACCACAAATCTTGCGAAGAAAATGTTATGATACCTATAAATATAATTATGATTCAGCATATGAAAACCAAGTTAGTTGAGGAAATCTTAGTAAGTGTTGCGTGAAATTTGAAAAAAGGGTTAAACCGAATTGCTTTTAATGAAAAAAATTAAGGGTATTTTTTCACTTTACTCTTACAAATTATCATAATCATGTAATTTTCAAAATTTTGTTATTTTTTATCTTAAAAACACACAATTGGCACCAAAACAAGTAGAGGCCCCTAACGCTGAAAGAGGAGATTTGATCAAACTCTGACGATCTCCTTTCTGAAAAACTCTAATGGTGCTTGCCATAAGCATTTACAGCTCAATTTGTAAATTAAAATCTCCATATCACATGTTACATTATGCACAGGCTACATTCTGTAAAGACATTTTCATAAAGTTATAAATCAAAATCATATGGACTTTTTTCAAATCAAGAAATTAATTTCAAGGTGGTAAGCTTGATGAAAGGCAAACTTTAACAACAAACCAACATTCTAGCCTTCAAAATAAGTTCATTGCAGCAGGATTTTCAAGAAGAGAATCCAGAATTATTATATGGAAAGATAACAACCTCTTAGTGACTTACTACTCCCACTGAAAGGGGAATTGTTTGAGGGGTATCACTGGCTGCAGACCCATCATATCCCAAATGAAACACTCCAGGGCAATGAACATTATCATCCTGATCACTGGATACCGGAACAGATTCCATGGGCTCTACACTGTGATTATGCAGGCTTGTGCCCAAGGACCGCACCAGTGGCATTGAACTAGGCGGCATCATTTGGCTTAAACTGATACCAGATGTCTGTGTTGTTGGTGATGACAGAAGAGAGAGAGCACAATCTGAGTCTTGAGTGGTTGACCTGCCATGGAATACATTGTGGCTTGCCCCACTTCGGTCTGACAAATTGGCAGTGCTAAGAAGCGGCTGGCTGACAGTAGCTTCAGAAGATGTTTGATTGCTAAAAGTGAGGTTATCGCCTTGCAGGAATGTGAATTGCTTCCTGTTTTGTAGCTGCTTGAAGGGGATCCAAGAAATAGGTTCCGTTAGTCAGGCAAGTTTAGACGATGATGCTCGTTGTAGCGCCTTGCATCTGCTTCAGTATTGACAACTCCAGTCCAGGTTGGTTTCACCACGGTTGCAGACGGATACATATGTGAACTGGGAAAGGTAATAATGAGGCACCTGAAAAGAAAAATGACAAACACCTGTAATTTGGAAGGAACAAACTATAATTATTGTCAATTAGTATTGTTATCAAGTCTCTCCAAAAATATTCGGAGGAATACACTAACTGAAGGCCCAATTAAGTCATCACATGATGCTGTGAAAAATAGAAGCAAACAGCTCGGCATATAAATTACTTAGCTACAATATGCATTTGAAGCCGAATTTGAAGATAAAATTTGATTTAAAATAGTTTAATCCCTGACATTCAGACAGGTTTCCAGATTGTTAGATTCATAAACATCAAGAATATTTCAGTTGAAGTTATTTCCAAGTGAAGGAGAATTGCCATTCTAGGCTTGTTTTTAAGGGGCCACCAGGGACTTTAAGAGAATCACCCAAGTTAGCGACAACCAAATATTTTGATTATCAAAAATGTTATCTGAGTAGAAAAGAAAGAGAGCATTGAAGATGCTGGAATTCTCAGAATCACTTTTGAGGATTAGTAGATTGTCATCTCTGTAATGATCAACCATTCAGCTGAGTAGCTCTTCATTCTCAAGAGATGTGGAAAATTACAACTAGTCGAGTTGGTCAATCTGGGAGTTGAAGAGTCAAGTGTGCATCCCAGCCGGAGCTGAAATTGCATCTACTCAAACATTTGATTGAAGCTTACCTTGGTAATTGGACAAAAAGGTTCCAGTACGTGACAGCGGATCTGGCTGAGGTTTCCTTCGTCTTCTGTTGTGCCCATCAAGGCGTTTCCTGCAGCTTCTCTTCCCTTCATCAAACTCCTCCAGGCAATGAAATCTAGCAAAAATGTGACAAATTGATAAGAGTAATTTGTTGATTGCTTGACAATGAAATAGTTCACAGTTAAAGCCATTATTTTTACAATTTTCAGAAACAATTAAAGGTCAGACTGTGTGGTCATCATCATAGTATTTCTGAAGAACTAAAGTTTCCACTACCTCAAGTTATTTCCCTGTTCTGCCCCTTCACTTTACCTTTAACTTGCATTGTTGCTACCTTTTCATATTAAAGTAAAGGATATTGCAAATTAATATATAAATGGCCCTCAAGATTTCAAGAATATTAGTACACACAGCTATAAGACTGCAAAGCATATGAGAGGGCCTCTTAAGTTCTTAAGCTCAACTGTTTAAGAAGAGGGACACCAAAACACAATTAGCAGAGAAATTAGCTTAGAACACCATTTCCAGAATCCTTTTGGTACCTGAAGTCATATATAAAAAATAAAAATAAAAAATTGATTTCTATACTGCTACAAGATTTAGACTAGATGCAGCACCATTTCGTCGATCTTTCAATTGTATGCATAACATAACATCACAGCTCTTTATGAACCCATTAGACAAAAAGCATGACATACCTATATCAGGAGCCTAATATCAAGGCCATTAGTCAAATATATTCAACAGCAGCAAAATTCCAAATTTACAAAACAATTCAAAGTTCAAACACATAAATCAGCTATAATCCTTAATAATCAGCAAAAAGATATATGATGGGACATTTTATAGTGATATAGTCACAATCACTAAATTACTACACATTTCTAATGCAAAACCCAAATAAATTTAGCGTGCAACGCAACAAATTAAACCTGCTGCATTGCTGACAGAACCGTTGCTTCTGCCCACAAATCAAAACCTGAGGTGTCTTCGAGTGGAGCTCACACACCTTATGGCGCCTATGGTAATCCCTACAATTACTAAGGTCCGAGTCACACCCATCAACAAGACATGACGCAGTCTGGCTTCCATTGTTAGCTGCTCTGGCCCTCTTGAATGAACCTGAAGGTGAAGGAGACTCCATTTTTGAGGCACCAGGCTCCTTACACTTATTCAACGAATCTTCAGCCGAACTACTAACCTGACCCAGCTTCAAATCAACTGAGAAATTCCCTTTTGTCCTGCTACTTAACCCATCCACTGCATCTACGTTAGGAATAGCTTCTTGCTCAAATTCAGTAAAATCCCAAGCTGGTTTCAAGTTCCAGTCCATAAACTCCAACAATTGAAGAGTTGGACTTTATTCTTTAATTAATTCCCTCAACACCTTCTCAAACATAGCCAAAGCCAATCATGCTTCTCTTTCACTGTTTATACCATCATCAAATTAAAATCCCTTTTACAATCACAAACATGTAAACAAATAGAAACGGTGAACTAACATAAACTGTCAAAGCTATAAATGTAAAGGGGTAGCTTTTAACACACAATGTAAATTCTTTTTTCCTTAACTAAGAGATAATGGAAAAACAAAGAACCAAGAAACCCATCTCAGCAAAATTATTTTTATTTTTACTTCTTTTATTTTTTTATACTTAATAATTGGGGGAAAAAAGAACCTACAAAACAATAAAGTTGCAGAGTTAGTTCCAAAAAGATTGGAAGAAGCTAAAAAAATAAGAACAGAGAGTACTAACAAGAAATAAAGAAACATGAGAAAGATATGAGAGGGGCTACTTACAGACAGGTTCAGCATATGGAGACTGGTTTCTCTTTGCAGCCATTTATTCACTGACATTGATTCCATCACTAACCAATAAAGTGGCTAAGTCAAGACGCAAAGATAAAAATAAAATAATAATTTTTTTTTTTTTTTGAAGAAATCCTATAAACTTGAATGTAGAAAGGCTAAGAAGATGGTTGGTGAGAGAGAAGAAGTGCCCTCTTATGAAGTTTACTTAGTTTTTTAATAAGTTGAACTTCATTATTTTATTGTTTAAGTTTTCTTTTGCATTTCTAGGGTTGGTTTGAAATAAATAAAGGGCAGAAAAGAAAAGAAGATTGTTCATTATATAGTATGGCTGTTAGTATAGCGACAGGCTGTTTGTTCCTTTAAACTTTTATAATAAGCTAAGTGTAAAAAATAAGTACAAGGATGGATGATGATGCTATTGCGGAATCGCTTTTGACAAAGCATGTGGCATTGTGTTTCACATTCCATAGCATGTCTTTCCTTTAGGCTTCTACTTTCTTATGTTTGGAAAAGCGTATCCCACGCTCTGTTCACAGAGAGTGATAAACAAACATCAATTTTTCTTTGCAGCTAAATGTGAAAGCCTATTTTGTTTATAGCAAATTTGCAACCAAAGCTTAGGGGTGGATGGGTTTGTGTCATCAAACATTTTCTCTCACACACATAAATAGGGGTAGATTTCTTCTTAAATATTATTGGAAGTATGATTTTGAGTTGGTCATAGTAGATTTTTAGACTATACTATAAATATATGTATTTAAATTTGAAATACATTTCATGTTGTATAATTTTAAAATAAAAAATATGCTACAATCTATTAGGTATTTTAATTCAATCGGATTCAGCTGTCTCACATTGATAATAAATTTGCAAATGACTTTTTACAATTATGGCATGGGGTACCAAATTTGGTAGGCTTAACACTCACATATTTATTTGTAGACCATTGAAGATCTGGACATCTAGTAATCATTTACTAGTGTCACGACTTGAATATTTAAGTCGCGTGATAAAAAGTTAAAATATGTAATATATATATATATATAGATGTTAATTACAAAGTTCCAGCTTGCTATTTTAGGCCAAAAGACCAACTGGATTTGATTGGGATAGCAATCAATTGCCCTTTGATTCCCTCCTATTTTGGTCAAAATGTTGAAAGCTCATACTTTACACATGTGCACAGAATTGCATATGAAACGAATAGACTAGAAAAAACTCAATCATGGCACCATTTATCCAATTCCCCAGCAAAATGAGGTGGTCCATCATAATATCATGTTGAAATTTCATGCACGACTCATGCCACTAATTTATTATCCTAATCATAATAAAAATTATTGTATTATCATACATATTTCTTAAAAAATAACAATAATATTAGAGAAACATTGATGCTTAATTTCTTTTCATTTAAGGAAAAGGAGTTAGAATTACTATTCTCATTTTTTTAATTGTTATTATTGTATTATAATCCATTATTATTCTAATTAACAGTCTACTAAGATTCTAAATCAATACAATAATAACATAACTAAAGTAAATTTAGATTCATACAACAATAACATAGTCTAAAAATCTCCCTTAAAGTAACTTAGGACTTGTCCTAATTAAAGATGGTAAAATTCGGATTCGAATGTAAATTCATTCAAATCTGCATTGACGTTTTGCTATCCGAAGGTGGGCAACATCCATACTAACTTTTGGACGGATATTCTGAGTATCTAAATCCACACGTTTAAAATATTTATTTGGAAATTTACAATATTTTAACTATTTAAAAAATAAAAAAAGAATCATTCTAATGCTAAACAAATCTAAAATAATATTTATGAGTACTTGGGGTGTATTATAATATTTATGTGTGATGTGTTTTCAGCTTAGGGCTTGTGTTTTTTTTCCTAAATTTTATTTTTTATTTAATTTATTTTAAAGATATATTCGGATCCAAATATTTAATTTCCAAATGCAAGTACATCCAAGATCGCATTTTTGATTATGCGGATCTAGATTTTTTCAAATGCATATGTATTTGTCATCTCTTGTCTTAATTGTGGGCTTATAGCCAGGGGAAGCTTTAAGTATAAATAAACTAGGCGGCCACCTAGAGTCCACATGTACTGAAAACCCCATTATAATTTCCTAGGCCCCATATGTTAGGAAGATTTTTTTATTTACTTGATATAATCAAATTAATAGATTTTTAAAGTTATTTATAATAGGATAGTCTATTTTTAAGGCCTTTATTTAATTAATAATTATCCTACATTAAGAATTTTTATAGAATTTTTATATTTAATAATCCCAATGTTTAAGAGTTATAATTAATAGTATTGACTAACCATTAATTCATTATTAATTTTTAAAAAAATTAAATTCTTTATCTGTTAAAAGAGAAACCTTAATTATTTAAAATTATAAAATTTCTTGTGCTCTTCTCTATAAAGAAAACTATTGCATTTATTGCCTCACTTTTGAAGTTAAAAAAAAATAGTTCCTATAGTTCTAAAGAAAGTAAAAAAAAAAAAAAAAAACTTCTTGACTACTTTCTTTTTATTTGAATTCTTTTACTATCTTGTTAATTGTTTATATTCTAGCTATAGTTAAAAATTGATTGAATTGTGAGCTCCTTTATGTTTCCTTAAGTGTTGAATCTACTAAAGAGTAATAATATAAATAAGCTTCTTGTCTGACAAACTTTATTTGATCTGTTGATGTGGCATGATAAGATTGGTTGAATTAAATATTACTTGGCCCACATGATTTATTTTTATTATTTTATATTTTCATTCAACCAATGAATTAACGACACATCAATTTGTACAAAATAAATTTGTACAAGAGTTTGTGGTTGTATCATCACTCATCTACTAAATGTAAAGAGAAATCACCAAAAAAATTTATCTAGAGCCCCCATACTCTAGGGCCGACTGTGCTCGTGGCCTCAATTTTGTTGGGGGTACAAGTTTGTATCCTCATGGGATTCAAATATTTCTCTCTAAATATGAGTAAGATTATATTTTGGAGATAATTTTAGTAGGCCTTTGAAATACATTATAAATATATGGATCCACATATGTTGCAGTTATTGCAACATACCACACTTTTTGTTTCTATTCAAGAAATGTTGTTGGATGTAAAGTGATTGAATATAATGATTAAAATTATTTAGTAGATAAATGAGGTGTGCACTGGCAACTATTGAAGCCGTTTATGTGTTTATGTAATAGAGAGCATCTGTCTGACAAATTTTATCTGAAAAAGAATATCTATGTTTTATGTATGAAAAAAAAATTAATATGGAGACAACTAAATTGAAAGAAGACGATTTGGGAGGGGGGGGGGGGGGGATTTCCTTGATTTACGTATGTTGCAACTTAGACTCTAAGTCGTATGAATTCGATGGCTATTTTGTTATTTTAGCGGATGTAACTGATTTTATTTGAGAATTAATCTGGAGACACTAAAATCGGAAGAAGACAATCTCAATTTCTTGGAGGAAAAGGTTTCAATGATTCACCTATGTTGCAACTTAGGCTGTAAGCTGTGTGAATTCGATGGTGATTTTGTTACTGCAGCAGGTGTAACTGATTTTATTTTGAGAACTAATCCAGAGATATCGAAATCAAACGAAGACAATCGCAATTTCTTGAGAAAAAAAATTCGATGATTGCAATTTCCTGAGGGTGGAAAAGATTTCAATGATTGCAATTTCTGAGGTGTGAAAAAGATTTAAATGATGACCTCTCAATAGGGTCAATATCTATATGCATGTGGATCCTTATTTAATATAGTTTTGTGCCGTTTCTTTTACCAACCTACTACCTCATTTATCCACCAACTAATGTCAACCGTTAGATCAATGATTTTACATCCATCGGCATTTTTGAATTGAGACAAAAGTGGGGTATGTTGCAACATAGGTGAGTCCTGTATATATATGTACTTAAATTTTCGATGGTTTAGATGTTGAAATGTGTGTGTTTAAATGATTGTTCTCAAATTGACATCCCCATTCAGTTTTGTCTATAAATTGGCGCGTGGGAAGTGGAGGCGCTTGCAATTGTGAACAAGTCATCAAGCAATGAGTCTTTGAATTTTGGAAGGCCGTGTGGGATTTTCAAAATTGTGTAGTGCACAGTTAACAATGAACCATTGGTAATATAAAAAGGGTTTTAGGGTAAAACGGTCATGCTACAGGATTGAGAGACAGGAGCTTTTAAATCAGCAACTACCAAAAGGCAGTGCGGCAGCTGTAATGGGCATCGTGAGTAGGGCCCACAAAACACACAGCAATCAGCCTGAGAAGGGAAATCATTCATGTATTTTGCCTAGTGTTTCTTACTGACCACGTGTCCTCTTCGTGGCCAGTCAGATGTTGTTTAAAAATGATGGTCCCACTGCGACGCGGAACGAAGATCTGTCGGCGCTCTTTTTATAGCAGGGATATGATCGTAAACTCTTATATAAAATTATTTTATATAAATTAATATATCATTAATTTATTAATTAAATAAAAATATAAAATAATAAAAATAAATTATATGAATTAAGAAATATTTAATTTAATTAATTATATTATATTATATTAATTTATATAAAATAAATTTATATAAAAATTTATAACTATACTATTATTTTTATATTTATGACTCTTGATTTAAATTTTTTTTACCGTTTTGGCTTTGATTTTTTTTATTAATGATTGTTACAACTTGTACGTACGTATTATATGAAATTAGGGTGTACGTTCCAGTTTCGTTTTAGTTTTTCTGAATTTCGGTTCGGGTTGTAATCTGTTAAATTTTGAGAATTCAATGTAAATAAATTCAAAAATTAATTTGGTTTGATTCAGATTTAAATTCAGTTTAATTCAAATTTGGGTTATAATTTTGAATCAAAAAGCAGATTGAGTTGATATTTGAGGGCAATTAAGTTTTCTTACGAAATTTAATTTATGTTTTCTTTATATATTTAAATATAATCTGATCGGATTGATATTTGGTTCAATTTTAATCCTATTAATTTCTAAATTGATTTTTAGTGTCAAACCAAACCAAATCGAAAAACAAAATAAATTTAAGATTCAAGTTCAGTTTGATTTGATCTAAATTAAACGTCTGTCCATAATTTAAAATTTGATTAGGAATTTAAATACACACATACATATATTTATTTATTTATTTAAAAATTTTTACATAGTTTGAAAAACTTTATTACATCACCGGGTCACCTCCAACACTTCATTAACTTTGTAAAAAAATTAGAACCTGTTCCACTAAAACAACTTAAAACTCTCTTTCAGCCATTATAATGTATGAATTCAGCTGAACTTGCTTATTAAGTACCACTGGCGTTTAACATCCGCTACTTCCATCAAATCCCTTTAAGATAGCAAGTAACCCCTTCTCCCGAAGTGATGATTCATCAAATAATATATGTTGTATGGACTAAAATAAAGATGATACAAGATAAAATCAAAAGTGATGTCTCAAACTTTTGATTTTGATTGCGTGCTGGATCTTCGCTTCTATGCATTGCATGTAGTCTTCTTGCCTTTTATTTGTAGAAGTTAAAAAAAATCTTCGCTCTATATGCAGGGATTGAGTCGCATGCCAAAATCCAAGTAAATGAGTGGTCTGATTTTCGGCAGGGATGGCGTGCAGTTGTGGTGACGTCGACGCACGGCGGTGGCTTGCTGCATGGTGAGGACTCGTGGCAGCATTGTCGTCATTGTCGGCGCTAGGGACAGTTTGTTGGAAAAATAGCTATTGAGTTGCTATTTTAAAGTATAATTTTTTGTTTTAACTCATCTGATTTTCGGTGATTATATTGGATCTCAGATTAATCTGGGAAATTTACAAAAACAACTACAAAATTTTACAATATTTTTATTTTAACCACAACAAAAAAATTCTATCAACATTAGCCAAAAGAAAAAGTTTGAGACCAAAGTATCCCTCTCCCCATCTTCTTCGTTTCGCCTCATCTCTCCCAAACCGAAGCAAAACTCATCACCGGCGGCAACTAGCGCTCATCGGCGGCGGTTTCATCCATTAACGGCACCCGATCTAGCATCTACACTCTTCAAAACTTAGGTTAGTTATTTTATTTAAATTTTCTTCATTTAAAATGAAATTTTAGGGTTTAGGTTAACAAATTGAATATTGAGAATGTTGATAATGTTGGTATTGGTGTTGTTTGTGGTGGTGTTTGTTATTTTGGGAGTGAATTCTTTTGGGTTGTTTTGAATGGAGCGAACGGGTGTCTTATTTGGGAAGCGCGCGCCGCTCGGCAAGCGGCAGGCGCGAGCTCGCGCTTGTCGCTTGCCAGTGGCCAGCTTGAGCTTGCGCTCATCGCTGGCGAGGCTCGCTCGGAGCGAGCGAGCGCGAGCTGCCTGTCGCACCAATTTGGTGCGACAGGGCGCCCGTCGCACCAATGTTGGTGCGACAGGTCGCCCGTCGCACCAAAATTGGTGCGACAGGTCGCCCGTCGCACCAATGTTGGTGCGACAGTGCCGTCGCACCAAAATTTGGCCTTCTCGTTTTTTATCGAACAATATTTTTTTACCTGTATTAAATGTTATGTTATAAATATTACAGATATATGGCGAATAAAGAATTCCAATTAGGCAGGATGTATTTTCCTTATACTGATCATTTTAGGGCGAATTTCGAGCATGTGTAATTTATCTTGATAGTAAAAGCCATTGGCGAAAATTGACAACAAACAGTTGAATCTGTTCAAGAAAGATATATTTGGACATTTTTGGAATGTGAAGCTTTCCATTTAGTGGTGTAATTTTACACAATATTTTCTTAGGCAATTGATTGATGAAGCGAGGCAATGACGAGAATCGGTTATGGTTTTGATTGGTGGACATTTGATTCGGTTGTCAATTGTTGAATGGTGTCGATTCTTGGACTTTCTTATGGTGTAGATAAGTTGAACAACCAATAGCTCAAACCATAGATTAGTGAAAAAGTATTTTAATGGTTTGTATCGCAACATCCTTTCATTAAGCAATTTGATGCATTATTTGGCGATTAAATTTTGAGGCAATGGATGATATTGATGCATTAAAGATTGCCTTTGTTTTATTTTGCGGACAAGATTTTAAGTGCAAGAAAGGGTCATTGTCAAATCAATTTCACATGGCTTGATGAAGTCGATGATATAGAGTATTTCGCAATCGTCCATGGGGTTTTTGTCTTGGGAAATTATATACGAAAGTCTTGTTGTGCATTGTACGAGAAAGACGAGAAATTTAGGAGAATACGGTTGGAAAATCCTAATCATAAAATTGAAAAATACAATGTTTATGGGTTTTACACCCGGAGTTGAGTGCGTTGTTTTTTTAATTTATAAGTTTTATAATATTAAATATTTTATAGTTGTATTAATTATTTTTTCACTTTTGGTTGGTGTAGGTTTGGATTTACGAAATGATCGGAGGTTTACCGTCAGAATTAGGGGTGGGCAAAATATCCGACCCGACCCGACCCGATCCGATCCGATCCGAAAAAATTCGGATTCGGATCGGATCGGATCTTGAATGAAACCCGATCGGATGAATTTGTTGAAACCCGATCGGATCATGATCGGATCGGGTGAAACCCGATCCGATCCGAAAATCCGATCGGGTTGAGACAAAATGAAAAAAAAAAAAAACAGCGGCTCTCTCTCACACACACACACACACGCACAGTAAAATCACAAACACACACACGGACTCAAAGACTCAAAGTCTCAAACACAGAATTACAGAAACACTCAGGGTCAGTCAACGGCTCAAGCAAGCTCAACCCCTCACAAATTTCACAAACCCTCTGCCGGTACACACAAACCAAACCAACACTCAACTCAAGCACAAGCAGCTGCCAGCCAGCCCACTTGCGACCGGCAACGTACACGGCCACACCCATTCGGCATCCACGGCATCCCTCTGCCGACAGGCAACAGACACACGGAGTTAGCTTCATCCAGCCACCACACGCAGCAACCGCCGCCGAGAACGAAGTCGACCGAAGCTGATTCGCGAAGTTCGAACCCAATCTACAGATCTGCCGCTACCAAGCACCGGATCGGCGGATCCACTTCCACGCCTTCATCCCTCTGTTCACGTTGCTCTAATCTAAACTTGTGAAGTCTAGTTTTGGATTTTGGTTTTGGAAGCCGGTCGAAACTTAAGTCATGGTATATATTATATATGCATTAATTATAAATTATTAATTTGTTAATTGTTATATGTTATATAAGAATTGAGAATTTGTTATGTGTTGTACGAAAATTGAGAATGTTATATGTTAATTGTAATTCGGTTGGTATGATAAATTGATAATAATATATAATTATGTATTGTTAAATTTCAACAATAAATTGAAAAAAAAATCGGGCTTTAATTTGTTGTTACTATTAATCATTGATTTTTTTGTATGAGTAGGTTACGTAAATTAAAAATTAAAAATAAATATTATATTATAATACATATAATTACATATGTCATATAATATGTATACTTATGGAGTAGTTCCAACTTCAAACTTCAACTAAAAATTAACCAATTTAAATATTTAATTGCAGTAGTTTCAACTTCAACAAAAAATTAATCAATTTAATTAATTGTATGATAAGTAATAAGTAAATATTAATTATTAAGTGGTTAGGTACATAATAAGAATTAAGATACGGATATGTAATTAATAATTTAATATTATATTATTTTGGCCAATGGATAACTAGATATTATAAATTAATTAATTACATTAATTTCTTGATTTTCTTTTATGGAATATGCATCTTGAATTCTTGATCATATATAAATATTATGATGGAAAATTGGAAATATCAAATTTTTAATAATATTTTTATGTTGGAATTTTTGAATTAATGATTAATAATTATTTGTTTGTATGTTTAGATGTCTGGACACTCAAGATCGAATTCGATAAGTGATGATGACAATCAAAGTGTTCAAAATGAAGGAACTCATAAGGCAAAGCGGAAAAGACCACCGATGAAGAAAAGATCTACGACGTGGAATCATTTTACTTTGCTTGAGGACAATCCAGACAAATGCAAGTGCAACTATTGTGGTAGACAATATCAATGTCATTCAAGGCGTGATGGGATTACAAATATGAGAAATCATATACAGACTTGCCTTGCATACAAGACATTCCGGGAACAACAAGAGGGAAGTCAACAAAACTTGACAGCTGAGGGTGGAGAAGAAAATGCAAGTAATATGGTTTTGGCTAAAGGGTGGAGTCAAGATGCTTGTAGAAGAGCGGTCACCAAAATGATCATTATGGGTGAGTTGCCGCTTAGTTTTGTGGATAACAAAGGGTTCAGACATTTCTGTAGTGTAGCCATTCCACAGTTTGTTATGCCATCTCGGAGAACTGTTGGTAGGGATGTTATGGATTTATTTTTGGAAGAAAAGGCAATGTTAAAGAGTTTGATTTGCAACAACAAGCAGCGAGTGTCTTTTACCACTGATTTATGGACTTCCGTTCAAAACATGAGTTACATGGTGATCACAGCTCATTTTATTGATAGTGATTGGTGTTTGAACAGAAGGATTATTAGTTTCAATGTGATTGAAGATCACAGAGGGAAATCGATCGGTAAAAAGATTGTAGCTTGTTTACAAGATTGGGGGATAGAGCGGTTGTTTGCAATAACCGTTGATAATGCCACTACAAATGATGTTGCTATTAATTATGTGACTATGCAATTGCTTGCTTGGAGAAATGATGATGCACTTGTGCTGGCGGGACAGTATATGCATGTGCGCTGCTGTGCACATATTTTAAATTTGATTGTTGTTTCTGGGTTGAATGAATTGCATGCTAGTGTTGCCGCCATCCGGAATGCTGTGAAGTATGTGAGATCGTCCACTACGAGGCTACAGGCATTTAAACAGTGTGCTCAACAAGTGAAATGTGCAAATGGAACGGTTGTTTTGGATTGCCCTACTAGGTGGAATTCCACCTATTTAATGTTGATGACTGCGTTGAAGTTTCAAGCAGCATTTGATAGAATGGCAGAGGTGGACAAGCCGTATGAGACATACTTTCTCGAGAAAGAAAATAATGCTAAGAGGGTGGGCCCGCCTGGACCTGAGGATTGGGAGAGTGCAGAACGGATTGTGAAGTTTTTGAAGGTATTTTACGATGCCACATTATTGTTTTCTGCCTCTTTGAGTGTGACTTCTAATCTTTGCTATGATACCATTGGCTTAATTGAGAGCTCATTGACTGCATTAGAGGCAAGTAAAGATCCTTGGGTGGTGGCTATGGCTTATAATATGAGGGAAAAATTTGATAAATACTGGGAGTCTTCAGGGAAGATAAATAAAATGTTGATTGTTGCCTCTATTCTTGATCCACGAGCTAAAATGGACTTTGCCAAACATATTTTTGAGATCATTTTTGCCAATGATGGTTTAAAAATTGAAGAAATGACCAAAGCAGTGAAAGATTTGTTGAATGAACTTTATGATGCATATAGTGCAATGTGCTCCAGTTCCACACCATCGATGTGTAGTGAGGGTGTTCATAGCGGCAGTTATGGTGGTACAAGTTATTCTCCACATTTTACAACTGAGGTTGGTTTTGCGGATGTTCCTAGTGGTGATGGTGATGACATTTTCCGAGTTTCTCGCCCTTTCTTTGGGTATGCTCAGAAAGTGTTTGTTCAGAATGAGGGTAGGAGAGTAGTATCTGAGGTGGAACGATATTTGAGTGACCCAGTTGAGGATCCGAGTAATCTTAAGCTCAATGTTTTGCTTTGGTGGAAGGTTAATGGATCGAAGTATCCGATATTAGAGAAAATTGCAAGGGATGTCCTCGCTGTTCCTGTTTCCACAGTGGCATCTGAATCTGCCTTTAGCACTGGGCGTCGCGTCATTGATGAATATCGAAGTTCTTTGACCCCTTGTATGATTGAGGCATTGATATGTACCGAAAATTGGTTACAAGCCAAACTTTTTGCTAATCCTGTCTACAACCTTCAGGAAGATATTAAGGAGCAGATATTCCATATGGAGCTACAAGAAGGTAATATTGTTCTCATACTTTATAAAGTTAAGACGTATTATAACTTTATAAATAGCATCTACATGTACTTAAGTTACTAATTTTACTTTTTTTTTGACATTTTAAAGAGTTTGTAAGATCACAAGCTTCAACGGTGGAAACAGTGAGCGCCGATATGGGTGTTATGGATATTTGAAAGGTAATTTTTAATAGATATTATTATTTATAATTTCATATTATACATTTAGGTTGTAATTTAAACTATAATAATAGACAATAATTGTTATAGTTTTAACTTTTAAGTTTTAAGTGAAATTGTAACATTATAATTGTTTTATTTATAATGTAAACTTTACTTGGTGATGAATGCCGTGAATGAAAGAAGCCATGATTGATTAAATATTTTTTCTGATATTTAATCAAGTACACACATGAATTGGGCGTATGTGTTTGTATTTAATGTCCCTTTATTTGCAATGCGGCTTAAAGAAAGTAGTTAAACAATTAATATATATTATTTTTTTCAATTCTTATCTAGGGAATACCGGAATAGATGGTTCAATTCTTCAACTTGGAGTAGAAGAAGTTGAAGTTAAAAGTTGTCGAAGTGCTTGCGAGGAATGGTGGAGGCGTGGAGCCGTGGAGGAAGTTGATTTAGATTTACATATAAACTTTGTTGTGTTTTGGATTTTGGAACTTTGTCATTTGTGTTTTGGAAAATGGAAAGTATTTAATTATGTTTAATTTTGTGACTTTGTGTTCTAAATATTAATGTTTAGAATTAGACATTGTGCTTTGATGGAGACCATTAAATTTAAACTTTGTGTTAATTTTAATTTTATGCTTTGTTTAATTTTTAATTTGCATTCATTTGAATTTAAATCTATAGTAGTTTTTTTTTTATTGGTTGAAAATTGGTAAACATGTCAAGAAAAGGTTTTGGATAATTAAAAATTCTCTAATCTCTACAATAGATTGGTATTTATTAAATGTTTATGATGAATTTTTAGGTGGGATTCATATTAAAGGCAAAGAAAATTAGCTCAAAATTGCATTCACCCGAATTGACCCGCATTGACCCGAACCCTATTTGATCCGATTTGACCCGACCCGAATTGACCCGAATTCACCCGAATTGACCCGAATTCACCCGAATTGACCCGAATAACCCGAATTTAATCCGAACCCTATATAACCCTAATCCGATCCGATCCGAACTCCACCCGATTTTTTTACCCGATCCGATCCGATCCGAATTAAATTCGGATCGGATCGGATCGGGTTATAAGTTCGGGTGGAGTTCGGATGAATTTTTATCCAACCCGACCAACCCGAAACCCGATCGGGTTGATCCGAACCCGACCCGAACCCGAAGTTGCCCACCCCTAGTCAGAATGGGCTGTAAAAACAAAGAAAAAAATTCCCCGCATTCTGCAATGGAAGCCCATGGCTTCTTCAAAAATCAACTTTGCTGGAGTTTATTCATTCTTAAATGACGAATCTCGTCTTGTAAGTAATAAGTTATGATTTTTTTAAACATTATTAAATTTAAATTCTATATATACTTAGTTATAAATTTGGGTTAAATTCATGGTAGGCGGATGTTTTACAAACTCTTGAGCCGAATGGAAAGGAGAAGAGTAAAAAATATTGGCTGACTGTAAAGGATTACATGCCACGTATTCAATTTGGGTTCATCAGGTCCGTATTCTATAGTACTATTGTTTATTTAATCGTAATTTGATTTTTATTTATTTTACATGCTACTTTATACAGCACCAACCCTCAATCAACACGCCGCCATCTATTACAAAGCAATCAGACGAGCATACCGATATACCAAGCCCAACACCCGAGCAGCATCATGAGACTTCTGCAGACGAGGTGCCTGCAGATGAGGTGCCTGCAGATGACCACCAGGAGCAGACAGGCCACTCTGATGATGTATGTGATTATGAGGTTAAAAATAATTTTTTTTTGCATACATAATTTTTTGTTATTTACTGTTATTATAAAATTTCCTTTATTTTTTTTTAGTCGAGGACAAAGCAGTTTAATGATTACATGCGACGACGAATGGACAAGATTGATCGCAACATCCACGAACTTAAGTCAGAATTTAAAGACTTTAAAGATACCGTTGTGGGATTTATCGATTCATTTTCTAAACGTCCCAACAAGGATTCTCTACTTTTGGACGCTCGTTCTTTGTGAGTACATATGCTTTTGACAATTCTATTCATTTGTCTTTTAATTTGGTTATTGTTAATATGTGTATCTTACAGAATGGACAGGCCCGAGATGACGTAGGAGTGTATCGATGTGGGCAATCCAAATTTTTCTACTCCCACATCATTATATAGTTTCTACGGGGATGTTAGTAGGGAGAGCGTGCAGATCTTTACTGAGGCACCTCCGGGTATTAGTAGGTTCGGCCGGCGTACGAGGCCGTCGTATGTTTTTGATAGTCCTTACATGATGCCTCCATTCGGGCGAGGAAAGGCTGTCGGCGTTTACCTCCACCGCAAATCATGGACCATGCGATTGAGTTGAGTACGAGTGTGGATATTAATCTATTTCGAGGATTGGAGGATTCTAGTCTGTATGCTGAGTTCGATCGATGGTTATTTGGTCATATGATTTGTAGATCGGATAGTTCAACACCGCGGTCGTTCTTCGAAGTAATTTTGGGTTTAGCATCGATGGGATGGCTAGGCGATGAGGTAATTATATTTTTTAAGTTGTTTGAGTGTTGTGGATTTGTGAATACTTTTTTTTAAATCGAAATATTTCTGTTCCTCGGCAGCATATTCACGAGTATTTTCGCTTGCTTAGCGAGAAACAACGTCAGTATCCGAACGCCCTAGTTCAACGTGTCACACATACTGACACATTTTTTTGGGTAACGTACTGAGATAATTTTAATTTTATCATTTCTATTTGTTCATTGTGACCTTTAAGATTTGTTAATTTATGGCACTTTCTTGGTTATCCATGTACTAGGTATTCTTGAATCAGTTATGGAACAACGGAGATTGTTCGGATGATTCATTAGTCTTCGATGACCGCTTGAATAGCTATCTTGGTGGGCGACAACACACTATGTCCAAACCAATGACGGATGTGGATATGGTATGTATTTTATTATATTTCACTGTCGTAATTAAAATATATAAGTTCTCATTTTTTATTGGTTATTTGGTAATTTTATTGGGTTGAACATAATTAATTAACGTAAGTTTTAATTTGCGATTGCTCATTCTGTTAACTTGGATGGCGCGCATTGGGTATTAGCCGGGTTGATTTTCGTAAAAATAAAATTTGGATTTATGACTCATTGCTCACATTTCAAGGTGACAAAAGATACAAGCTTAAATTCAAGCCACTTGAAGTTATTTTTCCCCGGTGGTTGGAATATGTTGGCTTTTACAATATTCGGCCGGAGTTACGGAGTGGCGACCCTTGGAAAGTTGTTGCAATTAAGAGCGTCCCACAACAACAGCCGGAACTGGAGATTGCGGTGTTTTTATTATTGTTTACGATGTATTTAATGTTTGGGCTTAAATTAGAATTTACTTGAGTAGTCATATGCGAGTTTTTAGAAAGAAAATTGCAGTTGACATATTTAGTGATGATATTATATTGTAAGTCGTTGAATTGAAGGTTGGAATATGTTGTACTTTTTTTATTTATAAACTTAAGTTTAATATTCAAATTCATGTTACAATTTATTTATTTTGTTTGAAAATGATGGTGTAATGGTGGTGTTGCTTAAAATAATGTTTGGTTTATGTCAAAATTAGCGCGCCGCCAATCAGTCGGTATTTAGAAGGATGCGGAAGGCGGGGTTTGGTGCGAGAGGCGCGGCATGTCGCACCCAAGTTGGTGCGACATGCGCGGCGTGTCGCACCAAATTTGTGAAATACTAACTAGGCAAACCAAGAGGGGGGTGAATTGGGTTTTTTTAAAAAAAAATTAAGCTAGGCAAACAACACAATTAGCACAACAATTTAATCTATTGCCTTAATCAAACCAAAAACAATAAATTCAATCAAGCACAATATTAAAAGAGATTAAGGAAAGAGAAAGCAAACTCAAAGATTTTTACGTGGTTCGGCTATCCCCGCCTACGTCCACGCCTCCAAGCAAACCAAGCTTGAGGATTCCACTAAGCAAGCCTCCAAGGCTACAATTGCTTACAATTGACTTCCAAGGTGTCAATAAACCTTTACAATATGAGATTATCCACAATCTCTTAACCCAAGTGTTTCCCAACACTTACAATCACTCACAATTTTAAGATTACAAATTGTTTCACTCTCACACAATTTTTAAGATTACAAATCAATGCCCAATGTGTGAATAAATGAAGAATAAAGGTGTTTCAAGCTCTTTGAAGATTGTATTCTCAGTGTATGCTCAATGATGAAGGAGTGATCAACCTTTGTTCGGATTTGAATGAGCTTATTTATACTTGGAGTGAAAACTAGCGTTCTTCGATTATCTGCTAGAAAACGGTTCGCCGTTAATAGTTTTTCAAATAAACGGTTTCCTGTTAAGGCTTACCCCTTAACCGTTAATTTCCAGAGACCTGCAAGACAGATTTCGGTTATCCGGTTTCATTAAACGGTTAAAGCGTATCATGGAATAACATTCTGGAAATTATCGGTTAACCGTTTTATATAAACGGTTCACCGTTTAATTCCAGTAACCTGCAAAACACGTTAGCCTTATCCGTTTCTACTAACGGTTGAAGATTAGCAAGGAATGAACTTCTGGAAATTATCGGTTAGCCGTTTATATAACGGTTCGCCGTTTAATTCGATAACTGCAAAACGTGTTAGCCTTATCCGTTTCGCTAACGGTTAAAGATTAGCAAGGAATTGAACTTCGGAAATTATCGGTTAGCCGTTTTAAATAAGCGGTTCAGCGTTAAGAGTTGTTTACTCTCTGGATTTAATCGGTTTGCGTTTTCAACATAAGCGGTAAACCGTTTATTTCGAGAACCACTTCTATAGCCGAAATTGCGGGAAAAAAATTTTTCAATTGAATTTTAACGAGAAAACCATCTTTCATGAACATGTTAAGGAGACATTTTAAGACTTTCTTTTACTAAAGAAAGACTCCAACAATTTAATTATAAAGCATTTAAAGTTTGTTATCATCAAAATCAATATTATGAACATATACAAGTTAACAATTTGGTGCGACACTTTGGTGCGACTCCCGGGCGTGTCGCACCAAAGGCCGCGTGTCGCACCAATTTTGGTGCGACACGCCCGGGTGTCGCACCAAAGTTGGTGCGACACGCCTGGTGTCGCACCAAAGTTGGTGCGACACTCGCGAGTGTCGGGTGTCGCAAAGTTGTGCGACCGCGGGCTGTCGCACCAACCTTTCCGGGTTTTTTTTTTCCACGTATTGATTAAATTTATTTAATTTATTTTGTAAGTTTAAAATTCAATTAAATTTTTTTCAACAAGATTGCAGTTGATATATTTAATTTGTTTAAATTAAAAATAATAACATAAAAAATTCATGACACATAAGTGTTGAATACATAAAAATTAATAATAGTTATAAGTAAGGAATACAATTAATGTTGACTCGATGCAATGGGATTCTTACATCGCTTACGATTATGTCCTAGTTCATTACACAGTCCGCATCTAACAGTCCGTCGGATAACGTCCTCACCAGCAGAGGGTATTCTGAGCTCTTTACGACGACCAGGTTGTGGTGCCTGTTGGTGGATTTACTTGCATTTGTTGAATTTCATCTGGAACTTCCCAATCAGCCACATCACCAACCGGCTCCACTAGTTGTGCGTAAGCCATCACCAATGATTCTGTAGTGTAAAAGTCTGAACAAAGATTTATGAAATCCACTCGGATAGTTAGACACGCCGCAATTGCATGAGCACATACAAGGTGATCAAGTGAAATACTCTGCGGGAGCAAGTTCTCTTTTGCGAGTCAACTAAACCTTCCTTAATGCCACCACCAACAACTTGAAATCGATGCGGAGACACAGGCGACGATCATTCTTTTAGCTATAATTCTTCTTTCGGTGACTATTTCATCCGCCCATGTTGTTAGTCGCGTACTCATTGATTCATTCTACAATTTTCCTATCATAAAACCATTCTTTGCAGCGTTTTCCTAAAGTAATCAACAAGATGAGTAACGAGGAAATTTTCGCGGTTCTCTCATTAAAGAATTCACTCTCTGCGATGTTGGTGGTAAGTATGCTATACCTCCTCCCTTCAAACCGAGACCTTGCCCGATTACATGTACCGACATTATTTTCTAAGTAATCGGCCCTTTTGAGTGGATCATCCACAATCCTTCAAGTTGTCTTTTGAAATCTTGATGTCCATATGCTTTTCTTTGCATTAATAAAAGCAGGCTCAAATTCATCCCAAAGAGCTTTTGACATCCTAAACCTTGCTTTAATATTACCTTTGACATGGTAAAAGCAAATACCATGACTTGCATTGTGAAAAATTTTGAAGCGGCTCTCTTATGGCGGTGCATCGATCGGAGATAATTACCAACTCGGGTCTATCACCAATCACTCAGTGTAACTTCATCATAAACCATTCCCAAGCATCATTATTTTGAATCCATGATCCCGATAGCTAACGGGTATAATTGATTGTTACCATCCGACATGTTGCTACAAACATACTTCCACGATATAACCCTTTTAGATGAGTACCATCATGACAATGCGGTAGAATGTCTTTGCATAAAACCCTTGATGGAAGATCCAAGTGCTACAAAGTAGTACAAAAATTACCATCTCCATCTGCTCGAGGTGAGTGGTGAACCCTCGTTCGCTTTACTCAATACGTGAGAGTATTTCGGGAGCAAGTTGTATGACTCTGCAGGGTTGCCTCGAACAATTTCAAGACCAACTTCCGGCCCGATATGCTTGTTGGTATGTTAACCGAATACCATATTGTTGTTGCATATCTGCTCTTATGTCATTCGGAGTATAAATTCTCTTGTCTTGAACATATTTATCTGCAATAATATGACCGACAACCGGCTCCTTACTTGATGACGGCCGTCAACCAATACCTCATTATGACAAGTGTGTATCTGTCAATTCTCCGCACCACCCAAGGAACATTCGCTCATTAGAACTTCTAGTTGCTCGAATCGCCATCCACATGATTAGAACAACGGTGAGCCTCGAAAGCGTGTCGTTGTAGACCGTGCAATCTTGAAACCAAACTTATCCCTAAAAAAGCCAACCTTACGCGGTTGTAATATCAACTCATTCTTCTCGGTAAATAGTTTACCCATAATGATATCATCGAGTCAAGCGCTAATAAAGCTTGGACCAACCGTGTTCGAAGGTAAAATTGGAGCAAGACTTGTGGGGGATCAATTCTCCTTCTCGATCGAACCATTGGAGGAATAGATCTATTACCTCTGTTATTCACAGGAATATCATCATTACACTCATCCTCATTATCAAATGACGGAATATTAGAAGGGAAAAACTTCTCCATCATCACCTGTATTATTGAAATGAGCGCCTCTCATACTATTACAGGCTCTGCACAATCATTATTCACCTCTGTCTCAGCATAAAAATCATCAGTGTCCCGAAAGTCGTTGTTGTGATACGGAGAATGCCGTTGCTCTAACGACGTCCCTAGTGGTAATATACATTCTCCAACATCTTCTAATGTAATACCGTCGTTATTAATATTATCATAATTATCGTTGATTGGAGAGTAATATTCTGCGACGACATTGTCCTTGGCAACACCTCTTCTTCATTATCGGGCCGGGCATATTTGCTCCAAAAGAAGTTTTGTTTCAACATGTGGCTCAATATTTTCACTCGGTACTCGAGGTGACGTAGTAACAAATATAGGTATGCATCCATAATTGGCCACATTAGATGCCATATATAACACAACTCTCACCATTTCATCATCACATATATCCATAGGCATTGCACATATACGATATGATGTATTACTAGACTTTAAAGTTGTCTTCATTGTAATACTATATTCATTAGGATTTAATTGTAACACCTCATAAACTCTCGATAAAAACCGATCAAACAAACAATTTTCCCCACTAAAAAAGCTCTGTTTTGACCATTCACATACTCCATCCTGCCATTTTCCGCCGTCTCCCACCAACCATTATAACACAATTCTAGCACAACTGAATCCATTAGGTCTGAAAAAAAAATAAATATTTATCCACTGTCAAAATTAATAAAAAATACAATCAATTTATTTTTCGTGCGTCTCACATTTGTAAGTGCGACAGTGCCGCGCACCAAGCTTGCGACAGGCCAAGTCGACAGGCGACTGTCGCACGAAGCCGCGCCTTGCCGTCGCGGCGGACTGTCGCGCCCGCGCATTTCGTCGCGGCGACAAGCTGTCGACTTGCCTGTCGCGCAAGTTGGTGCGACAGTGACTGTCGCACCAACCTTTCGTGCTGACGGGCGACTGTCGCACCAACCTTCGTCGCGACAGATCGCCCTTTTTGTTTGCGGCAGAGGGTAAATTGCTCGACTGAAATTATATTTAAATATTAAAAAATAACTCATATTACTCACCGACGTCGATTAATGTTGAATCTGGATGAATTATAATTGGATTCCTGTCGGCGTTTGCCGTTGCCTTTAAACGTCCACGCTGCTGATAATTTGTGAAGCTGCTTTTGGTTTGAGAACGGAGAAGGAAGAAAAGTTTTTTTTATTCGTAAATAAGGGTAATTTGGGAAGAACGGCGTGTGTTTGGCTAATGTTGATAGAATTTTTTTGTTGTGGTTAAAATGAAAATATTGCAAAGTTTTGTGGTTATTTTTGTAAATTTCCCGATTAATCTGAATTTAGAATATAGTTACAATTAAGATTTTTTATCTTTCTCAAACAGTGTGTTTAGTGGAAATTGAACTCGAAAACTCTTCCCATAAATTCGACCTTGACAACTGAGTCACAATCATTTGATAAAACAAAAAAAAAAAATTTAATGGACCTACTTTGTCTAAAGAGGTTATAATTGATTCAGATACTAAAAGCATATTGAAGTTACATGTTTTTATATTCAAAATAATATTGTGGTAGATGAGAAATTAACACTCAATGTACATCCATTCACTACGGTACATAAGAACAAGAGTTACAAAGATTGTAGCAACCAGTTAAATTCACAATGAATTACTTAATCAACTCTAGAATTTATTATTTGTAACTTCTAATTAAATTCATAAATTATGCTGAGATCGTAATGGTGAATTAAATTCATATTTTACTATGAGATTAAATCCAAATTTACTATGAGATCAAATCAAATGGTTAATAGGCAGCGGTTATGCTTTTAGTTAGCTATTAAGTGTAGGGGTTATGAGTGCGTTTAATAAGAAAATAAATGCAGTGGTTATAGAATTTATATTGTCAAATTTTTAGAAGAAAATGCCCCTCACATCATTCTAAAATGAATAAGAATGCCATTTTATAGAATAGATGAGGAGAGCAAGAGACATATCTAGAAAGAAGTCATAGATGAAAGAATGGAACTAGTTTATATACATATTTGTCATGAGTAATGATACAACTACAAACTCAGATAATTTTATTTTGATCTGTTGATGTAACATTAATTCATTGGTTGAATAAAATTATAAAATAATAGAAATAAATCATGTGGGTCAAGAGATATTTAATTTAACCAATTTTATCATGCCACATCAGTTTGTACAAGATAAGTTTGTACAAGAGTTTATAGCTATATCATTATTCTTTAATTATCTAGTAAATAAAAACTAGCATTAACCAGATGTGTGTGCGCGCGCGCGTGTGTTTCTGTAGGACAATCTCACTTTAAAAAAAATTAAGATGTCATTAATAGATAAAAAATTTCAGACTTCAATACACTAACAGACCAAAAAAAAATTTAATGCATAAAAATATGTGTTTGTTTATATTTTACTAATATCTTAATGTTCCACCGAAGAAGAACTCTATATAATGGTTTTTTTCGTTTGAGTAGAATTTTGGTACTTAACTACTAGGCCACAACTTACCACTTTGCAAGCTTGCGCAACACAGTGACGTACTTTGAATAACAAGTAATTGATACTCGATACTTCTAATTTCACTTTATAAAGTTAACCAAGGGACACTTGATCTTATCATAAACATGTCCTCTTAATTCCTCGTAATGTTTTTCCAATGTTTTGTATGGTGACCCTTGCACTTTTCCAAGTCGATTTGCTGTGTCTTTTGACGTTCCCAATTTCACTTTTCTTACATACTAAGCAAAGTTGCAAATATTAGAAATATTTAGCATCTTTCTTTCATGTCTTTTTGATAAAGAGGATCGTATTGGGACGCTGAGATGATTAACAAGTTGATCAAGAATGAAGACCCTCAAATTCAAGGTCCTGGTGAGGTCACCATTCAACTTGCTAGTTATATTGATTCTCAATTCTATATCCAATCCATTGAACACTCACACCTACGTTTACGCATATAGTTTGAGTATGTGATTCATTACGAATAATAATGAAATTATAAATTAATCAAATAGTGTCCCGAGATCTGATGCGACAGTGTAACTTACTACAAGAATCAAACTCAAAAATTTCTTTTGCATAATTTATTTTAGTGTTAATGTACTACAGTATGTAACCATGTAATTTTTGAAGCTTTATGTTTGAAAGAAAATTAAGTTGACTTTTAACAGGTATATTTTCTCTGGTAAAAATTCTTGCAGGCCTAAAGGCTATATCGGGGATTATTGAAGAAGTAAGAACACAACGAATATTTTCAAGGACTCAATTATTAGTTCCCTTATTATGCAGGCATGTTACCACCTCACCGCTTGCCCTTTAAATTTTTACTTTTTATGCGTAGGATAATATCTTAGCTAACTTTTATATTTATACTAAAATGGATTTTTTATTGGGATGCTAGATAATATGTATGTATGGTACGATTCAATAACTTGTAGATAATTAGTTAAAAAAATTGCTCTCACTAAAATTAGAAGAAAAATCTATTGCCGGGCTTTCTTTTCTTTTTCTTTTTTACTTACTTAATAATTTAATTGACTTAATTTTAATTTAAAAGTCATTAATTCTGTTTTTTTAACTCGATAAAATTTTTTTATCATTAAGTGATTAAGTTATTAAACCATTTTTTTTTAGCTTTTGCTTAATCTAAAAAAGTCAAATGACATCATTAAAAAAATTCTTTAAAATATCTCTATTTAAATAAATAATTTTCATTCTTTCCTAAATAAAATTTAATAATTAGCATTGTTACCCATCTTTATGTGAGTATTATTATTTTTATCTTTTTATTTTCTTCAAAATAGCATTATTTATCTTAATTTTGTATGAATATTTTTCATATAAAAACATCATAAACTACAATAAAATTGATTAACATATACTAATTTATAATATTAAAAAGTTGTACTCAATTGAACTTGATTAATATTATTATGATAATATATTATTTTATTTATATTCTTTCGTATGTTTATTATTTGTTTTAACATTTAAATTTGTGAGAGTACAAATGTAAAAGTACTGGATTTCAGATTTTTTTAGGTTAAAAATAACTTAATATCTATTTTGGTGATTCAGACAAATGAAATAAACATGTTGTTCAGATTCATATATTTAACTCTATTCAAAATTTAGACTAATTCAAGTGTATTCAAATTTTTTATTAAAAAACAAATGCCATCGTAGGTCTTATTTAATATTGAGGTGCTATATCTTTTAAACTGCAACTGCTATGGAAAAAAAGGATATAATTATGAAACAAAAGTTAATAGTGTGCAGTAAACATAATTCTTAGTTATTAATTTTGACAAAAATAGTAAAAATATTATAAGTTTTTCATCATAAAAATAATTGATCAAATTAACTTATCTTTCAAATAATAGAAATTAATATTTACCAAATATTTTAATATTGTGATTTTTAAATTACAACTATTCAACCTTAATACTAAACGAGGGCTTAATCCACATTCTAGGATGGGTCATAGAGACGGGCCGCCGGAACAGGAGCTTTAAGTTGGTGAGCCTGGACCCCAATTAAAAATCTGAAATTTATTTTGAGTGTACCTAATCAAACTACTGAATACACCCATCTATAATTTTAAAAAAATAAAAAAAATTAATAGAATTGTAAATTGTAAACAGAGGTACGGATGTAATGAAGACCCTTGACCCCAACTAAACCTTAAAAGTCGAAACGCAACGCGAACTCCTCCTCCATCACCAACGCCGCGCCATAGAGAAGCTGCTGCTGTCCTCCGACCGGCCGCCGCCACCTTGTCAGCTGCCGCCGCGAAATTGCTAAAACTAGTCTACTCCATCTATCACTCTTTTTTATGACATTGTAGTAGGCTTCAGGTTTTGCCTTTTTGCTGTGATTTTGCTTCCATTTTTCATTATTTTCTGAGTTGAAACTGTGAATTTCTCTCGTGCTTTTAAGAATTGTTTCAGTTTGCGATATTTTTGGGAAGAATAGTTACTGAAGTTGTTTTGACTGTAACTGATAATGATTCATGGTTTTGTTGAATTTCCTGTAGTAACAATCTTACGTATCCCATTGGCTTTATGCAAGTACTTATAATTTTTGATTTACGAAGAGATTTGATTGATTTAATAAGAATGAAGAATTTAATCCATTGGTGTGGGTGCCAATTAGTTCAGATGGAAAAACAAGCAAAAGGTCTGGGATTCGAAATCCGGACAAATGTGTGGAAAGGGAATTAGGTTGCCATCCGGTTGCAACTAAAAATAAAAATTTAATCAAATTTTTTTTTCCCAGTTTTCAGAGGGTATGGCCATTTCCATGTTAATAGATACTCTCAACACTTATAAGCAAAGTTTTTCTTTGCACACTCATAAAATGCCAAAATAACCCTCAATAAACTCTTTTATTTAGTAGTTTATTTTTTCCTTAGGCTGTAGAATGTATTCATCACAAAGAAAGGTAACACTTATTTTCAAAGTATCTATTACAGAACCAACTGGATCATGTTGATTAGCATCCAAAGCCTTAAGATTGCTATTATTGTAGTTGTATGCAGTATACTAACATTAGCATTTTCCCCGTTTTCCTAATCTTGGTGCAGCCATTGTTTATCCTTCAACAACAGCTTGATGCAATTCCCGTTTTATTTATGTGTTTTTTTTTTTTTTCATAAAGCAACAGAGCTTGTTACTCATAATTTCCTTAAATTTAAATTGTAGATAGTTTAGTAACAAAAAAATTTAACAAAGAAATTGATTTTTAAAGTAAATTGTAGAATGCAAATAGCCCCACCCCTTTTTGTACATAATCAAACTCCTGGCCAGCGCCAGGGCCAATCCGTGTCTGTGTATTGCAATCAATTATGTTTGCATTTCGGCCTTGACTTTGAGTTTAAGTATGGAACTTTGAATTTGAAGTTTTCTAGGGTTTTGCTTTTTATTCCCCACAAACACAAATGTATTTATTTGTTTCTTCAGGCTGAACAATTTAAAGTTGGAAATGGACGGAGAAGAATTGACAGAGCAGGAGACTGCACTGTATGATCGCCAAATTAGGGTATGGGGAGCTGATGCTCAACGAAGGTACTTTACTTAATAAATTTGGTTATCAATTATTTATTATTTAGCAAGTTTGATTACCAATTATTTATTTTTTCTCAACATGGTAGAATTTCATTCTCTAATTCATTTAATTTTTTCGATTAGAAACTTAAAGTCTCTAATTCAATTAATTTATCTTGAAATAGATTGAGCAAGTCTCATATTTTAGTTTGTGGAATGAAAGGGACTGTTGCAGAGGTAAAATTTGATGTCATCTGTAATTCTCTTTGCTATTATCATGTTGTGATTTGAATAATAATTCCATCATTACTTAACTAGTAATTTTATGCCCTGTTTATGTGTTTATTATTGGGTAGTTTTGCAAGAATATTGTACTGGCTGGAGTTGGTAGTTTGACTTTAATGGATGACCGTGTGGTGACTGAAGAAGCATGGTCTGCAAACTTTTTGATCCCACCTGATGAGAATGTGTATGGCGGGAAAACGATTGCTGAGGTTTGTTGTGATTCCTTGAAAGACTTCAACCCAATGGTTCGTGTTTCTGTTGAAAAAGGTTTGGCCATTTCGTTATGTACTTGTTTTTATTCTTTTGTTTATTGAAACATTGTAAAATATATATACAAATGTGATAGATAAACTTTTAGCTTTTAATTTGCGAATTTGCAAAGTGAGAAGAGTTAGTAAAACCTAAAGTTTTGGTTCTGCAGGTGATTTGTCGAGCCTTGATGGAGAATTCTATGATAAGTTTGACGTAGTAGTTGTCAGTTGCTGCTCCGTAACAACAAAAGTATTTGACATCTCTTTGATAGATAATTGTAGCTAGTAAATAGTGCCCCTTATGATAAATCTCATTGACATTATTGATGTCATTGTTTCTTAGTATATGTTAATTATGCTTTCTGCTTGTTTTACAGAAATTGATTAATGAGAAATGTCGAAAGTTATCAAAGCGTGTAGCTTTTTATACGGTTGATTGTAGAGACTCTTGTGGTGAAATATTTGTGGACTTGCAGAACCATAAGTACTCAAAGGTGAGCATCTCACTGTCTTAGCCTTTTTCAGTTTTCTATTTTCAGGGTAATTCATGGCTTGTACATACTATGATTGTGAAGTGTGGTATCCTAAAGGTTTGTTGATATTCAGAGCAGATACTGTTGACAGAAAGACTTGTGCAGCACGACATTATTACTTCTAGAGTTATATGGTCCCACTTTGAATGCTTAATTGCACTAAGCTTTTCTCATTCTTGCTTAGTCCTTTTCTATGCACTGTAGTCGTTCAATATATCAGTTAATTATCTGGTGCAACCATTTCTCCAGGCTAAGAGGCTTTTCTACTGGTAATGTGGTCATGAGTTAAAAGACAAACAAAATAAGTAATGTGAGACAAAACGTTGCCTGATTAGCGACAATTTCACCAGTAAACTTTGGAGTTCCAAGTGCAAGTACTTTTCAATGAGTTTATAGTGGGTTGGTTAGTTTGAACTTATATCGAGCTGCTTATTTGAACGTCTGAGAGTTCTCATCTGTTACTTTCTCTGGCTCTAATATGTGGGAATTTCAAGCATGTTAAAATTTCAACTTCTGCTTTTTGTTGATAGAGGTAACTTCCTTTATTTACCTCAACTTGTTTATTGGCAGCAAAAATGTGAAGAAACAATTGAATGCCTACTACAGTATCCAAGCTTTGAGGTATGACTTGGTTTGTCGTGGCTTATTCAAATGATATATATATATATTCCTTTATTTTGCTTTTGCTTACTAAGTACCATGCACACCTTCTTTGCCTCATGATTTTGCTGCAACATGATACCTGAGTGTATGGTCCTTCCTGTGTTTCCAATGTTTGAGGTAATAATAGACGATAATGCCGCTCAAGCATAACCAACTATATAGTGGAGTGCATTTTACTGTAAAAGTAAGATTTAAACTAAAAGTTGCATGTGATTGACATAGATAGGCCATCCAGCATGTGTTTGCTGAAAAATTCATGTAAACAAGGAACAATAGATAGGCCATCCAGCATGTGTTTGCTGAAAAATTGATTTAAACAAGGAACAAGTGATTGTTACAATAATTGACTTGCAAGTGCAATGTCCTTCCAAAAGAATTGCTTGAATGCTTTTTGAATTCTTTAGAACGTAAAAATCAACTATACATTTCATTTGCGGTTGATTGATGACTTATAATTGCTTCATTCTTTGCAGGAAGCAATTTCTGTGCCTTGGAGAGCTCTTCCTAGGAAAGCATCTAAGCTCTATTTTGCTTTGAGAGGTGTGGTAATTTATGCGTTTATTCTTTTTCACGTAAAGTTGGAAAGAGCTATCTGTTAATTGTTCTGGAAAAAGGAATCTAATAATTGTTTTCTATGGTACATATAGATTGCTATTTTATGATAAAATTTGTGAAAATTGTTGTCAATTTTCTTTATGAATTTTTTTTTTTTGGGTCTTCTATCCTATTCCTGTAGTTCTAGAACGGTTTGAGGAGGCTGAAGGGCGTAGTCCAGGTGAAATTTCGATTGCGGATCTTCCAGCGGTTCTGAAGCTGAAAAAAGAACTTTGTGAAGCAAATGTAAGAAATTTCAAATTGGTGTTTGTGTGCATTATAGGTTGTTTAGTTATAAAGTTGCAGTCATGCTGTACCTTACTATCTCTATTCCAATGCAGGCACTCACTGCATCCCATGTAACCGATTCCCTCCTAGAAAGATTGATCATCGGTACCAGAGAATTTCCTCCTGTTTGTGCCATTGTTGGAGGAATTTTAGGGCAGGTGCATTTCCAACCTCCTTTTTTTTTTCTTTCTTTCCTTTTTTGTCCATTTCTGTTCTCTCGTTGATTACTCCAATTTGATTTTTAACTGTTTAGGAGGTTATTAAAGCAATATCATGCAAGGGGGAACCCCTGAAGAACTTTTTCTTCTTTGACGTTATGGATGGGAAAGGCGTAGTAGAAGATGTATCGAACGCGAAAAAGGAATCTAAGTAGCTGCTGCTTGGGGGAAAACATTTTGATTATGCAAAGTTAATTAATGGGCATCTGGTAAATATGGCAGATTTGAGAATCTGGTGATGTATTCTAGGATTGGTCGACTAACTTTCTAGGATTGGCCGACTAACTATATATATAAAATTCTAGGTTGGTAAGACAGGAATCTCTCTGCACTTCTTCAGTGGGTGTACTTTTTTTTGTTGCCATCTCTATTGCTAAAGTGTGTGGACGAATGAAATTAATTATTTGTTGCTTATTTAACCGTTTAAGTATCCTCCAACTTTTCACCATTATCTTTTTCTATGTAGGACATGTGGCACTTCCTGATTAATGCTACTCTTGCAATCTAAAATCTGTTATTTATTATTAGTTAACAAATAAATTGGCTATGGTTGAATGTTTGTGGTGTAGTTTGTGTGACATGTTATAAATTTTGTTATTTGAAGAAGGAGCCATATTGTGAAAGGTTGAAGCAGCCGTGCGACTACTAAAAGTGCTTTAACGATCATGGGTGGTGGGGCAGAAAAAAAATTAGTATGTCTGCCAAATTGGAAGGAAAATTAAACGATCGAAGTCTAAATCAACTTTATATCTATGGTTAAAATTAGGAAACGAGTCACTTTACCAGTGAGTGCATGTATAAGAAAATGAAATGATTACCGGCAGTGAATATCAAATTTCAAAGTGGGGACGAATCGACATCGTGGGCAGTTTTTAGAATCTTATCTAGTAATTAACATTCAAAATCAAAAGTAAAAACCATAACCCCACAGAAATCGAGTCGTGATAGAATTCTAGAAAAGAAGAGTTAAAAGAGACCCAACCAATAGCATCACCATGGAAAGATCAAAAACAGAAGTAAAGTTGGAGCAGTTCTTCAAGAATTTGGAACAAGAATTGGATTGCATAGAACAATCACCAGACTCGAGCATGGAGGTTAAAGCACTTCCACTTCTAGTCAACTCTCCAAGAACGATCATGTCTTCGCTTCCTGCTTCAGATGAAGTTAAAACATGGAAGGTGAGGACCAATGACTTGGCGGTTATGGAGGTTCTCCAGGAGAGAAGGGCAGCCGTTGAGAGCGGTAAGTTGAAGGGAAGGCGACTTTTCGAGGAGTTTGATGAGGGTTCGAATGGTGATGATCAAGGTTGTGAAGTGAGGTCAGTGACTTCTTATGATTCTGATGATTCGATTTCATCTGCCCGTTGTGCTTCTGATGAACAAGATTGTGTGGGGCAAATTAAGCAAGGAGAAAAGGTGGTGGTGAAACACAAAAGCGGTGTTAGGAGGATGGTTACTCTGTTGGTTTGGCTTGCTTTTGCTACGGTTGCATACGCACTTGGCACTATTATGGTCAACTCCATGATGAGGAAAAGATATAGAAATGAATATGAGGTGATTCTAGTCCCTACATGATATCCCTCTCTCTCTCTTTTAGTTCCACCATCTTCCATAGTTGTAGAAAATTTTTGGTTTCTCAGTTGTGATATCTTGTTCATGCATTAATGTACTTAGTGATACTGTTAACATTTACCATCAAATCAAAGAGGTTTTTTTGTTTTCAATTGATCATCATTCTATTTCTGAAAAATATGCAAAACAATGTATATGGAACAGGAGCGATGCTTCGTCCTTACGGATTTGACTAGGTAATTTTCAAACTCTTTAGTTGGCTACCCAAATTTGAATGTTTATGGATTATCCAAGATTTTTATTCCGATTTTTCTCTCTAAACTACAAAAAGAAACATTCAATATGCATATGCGGAAAGGCCGCGCCACCAGGCCCAGGCCTACCAAGAGAAAGCCTAAAGGCCGCAAGAAATTTAATAGCAACAAAGCGCCTCGATTCTCTGTTTACCCAATCTTTCAACTTAAAAAAGATCGATACGTTCTTTAATTTTCCGGAGAAGAGGTAACTGACGATACCAATTGGCTAAGCCAAACCATTGCAGTTACGTGATTAAAGATGGCCAATGGGTCATGATACGGGTTCAGTACGTGTCTGTACAATACGGTACGACATGAGCACGTTTTGGTAGGACACGCAATGCGGCACGGCACACATGTGGATTGTGTCGGATTTAGAATTTTAGACATGCGAGCCTTAGAAGCATGGTGCGATTAATGATGAGGTAAAATACGGCACACGAAAAGGCACGTAATAAGCACACTTCAATGGTGGGTTAGTATATGGCCCGTGGCCCATCAATAGCACGTGAGACAAAGTGTATCAAAGTATAATTTTTTTAATGAAAAGTAAATATAAAATTTTATAATTTTACAAATATCTTAAAATTAAAATTTTAATATATTTTTTTAGAAAATATAAAATGTTATAATTTTTTAATTAAATTTTTAATATATATTTAAAATAATTTAAGTCCTAGTTTAAATAAATATTCTATTTTTATGTTTATAATTTATTAAATGAATAAATAAATATCATGATTTTAATAAATAAAATTATAATATCTTATAAATGATAAATAAAAAATTTCACGACTTAATATTTCATTTATGAAATCATAACTTAGTTAATAGTTAATGGAGATCTGTTTCATTTGTGAATGAAATATTTTTCATATTTATACACAAAAAAATAAAATTATGATAAATTAAAAATTATATTTTCATTCAACGGAGTTCAAGTGCAATTATAATATTAGTAGTTAAAATAAAATTAGGTGTAATTGTTATTCTACAATTATAATTTTATTTTTCATTAATCATTATTATGATTTATGAGATTATTATTATTATTATTATTAGATTGATAGACTTAAAAAAGCATGATAGACTTAAAAAAGCACGCTAAACATGTGGGATTAAAGAGAAAAAAAAGTTTGTGGCTCTTTTTTGAGCACGGCCCACCCTAGTGGGCCAACACTTGCCGGCACAGCCCGTTGGGCATTACCATGCGTGATTATAACATTGTTTGCTATTGAGGTTTCAGTAGTTTAAAAGCTAAAGCATCAAAGTGTATGATGAAAAATTAATTGCTGTCATTTTAAAATTAAGTTGGTTTGATATACTATTTGTACGATGAAAAATTTGTAATTTTTTTACTAATTTTTAACAAAATTATTATTTAAATATCAAATTTTACAATATATCATTAATTTTTATTTTATAATTATAATTTTTTTTCAACAATTTTTTCTTAAAAAGTTACAGTGCCTTAATAGCAAAGGTGTGTAAAGTTCTTTTGAAAATCCCGCATGGCCTAGCCATTTATGTTTGCAGTGCATAGGTGAAGGGCTTTGTTTTGTAAACAGCACCATCCAAATTAAGGATTACTTTTATGAGAAATAACATCATTTTCCCCTCTCTCTTTATTTTATTTGTATACTTGTTGAGATTATCTTAGGTCTAGTTTGGTAATTAGATGAGATAGATATACCTTAAAAGTTATGATATTAAAATATTTGGTAAACATTAGTTACTATAATTTAAAACTAAATTGATCGTTACAACTTACATCATGAGGAACATATAATATTTTTACTATTTTTATTAAAATTATTATTTAAGAGTTATATTTACTATATACTATTACTTTTTATTCATAATTACAATTTTTTTTGCACAATAGAAACTACAATATCTCAAAACTAAACATAACCTTAATTATCTTACAAAAATTCATCCCTGAATTCACAACAGATATAATAAGGTTAAATATCTCCTTTGAGTACATGAATGATATGTTCTCATCTTATTGGGTTGGCTCATCCCAACTGAGCATCTTCCAAAAATTCCTGATAAGTTTACAGGCAGCACAAGGTATATCAAACAAAAATCTTTGAATCATGCTATTATAAAGTTAAATTAGGAAGTTTGGAAAGATTTCTATTATAAATTATAATACAATTTAGGGGAAAAAAAATACCAAACATACAATAAGTATCTGTGGTATCTGTGAACCTCAGCCATTTGGAACCATCAATAAGTACATATTTGTGATATTTGGAGCAATGTTGACACGAACTTTCGTTTAGTACAATAATATTATATTCAGTATGAATCTTGTCATTTATATGATATTTGCCCCATCAACAAGCTGGCATTAGCAATTTAATTATGATTAGAAATAACATCTCCAATGTTAATCACGTGCAAGTGCAGATTAATCATGTCAACATTATAAAAGAAATATAGATTAATTAACTCGCACATAGTATAAATATTGATATGAGAATCTAAATTACTAGGCAGATAAAGCTCATTCTGTCTTATGTCATTTTTTTCCCTCATTTTGTCATCTTCAAATCATATCAATCTAAATTTGTAATAATTGCCGAAATTGCTTGTCTTATCATCTATCTTTATTCTCTACATGCAAATTAACATGTGTACTTGAACAAAAGTATAATAAAAAAGAACAAATTTTTTTTTTATCGTTTCGTGAATTTAAAGATTTTATTTTTATAATTTTTTTAAAAATCCTTAAATTTTTAAAGACTATCTTTTTTTCACCCTTATATCCCTAATTTTGTTCAAATGTTGTTTCCATATTTGTATATGTTTTTTCTTTCATAGGCATAACTTTATTATGCATAGAATAAGACAGATGATAAGACAAGCAATATCACCAACTTTTATAAATTTAGATTGATATGATTAGAAGATGACAAGTTGGAAAAAAAAAAAAGCGACATAAGAAAGTATGAGCTTTTTGTGCCTAATAATTCAATTCTCATTTCAATATATACAATGTATCAGCTAATTAATCTATATTTCTTTTAGAATAATGCAGACATGAATCTCCCGTTGCTCGTGATTAACATTGAAGATATTATTTCTAATCACACTTAAAATGTCAATGCCAGATAATTAACACAAATATCACACAAATGACACAATTAGTATCGAGTACAATATAAAATTATATTTTTCTTTAAAACATAGGAGGATCAATAAGGTTCAGAGTGATTTTTTAGTCACCTACCTCCACAGGGTTCAAATTTAAATGATCAGTTAAGAATAATAACCGCGCTTAAAAACAAATCAGCCAAGCTTCTGAGGGCAGAATGTTATTGAATTAAATGAAAGTTCATGCAATTAATTAAATAGGCATATAACATACAAACACTGTACATATAAACACTCGTTGAAATTGAGGATCAATAGCGACAGCTTTCAAATTACGAAGTGGTGCATGCTTTCAGCAGGATCTGTTCAAAGCTGTCGGTGATCTTCCCAATTGGATGTGTATGCAGTCCTTCGTAGGTTGTCACCACAATCTCTTCATCTTTTGTATTGCGTTGGACTTGCTTCTTCACATTGCATCCTTTGTGAGTACATTTGTAATAACTTCTGCAAGAGGTAAGGAAACTATGTGTCTATACATGAACCAACTCACTTATTAATTATTTAAATCATTTATCTTTCTAGAAACAAAATAAGAAAAAATATACATCTTTTAAATGGAAAATCTACAGTCAATCATCATAGAAACAGGGATGAACAGTAGCAAAGTCAATTGGAATCTCCTTGGAGATATATACATATACATATATATAGGTCATGATACCAACTCAATCATCCTGTATAATTATGTGAGCTAATTGGCTTATTATCTGAGTTTCTCTTGAGTAAAATTTATATAAGTAATTTAGGGTTAATAAAATCGGAATCATAAATTATCACTAACAGACATGTGGTGCACGATCTCTGTTAGTATAAGAAAACTCAGATAAAGAGAGGATCGTAAATAATATAATTCATTAAACGAAGTTGCTAACCTGGGGAACTTGCTGTTCTTTACAACTTTTTGTCCATATTTCCTCCATCTATAACCGTCATCAAGTATGTCAACCTGGCTTCTCGTTTGAAAAGCATATCTGTGCTTTTTGCTCCCTTTGTGGTCTCCTTTCTTTCCAGATTGTTTCACCTTATCACTCCCAGAGGTTCCACTAGCACCACCTGAGTAAAGTTGAAATTCAGGCACAGCATGTGCTTGTGCGTGGGGATCAATTCCCATGTTCAATGAGGAATGAGAAGCTGAAAATCTTGACTGTAAATGGGAGTTGTCCATATGGGACTGCTCACTACCATCAAGCAGAAGCCCAATAATTAAAATGTTGTGAAGTAGAGAAAAATGAGGCGCACAGTGTGATGGTTTATAAAGTTTGGCGAAAGGCTGCAATAATATATACTTTGGAAAAAAAGGTGGGCGGCTTAATGGCCAACGTCTAATTACACTCAGTACAGAGAAAAAGAGAGTTTGAAAATTTGAAATATAGTATTTGAGACTTGATACTGACTTTAATTCTTCGGTGGCGCAGCCCTCAACAGGAAATTTTATGTCGTAAACGGCACGTCAAGTAATAATAACAGTGGTAAGAAATAAGAAATAAGAAATAAGAAATAAGAATAGTGGGCAATGAGCATGTACATACACCGTGTCACCGCCCTTTGGAAACTAATGGATTTGTTGTTTTTTTTAGTAGGTTTATGATTAGTTTCATAATGTTATAATTTTTTAAAAAAATTATTGTTAATTGTACTGTAAAAATAATTAGCTGTAAAAAAAATTAGTTAAACATATAGTAAAATTTATTTGTAAAAGTTATGTGAGTTTTAAATTTTAATATTGAACTGTTGTAAAAATACGAATGATCAAAATGAATATCATGTTGAATAAAATTTATTTACATATTTATTAACATGTATATACATTTTTTTATTATATGTATACAATAATTGATAACTAAAGTAATTTTTATTTTACTTTTTTTAATCTCAATATAGTTGGTAATAATAATAATAATCTTTTTAAGGTTAAAAATTTATTTCTTAATTGAATAAGAATAAGTATGGATTTTTATAATACATGTAAGAATATATATGAAATTATATTAAGTATAAAATTAATTTTCTTAAAATCAAAATTTGCAAAGGTACTTCTCATCAGCTTTTGAAGATCTGCTACAGGAGGGATGATTTTATTAAAAGTGATTTTTAAAAAAATTTACCAAACACCAAAATTAACTTTTACCTTTTTTAAAATAACTTTTAAGCTTCTAAAAAATAATCCTAAATGGGCTCTTAATACTTATTGGTACATGATGATCTACATCTTAAAAATAATTTAACTATATGTACATATATCGAGTCTATTTTTTTTAATCATGTTCACATGCTTTAAAATGCAAACTTGAACTAGACTCTTCTATCTTACTATAATTTAGTATTAAATAAAACCAGCTCATAGGATGATCCACGACTTTAATGTAATTTAACTATATATATACACATCGAGTCTTTTTCTTTTGTCACGTCTGCATGTTTTAAAATGTGAACTTGAACTAGATACTTCTGTCTTATTATAATTTAGTACTAAATAAGAGCAGCTCTTGTTTATCCATATGTCAATTTAAGAGTTCGGTAGCGTTTGTTTTTTCTTCTAAAATATGAAATTTTGCGCAGATCATATTTGACTAAATGATATGTTTGTACGTACTATTCTACAATGGAATGAAATATATTTATGTATTTTTCTTAAATTTTTGATGTTTAATATAGAATACAAGTACATTTTTTTTTAATCAAAGAAAAACAAATACATTTAGGACACCTGAATTTCTTCACCTACTTTATATCAAGCGGCTTTTTTTTTTTTTTTTTTGGTTTTGATTGGTAGTGAATATGCCCTTCCCTAATATATATCTAGAGCATCGCTCAGCATCTATTAAGTTATAATTTGATAGCACAATCAATTCTTCATGTCGTAGTTAAGACTTAAGAATGTAATCCTGTGAGTGGGGTCTTAATTAATTTAGCTGCTAAAACTTTTTGAGGTGATACAAATGTTCGAATTATGCTCACATAAATGAAAATAAAATTTACTTTTCAGTCAGTCTATGTTTAAAATAATTAATATGGGTTATATGATTGCCATATATCCTATATTATTTATTTTCTTTCATTCTCTTATAAAAGTGACGGACGATATGTTACAATGAACAAATGGTATTATTAGCACTGCCGTATTATTTTGTACAAATTGAGATCGAATAAAATTTACCATTAAAGTACAATGAGATGAAATTTCTCGATTTTTTTTAACAATTTTATTTGCAAATTTCACTATTTCTTTCACGTAAGAATAACATGGGCCAGAGCAATCTTTGAAGAAGATATGCTTTATCTATTTTTTTTCATTTTATTGGAGACTTGCTTGAATTTGGATGGAGCAAGTGCATGTTATTAAAATAAAATAAATATAAGAGGAGAGATAAGGGAGGAGGAAATCGAGTCAATGAATAATTTACAAAAAGTACTTTTTGTCAAAAATTCAAAATTGTTAGTTAAGAAAAGGTGCTGAAAGAAAATTTTTGGTTCAAAATTTTTTTTTTAATGAGTAATGATATAAGCACAAATATTTTTATATATATAATGCTTTATAAAAAGATATGGCAATGTGACATAATACAAAAGTTAAAAGAACTTAAACCAAAAGCATCATTAGCAGAATATAATATCATTATAATTTTCTTTCTTTTTTCTTTTTAAAAAAAGAAGATCATCGGAAAATTGGAATTTAAAAATAAGAAAAATCACTACCATTTGGATCACATCTTGAAACTACATCAGAAAATTATTCTCTTTACTTATATTACAAAATAAAATTACAAAATTAGAATAAATCTTCAAATATAATGAGAAGCCCATTAAGAAGAATTTGAAAAATAATTTTTCCCCGAGGAATGAGGATCCCAAATTTGTAAGGGAATTTGCCATCCCTAGTTTTGGGCTTCTGGCAGATAGCAATGGAGCTAAATTTTCAAAATCCAATTTAATTGGTTTATTTGTTGTAATTTTTAAAATTAAATTCAACAATTCTACCTAAATTTATATTTCAATTTTGCGGGTACAGCTCTATTAAATTGGATTGTATAATCCAATCGACGTGAAATTGAATGGCAGTGATTCTATTTCAATCTTTATACACTGAATTGAAAGAATTAAAATGAATTTTGTCAGGGAAAAAAAATTAGAATGAACAAACAATTCAATAAAAAGTCAGTATTCGGTATGTGTGTTTCTTACAATTGATATAAAGAACATTGAGTTCAAATGAAATAGTACGTACTCCAATTAAAAGAACACTGACAAAACGAAGGCAACAAAAAAGACAATGAAGCAACAGAGATCCAGTGATCAACAAGCTAAAGCATAAATTATTAGTGCACCCAATATTTGAAGAAAAAAAAAAAAAACCCTAGTACTTAGTTTTCAGAATGGACTCACAATTATTCTTAGCAGCAGTTGCTTGCTAGGCTGGTGAGTTGAACTCGTCCCAAAGTTCAATCCATGTTTCCATGGCATCTCCAAGTGTCTGAAAGTAAGGATGGAGATGCCCTAGCTTCTCCTTGACCTGCTTGGAGAGCTCGATGTAGCATTTCTGTGCAGTTGTGCATTCCTTTGGGAGAACTAAAGATTGAAAAAATGGAATGATCTCTTCCTGCCAGAACAGTCCATTGTATTCCTTCTTCAAATTCACAAATGGGTTGCTTGCCCTATTGTGACAAACGTACGGCAGCCCTGTCTTCACCCCAAGATTCAGATGATCACGGACTACCTGCATGAACAGCAACAACAATAAAATTTCAATGCTTGAATTAGCTAGGTACAAATAATCATTAGTAATAAAATATCGATTCTCTTTTAATCTGAACTTTTTAATAAATCTTAACTACACACTAAAACTTTTTAATAAATCTTAACTACACACTAAAACTGATGGACAAAATCCTCAAAAATTGAGGAGAGATTCCTAATATCAAAATGTATACCTTGACACACCAGCCAGTCCACATATCATCATATCTGCCAATGGGCTGGCCATTACCCATGAGGGAAAAATAAATGGCAGGGCCAATGAGTTCCCTGTTGAAAGCCAGGTTCATCGCACACATCGGGAAGAGACTGCCTTTTGGGATTGTCATAACAGCATCCGCATACCTGTGAGAATTACTAATTAAAATCAATACATAATTAGCAAACATTGTACTATTAGTAATTCAAAATACCTCTTGCTTTAATAGCATTAGTAGAAAAAAGTAACCTGCAGTTGCGCTCACGAGGATTGACAAGCTGAGTGGGGGCATCATAATCAGGAATGTTGAGCCAGAGACCATGAGAGACAGCAGTAGGCACTCCTTCCCTTAAACTAAATGGGTATCCTCTACCAATCAAAAAAAAAAAAAAAAGGGTATCCTCTAAAAATCAGCTCCATCTCTGTAAGGATCATAGAGTGTGTTGAAGAAGAATGGTGTTGATGGCGTCAACAAATTTTGTATGTGCTGTGCCAGCGCATTTATCTCTTTCCCGCTTGGATCCTTTGCCACCTTCAGTTGACACCATTCACCAAGGTCAAAATAAATAAACATAAGACGGAGAACGAAAGGGGACAGTGACACGTATGTAGCTTGGTATATTATGTATGGAGATCTTATTGTTTTTTAAAAAACCACTGATATTTGAACACCATCAAGACACTATTAAAACAAAAAATGAGATACTGTTTATACTACAGTATTAGTGCGGCGCACAAAATAACAGCACTATTCATAACACAATGCGGTCATTTCTATCACGGTGGCGTTTTGTTGGTCGCAAAATATCAATTTCCTTTTCAAAATTCATATGTTTATTGTGTGACCATTAATTACTCAAAATAAAGGTTCTCCGTAATCATTTTATCCAATCATTATGTGTCAGCTATTCTTTTTGCTTGCGAAAGAATCACGAAATGGCATGAAACTTACAAAGCGGTCATCGTCAATGGTGAAAATATACTTCTTTTTGGAAATCAAGAAGGCAAAGCAGCGACAAGCAGAGTCCAGATAGGAAATGCAGCTGGCTCTGGGTCCAAGAATCCGATTAATGTCATTCCTGTTATAAAACTCATAGTCAAAACCGTCGGGGACCCGGATCACTTCGGTTGGATTTGGGTAATGATGAGATGGTAAGGCTCAAAGAATGGCCTCCACATCTCCAAGAAATCCAAGCTCCTAATGGTGGGGATCACAATGTCCAGATCATCATTCAACGGCGGTGATTGGGCCATGGCGCTTGTGTAATAGAAATAGAGATCAGAGATATATCAGAGGGCAGAAGATGAGTGTACGTGGGTGAAAATTGTTTTGCATTTGGAATTTAATTTAAAGAGGTTCAAAAGGAGTGTTAGGTTACATTTTAATGCACGCTAATTGTGATCGAAATATCTGAATGAATTATATGAATAAGGTAAAAGTTGGAAAAAAAAGTATTAAACAAATCTTTTTATTGAACATTAAAGGAAGGTTTATCATTTTGCCTAAGTTGTTAGTGCAAAAAGAGCGTACACAACTCAAGTTACACTGCACCAGCCATGCTATATTATATATTTTTATCAGATATGGAATTCAAACTTAGCGTCCAGCTAAGTTTAAAGCATCTCTAAGGTGTAGCAAGCTATAACCATTGGATCCCACCAGCGGTTGTTTCAACAATTATTATTAAATAACAGATGTGAGTCATACATAAACGTAAAATTGGTTAAGGAGAAATTTTAGAATGCTTATAATATATTGATACCAATTGATATATGTATTACATGTGTAATTAACTTTAATATACCCACTATTTGCATGATAGTTTTTTAAAATAAATACACACAGCATTTGTTTGTTGTATGTCTAACATAATACTTTTGGAGAAATTTTAAAATATATCTAATGTATTACAACCAATTGATGCATGTATGATATGTGTAATTGAATTTAATATAACCACAACTTGCATTATGGTTTTCCAAAATAAATGCACACATGTCATAACATTATTTACTTATTGTATAGTTAACATGGTACTTCTAATGTATTGTAAAATTTCTCGTACATCTGATGTATTCTAAATTTTCTCTTGATTAAGATAAGAAGAGGATCTTAATCCCTCTAACTTTGCATTTGCCTTAATTTGTTAATACATACTCAGATCAATTTAAAATCTTCCGTTTTGGGGTTATAAGATGTAATGACTAATATACCTAATATAACTTCACTTTTTTTGCCATTTTAAGATACCATATATAGCAAAAGCAACATCTAATTAATTTTCTTATCTTTATAGATATTAAAACTGGAGAATAAGCCTGCTAGTTTATTTGCCTTTGTTAGTTCTACCCAAGCAATAATCAGGGTGACTTTAAGTATAAGTGAATAAGGCGATAGCCTAAGACCCCAAATTTTAGGAAGACTCGATTGTTTAAGTATTTCATTAATAATTCTCTAATTAATAAAGATTTTTCTTAAAAAAATTATTTATGGTAGTAAAGTCTATTAGATATCTCTCTACTTAATAATTATCTTATAATTAAGAATTATTTTTATAAAAAAAACTATATTTGGTAACCTTATGTTAAAGAGATATAACTAATAGTATTGTCTAATCATTGATTCACTCATTATTAGTTTTTCACTTTCAGTTTCTTAAAAAAGCTTAATTATTTAGCATTAGAATCTTTAATTTTGAGTATTCCTTTTAATTTTTATTAAGAACCTTATAGTCTAAAAAATCATAGATGAAAAAATTTCTTACTTTCTTCTCTATAAAGAAAATTATTACACGCATTAGTTCATTCAAAAAAAGTAAAAAATTAGTTTCTTGAAATACAAAGTTCATATCTATTATTTGATCATCAATTCATCAGATCAACTTTTTTTATGCTACCTTTCTAAATTTTCTATTTAAAAATAATATTGTTCTTATTTGTTTATTTGTTTATCTTGTAAAAGTTCTAAAAGAAGTAAATTTTAGGTTTTGTTTTAAAAATTTTTTAGGATCTTCTTGATTATTTGTTGAAACTCAAGAACTAAAGATGAAATGAATTTTGAGCTATTTTATGTTTTTTTTTAGTATTGAAGTTGTTAAATAAAAAGAGGCCTCATAAAATAAATTCGCCTAAAGCCCCAAATACTGTAAAGTCGGCCCTGAGTAATATATACTAAAAAATTAAAAAAAGAGGACTGAGATTTAATTACAGTATTAACAAAACTTCATAATTGATTATATAGCTGGATTACATAAACTCTTCAGACTTTAATACTTCTTTTCGATTACAATTTCTTACTTAATTAACCACTCAAGATTTAAAGAAAGATAAGAGTTTTTTTCATTTTTTACACTATGTTCTCTTCTTGTATACAAGTTTTGAACAAATAAGTCTTCCTTTGCACCATTTTTGTTCATAATTATGGAGTTGGGGTGAAGGTCAATGTTTAGAGCTGTTGAAGGTTGGGAACGTACATGAAATAACTATAAAATTATATATTGAATATGATCAAAACCGTAATGCCCAACTTACGTTAATGGTGATGCTAAGATAAAAATTAAGATAGAATTAAGAAGGTGATATAGATAATTATATTATCGTCTTTTTTTTAATAGTATTGTTGTTTTCTTTTAGTTATTAGATATTAAATTAGAGAATTTTTTACTCATAAGATATTAAATTGAAGGATTTTTTTACGAGATGAGATCCATTCCTTGTACTTTTTTTTTTCTCTTAGGTAAACATTTGTTTTTTTTAAAAAAATTTGAACAAGTTAAAATTTTTCTAAAGTCTAAATGGGTTTATATACGAATATCTAAATGATATGTTTGTTTTTCTATTTAAATATCTGAATATAAGTGGCATCTTGATCGTTGTTATAAATAAAAGAATATTTTAAATATAGTTCTTTCCCATTAATTGATACCAGACACAACAATTGAGGAAACACAAAGTCACACACCAATGATACACCAACTTAGCTCCAGAGCAAACAACAAGCGGATATAGAAAATGTCACCATCCAAGGTCGTTAAACTAAAGATACAGACTAATTTAACTCATTACTCAGTGGAATCCACCAAGAAATGCAGAGTTAGATAAGAACTCAAAAAGTTTATAGCTGATTCAATTAATAAAAACCCAAAATTTATTCATGATTACAACTAAGGAAGCTTAAATAACTTTCTTGGAATAACCCTCAAGCATAAGTTTAATCAAAAGATCCATAAATGACTTGACCAACATTAAACCAGACATAAATGACGCATTGATAAACTTAAAACATAATAAAAAAGACCATAAATAACATTGAAAACATCCAAACTCGTGCAACTTTCTTGAGGCTTAAAACTGAACAAGTTGCATTGAACTAATCATAACTTCTTCTAGAAAATTCAAAATTCAGTTATGTAAAATTCACTAGAAAACAAATAAAATTATTTTTCCTGAAATGTATGGCTTGAAAATTAGTTTTATCTCATGCAATGCCGGTTCTATTTCGAAATTGCCCTTTTTGCACTGATTTCCTGTTCAATTGATTATTGTAAGAATTTGAGTTGCACTTAGCATGACTTGAGTACATATGACTTCAAACACTTCTATGTTCATCTCCACAAGTTAAAAAACTTGATCTAAAGTTTTGATTCTTGCTTTTTCATGATAAGGAGACAAGTCTACTATGTTGAATGATGTTGAAACAACATAGTCATCTGGTAGATCAATTTTGCAAGCATTCTCACCAATGCATTGCAGCACTTTAAATGGACCATCAGCCCTTGGTATAAGCTTAGCATATTTTTCAGGTGGAAAACAATCTTTTTAAAGATGAATCCAAACCAAATCTCTTTCTTGAAATTCAACATGTTTCAAATGCTTGTCTGAATACTTTTTGTACTTTTTATTTTGCTTTAAAATTCTATCTCAAACTTGTTCATGCAACTTCTTGACACTTTTAGTTCGATCTTTAGTATTTGCTCTAAATTGATGATCAATTGAAAGTGAAGTTAAATCTAAAGGATTGTTTGGATTTTCACCATAAACCACTTTAAAGGGACTTCAACCAGTAGTTTGATTAGTGGAACGCTTGCAAATAAATTCTATCTGAGGCAAAATAAGATCCCATTAATGAATGTTCTTGCCCACATAACTTCTCAATAGATTTCCAAGCTTGAGTTAGTAACTTCAATTTGACATTTGTGTGACTATAATGAGAAAAGCTGGATTTAAGAGTTCTTACCAACTTTCTTTAAAGAGTGCGTCAAAAATGACTTGAAAACTTTGAAACTTAGTCAGAGACAATGGTTTTAGAATTCCGTGTAACTTCACAATCTCCTTGAAGTAAATCAGCCACATGAAGGGCATTCGATGTATTGTCACTTGAGACAAAGAGAGCTATTTTAAAAATCTACCAACCACCACCATAACAAAGTCTTTATTTCTTTGAGTTCTTGGCAACCCAACAACAAAGTGTAGACTAGCATCTTTCCTTGGAGCTTTAGGGACTAGCAAAAGAGTGTATAGACTAGTGCTTTGACCTTGAGTTTTCACAATATGAATTAAACTTTTGACTAAAGAAAGCAACAAGTTTTCTTTTTTGACGTAGGGCAACACCAATTCCAGTGTTAGAGACATCACACTCAACTTTAAACCTTCTCTTGTGCTTCTTTGGTTCACTTGAAATCTTCTCCTTTTAAAATTCAGTAACAATAATATTAAAACATCTCATAAATCACCAATAAAAAGAAGTAAGACTATAAAAACTTCAAATGTCACGCAGCGATTTAGCAATTAGCTAGCTCAAAATTGCCTCCACGTTACTCGGATCTATTTTAATTCCATCTTTCGACACAACATTGCCTAAAAGGACAAGGTTGCTAGTAAAGAACCCGCACTTCTTCAAGTTAACATAAAGCTTTTGAGTTCTTAAAACCTCAAATGTGAAGATGCTCTAAGTGTTGCTTCTCATCTTGGCTCACACAAGAATATTATCAAAATACACAACAATAGATTTACTAATCCAAGGTTTAAAGACATGATTCATCAATTGCATGAAAGTGGTTGGAGCATTAGATAGATCAAATGGCATAATAGTCCATTCATAAAGATCATTCCTTATTTTAAAGGTGTTTTTCCGCCCATCACCAAGTCTTATTCTAATTTGACAATAGCCAATTTGGATATCCATCTTGAAAAAAATTGTAAAATCGTGGAGTTGGTCAAGAGATCGTTAACGCGTGGAATAGGAAAAAGATAAACAACCGTTATTTTATTTACTATTTTGCTGTCAACACACATACATTAATCCATCCTTCTTTAATACCAACAAGGCATGAACAACACAAGGACTCTTATTTTTTCTCATCGATCCTTTCTCCATAAGCTCATCAACTTGTCTCTGCAATTCTTTATGTTTCTTTGGATTCATTTGATAAGCCGCTTTATTCGATAGCACAGAACCTAGAATTAGATCAATACAACATTGAATATCTCTCATGGGAGGAAGACCATGTGCTATTTTCATTTGGAGCGACATATGAAAACTCCTCAAAAAGGTACTTCATAATCAAAGGTGGCTCGCCACAATCTTCATTTTCCTTAAACATCACAATAACATAAACATCACTAACCTTTTCCAACACCTTTTATATTCTGATATAATCGGCAAATTGCTTCCCTTCCCTTTGACAGTTTTAGAAATATTTTCTAACTTAAAAAGACCCAAAATGACTTTACTTCCATCTTTAATGAAAGTATAAGTATTTTTGTAACCATCATGAACAACCTTTCTATCGCACTGCCAAGGCTGACCATAAGGATGGCAATAGAGCAGATATGAGTTGGATTTACTCTAATTCAGATCCAGATCCATAATAAAAATAGAGATTCGTATATGTTGCTGATTTTTTATAGATCCTTGTTTTTTCACTTCATATCCAAATCCTATATAAAAAAGTAAAGCTCTACATTTATTCTAAATTTGAAAAAGAAAATTAAAATCCATATCTACTTTTCAGTCCAGATCGATCATAGATCCATGTTTTTCACTTCATATCTAAGTCCTAAAAAAAAAAAAAAATAAAGGTCTATATCTATTCTAAATCTAAAAAGAAAATTAAAATCCATATCTGCTTTAAATTCGTCATGAATTCTAAAGCTTAGTAATAAAATAGCAATAATTTTACAGAAAGAAAATTAAAGACTGATATATGTTGATAACAATTAAATTTATAATTTATCTTGAAATCTAATAAATATTATAGCTTATAATTTTACATCAAAACAAAGAAATAAAATAGATAATAAAATATCCATCAAAAGTAATAATAGGAGTAAGATCAATATAATATTCTAATTGTTAGATTAATATAATATTCTAATTTATCTTTCATCATTCTGATATATATGGCATATCTATCGTCATTCCTACAACATTAAATAATGATATATTAGTTAAATATAATTTATGTTTAGTGTTGTATTATTTTTTATTATGATCATATTTAACTAGCACTACTAGAAAAGTGAGAAACACTGATACTAAGTTTCTGATACTAAATAAAAAAATATCAACATTTGATGACCTAAGCAGCTTTAACACCTTTTACATGTAAGTGTTAGTGATCATTAATACTATAGTATCATAATCGAATATTGATACTAATTGGAGAAGCAATTTTAATTTTAATTTAATTTTTTTCAATTTTTCTAAATCTAAACAGCGTCATTCTTATCGCTAAAATATTATCGGTATAAATTGACCAGTTAGAAATTTTTTAGATCCTCATTTCCCCCTTCCAAAATTGATTCCCTCCTTACTTTCTAAAAGAACCCTAAAACAAAATCAACGAAAATTTTAACCCTGAAATCTTTATTCTTCTAAGTAAAATTTCAGACCTCTTGTTTCTCCAACTCAAATCGAAATCCATTTCAATTTCCCTAAACCCCTCTCACTAGCTTTTTCCCGTCAATCACTCTTTGCATCCAAATATGTACTACTGAACAAGTTTGCCTTTATTTGAAGATGCAAATAGAAGTTTTTGAGCAGCAGCTCCTAGCAATTCTAAAGAAGGAGACTTAGAGGATTTAAGCAATAAGGCTGTTGAGCCTATAAAGCAGTAGGCTATTATAGTTTCTTCAATTTTGGCTATAATAAGAGAAATAGTAGAAATCCCTATTTTTAAAAAAAATTAGGGGCTAATTTCATTTAATTCCTTAAATTTCGTATTATTTGCTACTTTATTCTTCAATCTCTCATCAAACTAACAATGCCTAATAATGGAAAACACCAATTTGAAACAGTTAGGGCTAGTTCTGTTTTTTATTTTATCCAATTTGGGTTGGCTCTGATATTAATTTTTTTTTTTTTGTGGCTAGTTGTCTAAAGAGTTAGATGTGGCAACTTTGTGATGAGTTAGTTTTCATTTTTAGATAACATTTGCTCTACTTTTGTAGTTGAATGAGGTGATGTGGCAATTAAGTTTTATTTGTGGCTAGTTGTCTAAAGAGTTAGATGTGGCAATTAAGTTTTCTACGGGAATTGCATGAATGAGGTGAACTATTATATTATAACTTTGTTTATTGTCGGTTGTAATCTATAATTAATTTTTACATTTGCATGTTTTTCTATTGTTGGGTACTGTATTTGTGTGGGTAAAATTTGAAACAAGATTTGTCAAAAGAAGATATAGAATTATACTCATAACTTATTTGACAAAATATATGAATGATTGATAATTGTTCTAAGGATAAGCTAATTGCTTATTTTCTTTTCATTTTAAATTATAAATTAATTAAGCTTTCTTTTGCAACTAGTATCATATATATATTGCATTTGTAATGATTTTCTGAAATTAGTTGTAAAAGGTAGAAATTTAATTTACCTTTCTCACCATGCTGGATAAGTTTCTAAAACTGTATCTATTGGCTATGATTTTTTCATACTTTCTTTTCAAATCACATTATATACTTATCAATCTTTCATGTGCAAATGGAATCATATGAATAGCCCTGGTAGTAAATTTTTAATGCTTTTTGAATTTGATTGTAGTATGTAGAAATTATTGTTCTACTACTGTGTTAAAATCTTTTACAAAATTACGAGAAGGTGTTTGATTGTTGAATGTACGAATACATATTTAACATAAATAATTTTCAGTTTAGCTATAAATTGGCAACTTGTGATAATGGGTTCTTTGACATCAAATGTATTGTTTTGTCTTCTGTTGCTTTATTTGTTTGAAATGCATGCATGGTTACTTAATTTAATAATTTGGTGTATGTTGGGAATGACGCATGGCTGTTGAATTTCATTATTTGTTTTATTTAAATAAAATTTTACATTAACAAGCATCATTGTTGAAGTAGATAAATCTTGGATATGGTCTGCAAGAGTATCCAAAGAATATGAAAATGGAGTTTGAGGAGTTTGTGAATTTTACTAAGCTTAATTCAGAAAATCATAGATCAGTTAGATGTCCTTGTACTGAGTGTTGCAAAGTAGAGTTCCATACTCCGGAACGAATAAAGGTTTATTTATTTCAAAATAGTTTTATGCTAACATACGTAGCTTGGAATAAACATGGAGAGGTTGATTCAAATACTATCTTATTCTTAAAATCATGAATTTAGGTTCCAATTTCACAATAATGTTGAGGACATGATCCACGTTGTGTATGAAAAACGTGATCAAAATCCTAAGCGTTTTAGGGATATACTTGAGGATACTGAGAAGCCTTGGTAATTTAAGTTCAAAGTATTCTAAGTTGTCAGGGATAATGAAATTGTATAATGTAAAAGAGAAGTATGGGTAGTCTGACCAAGGGTTTACTACTTTGTTAAAAGTATGGGTAGTCTGACCAAGGGTTTACTACTTTGTTAAAAGTTCTTTTTGATATGTTCCTAAAAAATAAGAACATTCTGAAGTTAATGTGAGGTCAAAAAAATAATGAAGTGTTAGGATTATATTATGAGAAAACACATGCATGCAAGAATGATTGCATTCTCTTCTAAAAAGAGTATGTAAATTGAAATAAATGTCCTACTTGTAGAGAGTCTAAGTGGAAAAAAAAAAATAAAAAGAGTTAAAACAAGTAGTAACCAAGTGCCTACAAAGGTATTGTGGTATTTTACTTTAATTCCTAGATTCAAACATTTGTTTTAATCACCCCAAACTGCTGAGAACTTGCCTTGGCATGCTAATCACCAAACTAGAGATGGCAAACTTCGCCATCTAGCAGATTTACTAGCACGGCATTTAGTTGACTCTAAGTGGCCTAACTTGGGCAAAGAACCTAGAACTAGCTCTTTAAATTGATGGGGTTAATTTACATATCACTCTTAGTTCTGCCTACAGTTGATGGCTAGTTATGTTGGTCATTTTGTAATCTTCCTCCATGGATGTGCATGAAGGGAAAATTTATTTTGTTGTCTTGATTGATATCTGGGCCTAAACAACCTGAGAATGATCTAAGTGTCTACCTTGCACTTTTAATTGACGATTTGAAAACCCTTCGGAATGTCGGTAAAGAAACTTGTGATGCTTTTAAAAATCAAACCTTAATTTGTGGGTTGTCTTAATGTGGACTATTAGTGACTTTTCTGTATATGCAAATCTTTTAAGGTGTACTATTAAAAGCTACTATGGTTATCCAGTTTTATGGCATAGGCAAAAAGTCACAATGGCTTACACATAGTAAAAAGCGTGTATTTTTATGCTACCATCGATTTTTGTCAATAACCACTCATTTAGATCACTTAAGAAGGTTTTTAATAATAAGGCAGAATGAGATGAACCTCTAAAAACTTTATTTGGACAAGATGCTTTGAAATTAGTTGATGGTGTTAACTATAAGAGTGGTAAGTAAAAAGACATCAAGCAAAAGCGTGATGGTTGTGATCATGATATTGACAAATTATTAAAAAATAATCAATTTTTTTATTTGGAGTCTTGGCAACATTTATTAGTTCGCCATGTGTTAGATGTGATGCACATTGAAAAAAATTGTATGTGAGAGCATCTATGGTACATTACTTCATCAACCTAGAAAGACGAAAGATGGGGTCAATGCTAGAAAATATCTAATTGAATTTTAGATTAGGGGCAAATTAATTTCTAGTGAAAATGATAAAATTCCATACCTTCAGCACCTTACATCTTGAGTGAAAAAGAGAAAAATATGTTCTTAAAACTTTGTTTGAAACCAAAGTTTCAGAAAGTTATTCTTTCTACTTCAATAGTCTTGTAAACTTGGATGATTGTCGGCTTAAAAGTCTTAAGTCTCATAATTACCACACTTTGATGTAACAATTACTACCCTTAGCGATCCGTTGTTGTTTGCCAAAAATGTTAGAAAAGCTATTATTATGATGTGCTTTTGCTTCAATGCATTGCGTAGTAAGGTACTAAAAACATAATCTCTTGACAAATTAGAAAAACAACATTATGTCACTATGTGCTTGTTTGAGCAATTCTAACCTTTTTTTTTTTTTACATAACGGTCCACTTAACGGTGCATCTTGTTGACCAAGTCTAATTATGTGGACCTATTCACCTTTGTTGGATGTATCCATTCAAGAGAAACATGAAATTGCTAAAGAGTTATGTTTGTTAACATTGTTGCCCTGAGAGATGCATTGCTGAATGTTATATAGCATAGGAAACACTTGAATTTGTGCTGAATATCTGCCCAATCATTATTTCATTGGATTGCCACCTAGTTGCGTGGTAGATTATGCAATTGAAAAGCCCTTAGGGGGTGGAGAGGCTACTATGGTTGATGCTTCATTGTTGCAGCAAACACATCTTTTTATTTTGCAAAACACCATTGAATTTGAAACTTATATCAACTAAATTTATTGTAAACATTGATTATTATTGTTGAAAACCAATCTAACTTATAGCAAATTTAAAACAACTGACTTTTTCATAATAATATTATAGGGAGCATAACTTGCAAACAAAATACCCAAGTAATCAAAACATTGTCATTTGTTAGAAATTAAAGACACTCGCATCTTTATTGATTTGTTGCAAAATAAAGTTTGATTATATAACCAGTTTGAACTAACATTATTTCATTTTTCTTTAAAATTATAAATATTTTTTTAATTGTACGTAGCAAATGATATTAAAATTGGTATAGATGTACTAGAAATAATAAAGTGGTTGGCCAATAACCCTAGCTTTACTATCATAGCATATTTACTATCATAGCATATTTAGGGTATTTTATCAATGGTTTCAAATCTGCAACTAAGAATTGCAATATTAACCATGTTACACAAAATAATAGGGTTAACGTTTTAACAATAACATTACAAATTTCAAGCTTGAAGGTTAAAAATCCACAGTGGTGTGATGGAGTATTATCGGGGCTTTGTTGAGATTTGGGTAGATAGTAGGTGGGTTAAAATTGATGATTTAGGGTTCACTGTAATTGATCTTAATCGGGTTGGTCATAAGTCTGATTGTTTCATTTTAACTTCACATTCAAAGTAAGTATTTTATATGAAAGATCAAGTAGATCCAAAAAAATCAATTGTTTGTTCAGTGGGTCAAAGAGTTAATAAATCAATAAGTTATGATGGGAGTATTGACATGGTGATACATGAACCTTTATCTAAAGTATATCCATCTCCGAACATGGATATAGATAAAGATGATGTTGGAATTTATGATCGACCTAATTGTGATGGTATCCCTATCGATAATGACTCAACGGAGGAATAAACGAAAGTTTATTCTGCAAGTTTCTTGGCTTTGTTTTGCTTTTTAGATATATGTTTGTTTCGACTTATTTTGTTTTATGTATTCAATTTTGATTAATAATTTATGCATTGCTTTGAAAATTCAGTGACATGTCTGACAAAGAAGAAAATGAAAAGATGACTATGCCTGAATGTGATGAAAGACCAACGAGGAGAAAAAAAAAACAAAGAAGAAGCATTTGATGTAATTAACACCTAACAACAAAATCATAGTCGAGTATAATGACTATGGAATTTCTATTAAAGGAGCGAATAAACTGAGATCTTATATTGGTGTTGTGGTCAGAGATAATGTTTTAATCTTGTATAATGATTAGTGATGTGTTCCCCTGGAGATTAAAGAAAAACTTTTAGACCACATATTGGTAATATATAATTTCTTATTTATTTTAGTAATTTTATAATTTGGTTTTTGAAAATAAATTTATTCTGTTTCTCATTCATATGGTGGAATAGACCAAGTTTGTATTGGATGTAAGGAGCAAAAAATATGTGTTGTAGTCAATGGAAATTTTTTAAGGAACTTTAGATTAGCCTTAAACAGTGAACCTATCCAACCAACAAAATCATCATAATAAGTTGCCACCTAGAGAGTATCCTAAAATTACAATGTCAGAGGGGAAAGAGTTTGTTGATAAGATGCTTGGGATTGAATTTTAAGTATGTTAAATTGCAATAGTGATTAGTTATTTTGTTACACTTACTTTTGTGAATGGACATGATTAATTAATTTCAAATGTTTTCTCTAAGGAAAAAAGCCAAAAAGGGAAGCAATTACGTGCAAAGATTAAATACAACCATTGCTTAGGTAGTTTAGGATACGGTGGGCCTACTATATCAATAGGCATCTGTTATGCAAATTTTGTTGAACTCGCAAGCGCACGAATCTATTGTAGAATAGATTAATGGTGTTGAGTGTCGATCCCACGAGGAGGTGGATATTAATTATTTGTAGAATTAATTATGTAAATGGGTGGTTGGATTTGTGTGGAAGTGATTTAGATTATGCTGGAATTTAAATTGGATTGGCAGAAATAATTAAATTGGAAACTATTGAGATAAAGCACTTGGGTATCTGGATCCGTATCAACATGCATCATGGGCTAAATAATCCTTATTAATACCAATTAAATCATGAGGGGGGAATCCACACCTCATGAACCACGCTCTAATCAATATGGTGCTAAGGGCTTATCGTGCCAAATAATAATAACCTTATACTAGGGTGCCGGTAAAACCAGGGCGGTAACTAGACAAGATTATTATTATTTGTCGACGAAAAGTCAAAACCACCACAGAAATTAGAGGGGAAGAGAAAATAAATTTACCAAATAAAGCCCATGACACATGTTGAGACTTCACCTTCAACCCAAGCTTGAAAGAAAATTAGCCACTCATAATTGAACTAAGGGTAAAATGGAAATTTATTAAAATACGTAGAAAATACAAGATGGAGAAGGAATTACAGAAAACTAAGCTCAAAAATGGATTCAGGGATATCAAATTAGGGGGGGGGGGGGGGCCCCCTTTTTATAAATACATTGAGTGAATCATGTTCATCGGATTAAAAATAGTTTGGACGCACAGGATTGCGCCACATCATCAGTGAACAGTAACACGGTTTGACCACGGGTTTGACCACGCGGTTTGAACAGTAACACGGTTTGCACACAGTTTGAATAGTAACGCTTGGTCGAAGCAGTGTCGTGAATAAAGACCCATGAACAGCGACTAGTACATGTGAATAGTGCCGTACGTGTGAACAATGCTATTTTTCCTTTTATGCTCCTCTTAAGGTTTTTGACTGTCCTGAGTTCAAAATTGACGTCTGTTTTGCTATCCGATATCTCGTTCATTGTGAAATGACCATGATGCCTCTAAAATACATAAAATACTTAATTAAAACAAAACATTCATAATTAAATAACAAGGGACTTAAATAAATAAAATTAGAGATGTTAGTGAGACTTGAAGTGTAAAATGACGATTTTCTCCTTTATAAATATACACTTTCTAACACTCAACACCCCTCCCAACTAGCTTATTGCTAGTCCCTAGCAAATAAAGCGAAAACAAAATTCAAATCCAAAATGATTTTTTTTTTAACACAATCATGTTTATTCAATCAGACTAATGATAACAATCAAATAAAAGTATAAGCATTATCTTAAGTCTAAAGAAATATCACACCCACATCAACCATCCACATGAATCAACCAAGTAGATTTTGTCACAGCTACTTTAAAAAATGACATGTCAAACCTCAAAATCTCACTGGTAATAGTGACACTCTCATAAGGAAATTAAACCCAATAAAAATTATCACTTCAATGAATGATAAATTGAGTGAAGATAATAAAGAAATAATATCACACACTCTCACCAAGATGAAAAGAATATGCCCACAACTTAGAAATAACACGATCTCAAGTCAAACAAAATGCTAGTCAACCCAATTTATTTATTTTTTTTTATGCACCACTACATCTTTTTAGCCCATATAACTAGCTTCTACTTCAGACTATAGTTCTCTAAAATCAAGAAGGACTTTTATTAGGATGTAAGGTAGGCTAGGGACATGGTTAACAAAGAAAAGGAAAATAGAGAAAACAAAATATATGTTTGAGAAAAATAATATTTTTTTTGGAAACTAAAAAGTGCATTTCACTTATTTATTATTGTATTATATCTCTCTTTCTTTTTTTTTTAGTGATTTTTTTTCTTTTCTTTCTCTTTTTTTTCTTTTTTTTTTGGTATTTCACAACTTTACCAAACAAAATAATTATTTATATTTTTCTCAAACATGAATAGGTGATAGAACTTGTAAGATATCGGGTAATACTCCAAATTGGAGTGGGTCAAGATGATAAGTTGACAAAGAAAATTTTTTTTTAATAAAAGGCTTAAAAGGGCTAACTATGGATATTTCACATAAGGGATGGCTAGAAAGGCTCAAACGAGTCAAAGATGGCCTTTCCATCATCTTTTAGGGCTCTAGATAATCCTCCATATCTACTAGTTAAATGGACATTCAGATGTAGCAACACACTTTTTCTTTTTTCTTTTTTTAAAACAATTTTTTTTAGAGGGTTGATTCAAAAGAATATAGAGATCGTATATAAAATAGTAAACTGCTAAGTTGTATGAAAGATGGGCAAAAAAGGTTACTCTCCAAGAAAAATAATAGGCTCAAAAGCTCATTTGGTATTCATTATGACATGTCAATTCTTTCAAGCAACTCATATTTATCTCCGACATCAACATGTAGAGTAGCAAACATAGTGTAACATCACTCAAGACCAAAGATAATACAAATACTAAAATTTGAAAGTCATCATGTCATCCAAAAATAAAAACAAAATCACACTATTTTTTTTTAAACAACATTCTACCCCCCAACCTATTTTAAATATGAAAGGAAAATATGCATGCAGAAATGTGAAAATGATGCAGAAAAACTAATTGGAAAAGTTACACTTAAAATGATAGAAAAAGAAAATTGTTTTTTTTTTAACGAAGAGGATGCGTTTCTAGAGGCAATACACTCTATATTCAGCCATCTTTGACTCAAAAATTTGAAAATGCATATTTATAAGGGAGAAGTTAAAAAGAAAAAGTTAGAAAGATCACACGAAAAATAAAAAAAAATTTTCATTATTATTTTTTTCCTTTTTTTCTTTTTTTTTTTAATTAAGAAGATGCGTTTCTAAAATAACTACACTCCATATTCAGCCATCTTCAACACAAAAAGTTAGCAACAGTTAGTTTCTACAACAAAAAATTAGTAAAAACTTAACCAACATTCCACAATTGTCAACTATCCCCTCCCCCCAACCAGAACAAAACATTGTCCTCAATATTTTAAAGGAAAAAAGTAAAGTTTAGAAGACATCACCTGGTGGTGCAACACAAAATAAAATATTTACAGGCGGAGATTTAAATCTAATTTGTACTTCTTACTGCTGTTATTGTTACCATCGTTATTTGTACACTCCAACACCAAGGTCTTGGGATCTGGCTCTGGTCGATAAGCTTGTAACAGATCAAGTAGCTCATTAGCAGTGTGAGCAAAAATAAAAAGCTTTTTCGCTGAGGAAGGAATGAAGTAGTTTTTTATTGCATGGTTAAGAAATGCGATAAAGCTATCATAAAAGTTATTGACATTTAACAAACCGATGGGTTTCTGATGAATGTGCAGATGGGCCCAAGATGCTAATGTGATAAGTGCCTCTAGAGTTGCAAGATCTCCTGGTAAGAAAATAAAAGCATCAGCATGATTAAGCATTTCGGTTATTCTTTCTTGCATACCTGAGACAACTAACTCTTCTCCAGTCGGTGAGTCAGACAAACAGCGTAAAGGTTTTAGGGCTTGTGGTATGATGCCTAACACTTGACTTCCTCTGACAAAAGCAGCTTCTGAGACCAATTTTGATAACCCTCAGTCACCTCCGCCGTACACCAAGTGTAATTTTCTCTCTGCTATGCTTCGACCAAGATCAATGGGTGCCTCAAAGAACTCTTTGTATTTGCATGATTAGAAAATAAAAGCATCAGCATGATTAAGCATTTCGGTTATTCTTTCTTGCATACCTGAGACAACTAACTCTTCTCCAGTCGGTGAGTCAGACAAACAGCGTAAAGGTTTTAGGGCTTGTGGTATGATGCCTAACACTTGACTTCCTCTGACAAAAGCGGCTTCTGAGACCAATTTTGATAACCCTCAGTCACCTCCGCCGTACACCAAGTGTAATTTTCTCTCTGCTATGCTTCGACCAAGATCAATGGGTGCCTCAAAGAACTCTTTGTATTTGCCATAGTTAAATCCAGAAAGCACACAAATGTTCTTGAATTATTTATTGGGAGTAGCTGCCATTAGGATACTTCTCAAAAAATAATTTGTGAGTGCAAATGAAAAGAATCATATTTAAGGATCTTGGCGGCAGTGGGTCACAGCTGTGAATGAGGTGTCATGTCTATGTCAAATAATCGTGTAATGCACATGGCTCGAGATTCAAAAAGAAAACAGTAAAAAGCAAAAGCAAATAATGATAAAATAAAATTATTAAAGACAATAATGCAAATGGTAAACCAACAGTGAAATAAAATAACAATGAAGTAAAAGGATATTTACAGGTAGTTGCGACAGTGGCTCACATCTTCTTCTGGTTTTACGTCCAGAAACGGCTTCAACGCCCTCTATGGGTCGATGATAGGCTTCCCATCCAGTTTTCTTATAAACTGGCAAACAGGGTCGTTTATAGTCAGATTAGGAGATCAGTGCATGCTCTTTTCGGAATGATGGCATAATCGAGAATCGCTCCTGCACATATCCACTGGGATGTGTTTCAAGAGACAAAAGGATATCATCCAATGACTCCTTATTCAAGCCATCCCAAATGAATTGAATCTTATCTTCTCTGTTATCAGACACCATTCCTAAAGAACATGGTTTCTTATCGCATCTCATTCTGGCACACTTATGACAAGCAACCGAAATTTTTCGAGCTCTTTGCTTTCGTGCGTAATTTTCTTTACCACAACCAGGCATGTATGCAATAAATTTAGGAGGCAACTCACCTGCCAAGCGTACTTTGGCCTCGATTAACCAGCGGATATCAGCAAGTATGTTATTCCTCATGAGCAATCGCATGCGTTCGAACCGAGCTTTATAGATTGTAAGGAGGGCATTCTGAGGAAGTGAAGAGAATCGATTGTGAAGCTTTGCCAAGATCTCATTTTTGTCCATACCTTCGCCTCAGAAGATCAGTAATTGTGGGAAACTGGAGTAACTAACTTGATTGTCACTGAGTACCGTTATCCGCCACTTAACCGGGGTGACGAACTAGAACACACAAACTAAAACACACACATGGAGTAATAAACAAAAGCACACAAAGAAAATCACAATCGTCCTCTTATAGAATTCACCTCGAGCTCCAACTGGATGTTGTAGACACTTCTCTCAATGTCTCTGAGTTGGCTTTCTAAATCCTCAACGTGGGATATTAACTCCGGTGGTTGTAGCTTCCAAATACGATGTGTTTTACAAAATCGTATCTGGCCTCTGAGATGAGATTGGACACGTTAAAGTATTCTAAGGATGTTCAAGAGGATCTGTCTCATGGTTAAGAGTGATAAAAAAAACTTAATGGTTTAACAAACACACTTATGCACAAATGATTTCAATTAGCAGAAGAATAGTAAAAAGAAAAGAAAAAATAAATAAATCAAATCACCGAAAAGAAAAATCTCAATTCAAATCTGGTGGGTCACTCAAATTTATTTCGGTGTCCTCTCCATGTGGTTGGTACTCTAGATATGGCTTTAATCTTTTACCATTAACTTTAAACGTGACACCATTCTTTGGGTCCTTAATTTCAATTGCCCCATGTGGAAAAACAGTGTGCACAATGAAGGGGCCAGACCATCGAGAGCGTAGCTTACCTGGGAATAGGTGCAAGTGAGAATTGAATAAAAGTACTTTCTGACCTGGAGTGAAAGATTTTCTCATAATCTGCTTATCATGAAAGACTTTCATTCGCTGATTGTAAACCTTGGCATTTCCGTATGCATCGTTGCGAATTTCTTCAAGTTCTGCCAGCTGTAATCGTCTTTCTGAGCCAGCTTGTTGCATGTCAAAATTGAATTTCTTGATGGCCCAGTACGCACGATGCTCGAGTTCCACAGGTAGGTGACAAGCTTTTCCATATACTAGCCTGTAGGGTGACATCCCAATTGGGGTCTTGAACGCCGTTCTATATGCCCATAATACATCATCGAGTCTTAATGACCAATCTTTTCTGTCTGGCCTCACCGTTTTTTTTATATGTGCTTTATTTCTCGATTGGAGATCTCAACTTGGCCACTGGTTTGCGGATGATACGGAGTCGCCACTTTATGAGTGATGGAGTACTTTGTCAAAAGTGCTTTGAATGATTTGTTGCAAAAGTGGGTACCACCATCACTGATTATTGCTCGAGGGAATCCAAAGCATGAAACAATGTTGCTTTTCAAAAACCCTATCACCATTTTATGATCATTGGTTCTGCATGGAATTGCCTCTACCCATTTTGATACATAGTCAACAGCAACCAATATGTATTGATGGCCAAAAGAAGCGGGAAAGGGTCCCATGAAGTCGATGCCCCACACATCAAAAATCTCAACCACTAAAATTGGATTTAGTGGCATCATGTTCCTTCGTGTAATGCTTCCCATTCGTTGACACCTATCACATGAAGAGCAAAAGCTGTAAGCATCTCGAAATATAGTTGGCCGATAAAAACCACATTGTAGAACTTTTGTCGCTGTTTTCTTAGCGCTGAAATGGCCTCCGTAAGCTTATTCATGGCAGAACGAAAGGATGTTCTGAAATTCATTTTCTGGGACACATCGTCTGATAATTTGATCTACACAATACTTGAACAAATAGGGGTCATCCCAGAAAAAATTTTTTATTTCCGCAAAAAATTTATCCTTGTCCTGCTTGGCCCAATGCTCTGGAAGTTTACCTGTAACAAGATAATTAACGATATCAGTATACCAAGGTAATACTTCCACACTCATTAATTGCTCATCCGGAAATGACTCATTCAATATTAAGGATTCTGTTATTGTGTCAAAATGGAGACGAGAGAGATGGTCGACCCAACATTTTGAACCTTTCTTATCTTTGAATTCCAAGTCAAACTCTGCAAAAGTAACACCGGTAATTAGTCTAGCTTTTACATCTTTCTTTGTGAGGAGAAATTTAAGAGCAGCATGATCTGTGAATACAATTATTTTACAACCAATAAGATAAGATCGAAACTTCTCTAATGCAAACACTACTGCTAGCATTTCTTTTTCAATAGTTGAATAGTTCAACTGTGCATCATTTAATGTCATACTAGCATAGTAAATAACATGGGGAATTCGATCTACTCTTTGTCCTAATACTGCTCCTACTGCATAATCAGATACATCACACATGAGTTCGAATGGTAAGCTCCAGTTTGGTGGCTGAATGATGGGTGATGACGTCAACAATTGCTTTAACTTTTCAAATGCTACAAGACATGAATCATCAAAGACAAAATGTACATCCTTAGCAAGTAAATTGCATAAGGGTCTAAAAACTTTGCTAAAATCCTTAATGAAACGTCTATAAAAACCAGCGTGCCCAAGGAAAGATCTTACTTCTCTGACTGTTTTAGGTGGAGGAAGATTAGAAATGAGATCCACTTTGGCTTTGTCAACCTCAATACCTTTGTATGAAATGATGTGATCGAGAACTATACCTTGTTTTACCATAAAATGGCACTTCTCCCAATTTAAGACCAAATTTTTCTCGATACATCTCTGTAAAACTTTCGTCAAATGATGTAAACATTGATCAAATGAATCTCCAAAAATAAAAAAATAATTCATAAAGATCTCAAGAAACCGTTCAACCATATCAGAAAAAATGCTTAACATACAACGTTGAAATGTAGCAGGTGCATTACATAATCCAAATGGCATTCTCCTATATGCAAAAGTGCCAAAAGGGCAAGTGAAAGTGGTTTTCTCTTGATCTTTTAGTGCTATGGGAATCTGATTGTATCCTGAGTAGCCATCTAGAAAGCAATAAAATTCATGGCCTGCTAATCTATCAAGCATTTGATCAATAAATGGTAAAAGAAAATGGTCTTTATGTGTGACAGAATTTAACTTTCTATAATCAATGCATACACGCCATCCTGTAGTCACTCTAGTGGATATCAATTCACTATCAGCATTGGTAACTACTGTGACTCCTGACTTTTTGGGGACAAGTTGCACATGACTGACCCATGAACTATCAGAAATTGGGTAACTGATACCTGTGTCTAATAGTTTAAGGACTTCGGTTCTAACAACTTCTTTCATATTAGGATTTAACCGACGTTGCATTTCCCTAGTAGATTTAGCATTTTCATCAAGGTGAATGTAATGCATGCAGTCTGCTGGGTTTATACCTTTTATGTCTGCTATGGTCTATCCTAATGCTCTTTTGTACTCTTTTAAAACATCCAACAACTTACCTTTTTGCTCGTCATTTAGGGATGATGAGATGATTACCGGTAGAGTGCTTTCTTCTCCCAAGAATGCATATTCCAAAGTGTTGGGTAATAGTTTGAGCTCGAGTTTCGGTGGTGATTCTGATGATAGGATGATTTTCTTCTCTGATGGTGCTAGTTGTTCAACTTTTGACTTCTATTTATTAGTGTCCATGGATGGTGCTGAGTCAAGTAAGGCGTTGACCTCATCGACTGATCTGTCAACATCAAAATCCAAACCAAAGTGAGTTAAACATGTTTGTAAAGGATCATCACTAAGGTTTGAAAGAAAAGTATCATCAACTAATGCTTCAATTAAATCCACGTCAACAATTCCATCATCTGCATTGTGGGGTTGTTTGGCAATGTTGAAGATGTTGAGCTCCAGGGTCATATTGCCAAAGGACAACTGCATATTTCCAGTTCTGCATTGAATATGAGCATCCGCAGTTGCCAAGAATGGTCGGCCTAAGATAATAGGGATGTGCTTCCTTGAATCCTGTATTGGTTAAGTATCAATTACAATGAAATCAACAAGAAAATAAAACTTGTCTACCTGTATAAGCACGTCCTCCACAATACCACGAGGTATTTTCGTGGACCGATCTGCAAGCTGTAACACCACTGGAGTTGGGTGTAATTCTCCCAATCCAAGTTTCACAAATACTGAGTAAGGCAAAAGATTAACACTAGCTCCTAAATCCAACAAAGCATTGTCAATTGTGTGGTTCCCTATACTACATGAAATAGTGTGGGAGCCTGAGTCTTTACATTTTAGAGGAATTTTGTGTTGGAGTATACAACTAACGTTTTCAGTTAAAAAGGTCTTTTTCTGAACGTGAATGTTTCTCTTTTTAGTACAAAGGTCTTTAAGAAACTTGGCATAAGATGGAACTTGTTTTATTGCATCAAGTAAAGGGATGTTAACACTTACCTGTTTGAAGACTTCAAGAATCTCACCTATGGATTTTCCCTTCTTTCCTTTAGCTAACCTCTGAGGAAATGGAGCTTTAGGAACGTATTCTCGTGGGTTGGTTTCTTTTATCTCCTCCGGTGGTGAGTCCTCAGCATTCACAGGTACAATTTGATTTTCTTTGGTCGCTGGCATCTCTACTTTGCTGTCGACTTCTTTCCCTTTTCACAAGGTCATGACGGCTTTGACCTCTCCATACTGTTGTGGTGAACTAGTACTTGCTTCATGCACTCCTTTAGGATTAGGCACTGGTTGACTTGGAAATTTGCCTTTTTCAACAGTCATTGCCAAAGTTTGCACTGAAGAGGCAAGCTGTCCCACCATCTTCTCAAGGCTTGAAACTGATTGGGCTTGTGAGTTGAAGCCTGCTCTCATCTCATTCCGTAGTCTATCAATAGTGCGGTTCTGTTGCTCGATCATGGAATTAGTAACATTCTTGATATTCTGGATGCATCCTCCCATTGTCTGGGTTGAGAGTAAATTTGGTTCTGATTATATGGTCTAAATGGTGGCTGAGGGGCTTGAGGAACTTGAGGAATTGGTTGCATTGGTGGAGCTGGAGCTGTTGGTCCATTCTGTTGGAATCCTTGAGACCATGAAAAATTGGGGTGATCTCTCCATCCAGGATTATATGTGTTGGAGTATGGGTTGTAATTTGATGGGTTCTTCATGACACCGATGGCATTGGCTTGATCTGAATATGAGTCATGATCATGCGGCTCTGTTGATTTAGCAGTCGTCAACGATGCTATTTGTCGAGAAAGGCCTTCAACCATCTCTTTGACTTCTTTGATTCCCGAACCTGACTCGCCAATGTGAACCTCATTTACTCCTTTAATTCTTCTAGTATTCCTGAGAGATCGACTCCGTTGTTGGGAATTATCCGCTTGTCGCTGGAAGAAATCCCAAATCTCTGATGCACTTTTTGACGTTAGCTCTCCTGCACTTGTTGCCATTAACCATTCTTGCACATTTGGCAATAATCCCTCTAAGAAGTATTGGCATTGGTGCCATTTCTCATACCCATGATGTGGACACTTCAAAAGTAGCCCATTGAATCGCTCCCATGCTTCGAAAAACTGCTCGTCTTCTCTCTGTGTGAACTCTGAAATTTCCCTGCGAATAGCATTGATTTTATGCACTGGGAAATATTTATTTAAAAATTTCGTTACTATTTGTTCCCATGTTGTAATGCTATTAGCAGGCAATGTATTGAACCATGAACGAGCTCTATCCTTTAAAGAAAATTGGAATAGTCTAAGTTTAACATCATCTTCTGAAAAATTCTCATATTTAAAGGTTTGACATATTGTATGAAAATCATTCAGATGATTATATGGGTCCTCATTTTCTAATCCATAAAACGTTGGGAGACAATTTAGCACACTAGGTTTTAGCTCAAAACTCCTAGCAGCTACATTTGGGTATCTTATACAAGATGTGCTCAAATTAGCTAAGGGATTGAAGTAGTCCTTAAATGGCCTCTTCTGTGGTTCTGGTTGTTGCAAATCCATTTCAATTTTATCTTTACGTGCAATGTGTTTGTGTGTGCGAAGTGTTCTTTCTAATTCAAGGTCTATAGGTTCAAGATTAGGTAATAATGACCTACGACCATGCATGCAAAGAAAATAAAAATGAGAACAAAATAAATAAAAATAAAGAAGAAGGAAAAATTAAAATACTAACCTTATTGCGCTGTTACAACCTTTCTATGAAAACACACAAAAAAAAATAAGTGAAATAAAATAAAAATAAATTAACAAGATAAATGAAAAATTACAAAGAAAAATAGCTTAAAATTAAATTATAGAAATTTAAAGAAGAGAAAAAGAAATTCTTACCTAAAATGTAGATTCGATTTTTTTAATTAATTAAGAAAAAAAATTACAAGGAAACAACTAAAATAATAATAATAATAATAATAATAATAATAAATTATTTACAAAAATTAATTCTACAAATTAAAATACTTACCTCCTCGGCAACGGCGCCAAAAACTTGTTGTGCAAATTTTGTTGAACTCGCAAGCGCACGAATCTATTGTAGAATAGATTAATGGTGTTGAGTGTCGATCCCACGAGGAGGTGGATTTTAATTATATGTAGAATTAATTATGTAAATGGGTGGTTGGATTTGTGTGGAAGTGATTTAGATTATGCTGGAATTTAAATTGGATTGGTAGAAATAATTCAATTGGAAACTATTGAGATAAAGCACTTGGGTATCTAGATCCGTATCAACATGCATCATGGGCTAAATAATCCTTATTAATACCAATTAAATCATGAGGGGGGAATCCACACCTCATGAACCACGCTCTAATCAATATGGTGTTAAGGGCTTATCGTGCCAAATAATAATAACCTTATACTAGGATGCCGGTAAAACCAAGGCGGTAACTAGACAAGATTATTATTATTTGTCGACGAAAAGTCAAAACCTCCACAGAAATTAGAGGGGAAGAGAAAATAAATTTATTAATACCAATTAAATCATGAAGGGGGAATCCACACCTCATGAACCACGCTCTAATCAATATGGTGCTAAGGGCTTATCGTGCCAAATAATAATAACCTTATACTAAGGTGCCGGTAAAACCAAGACGGTAACTAGACAAGATTATTATTATTTGTCGACGAAAAGTCAAAACCTCCACAAAAATTAGAGGGGAAGAGAAAATAAATTTATTAATACCAATTAAATCATGAAGGGGGAATCCACACCTCATGAACCACGCTCTAATCAATATGGTGCTAAGGGCTTATCGTGCCAAATAATAATAACCTTATACTAAGGTGCCGGTAAAACCAAGGCGGTAACTAGACAAGATTATTATTATTTGTCGACGAAAAGTCAAAACCTCCACAGAAATTAGAGGGGAAGAGAAAATAAATTTACCAATTAAAGCCCATGACACATGTTGAGACTTTACCTTCACCCCAAGCTTGAAAGAAAATTAGCCACTCATAATTGAACTAAGGGTAAAATGGAAATTTATTAAAATACATAGAAAATACAAGATGGAGAAGGAATTACAGAAAACTAAGCTCAAAAATAGATTCAGGGGTATCAAATTGGGGGAGGAGGCCCCTTTTTTATAGATACATTGAGTGAATCATGGTTATCGGATTAAAAATAGTTTAGACGCATAGGATTGCGCCACATCATCAGTGAACAGTAACACGGCTTGACCACGGGTTTGACCACGCAGTTTGAACAGTAACACGGTTTGCACACAGTTTGAATAGTAACGCGAGCGAGTACCAATAAAGACGATGAACAAGAGTACATGTAAATAGTGCCGTTCGTGTGAACAATGCCATTTTTCCTTTTATGCTCATCTTAAGGTTTTTGACTGTCCTGAGTTCAAAAGTGACATCCGTTTTGCTATCCGATATCTCGTTCATTGTGAAATGACCATGATGCCCCTAAAATACATAAAATACTTAATTAAAACAAAACATTCATGATTAAATAACAAGGGACTTAAATAAATAAAATTAGAGATGTTAGTGAGACTTGAAGTGTAAAATGACGATTTTCTCCTTTATAAATATACACTTTCTAACGCTCAACAACATCTTATCACAATCTCTTCTGATTTGAATATATGCACTTCCGATGTGTAAAAACTTTATTTTTTGGTTTTGCATATTTAAGGAAACTTTAGTTATATTTTGTTATTGTAAACATAAAATAGAGGGATGAACTTGGAGTTGCTATTAAAGAGGTTGATTGAAGTCAATTGTGGTTGATGGCTCGAAAGAATAGCAGTGGTGGTTATGAAACTGATGTACAACAAGTGGCAAAGAAGATTGTAAGTGTTACTTTTTTTTTTACTTACTTGGTTTGCAATGGTTTGGTTTTATTTTTAATTTTTAATTCAAGACGTTGTATGTTATTAAGGTTATATTTTGCGTCCATATTATTATAGGAGGATTCAAAGAGTCCAGTAGAGTAAGGCTCCTCTGACTGTCATAGGTTTAGTGACATTCTAACTACAGTTCTTGAAAATCAGTTAAATGGCAGTAGAGTCTAAGGTATAGGGTAGTCAACAACCCCAACTATGTATTTTTCATGTACCAATTGTATCAAACTTGGATATGGAAAGGATGGTCATAGAAAGAAAGATTTTTAAGGAAAAGTATCTACTGATGATGACTCGGCTATATATGATGGCTGCAAAACTGAATGCTTATAGTCAAACAAAGATTAGTAGTTGCAGCATAGTCAATACTAAATCGCCTATTAGTCGCTATACTAAATTGAAAGCTCAATTAAAGATAAAGAAGAAGGTTATTATCTTTGTAATTTTTTATTTAATATTTAATTTATTTAACTAATTGATGTGTCTTGTTTACTTGTTGAATACGTTATGGATTTTTTGAATAAACCATCTATAAAATTGACATCATTGGGCAAGGTGATCATGGAGAATGATGGAGGCAGTACACCAACTCCTCCAATTCTAATTAAAATTGAGGTAGAACAAGTGAAAAGATTCCAAAGAAGACTCCAATAAAAACTCCTAGGAGGTCTCATAAACTGATAGAGACTACAGCCCGACAAAGCAAACCAGCAGACCCTTGTATTATCCATGTTGGAGTTAAGCCTCCTCCTCAAATGAAGGCAAAAGTGAGGAAACCAAATGCTAATAGGAAGCTGGTATTGAAGAAGAACACTAGGTCAGTTGCACATCAAAGAAAGAACACTAGTCAAAGCACTAATATGTTTTCCCTAATAGTTGACAGTTTTCTTGACAAAGGGTTATTGATCAAACATGATGAATCAATTTTTGGTTATGCATCGAAAACACTGTTGAACAAGACTGTCTGTCAAGTGATCATTAATTTTAGTTGTCTGGTTGAGCTATGGGTAAAATAAGTCGTTAGTTTGAATAATTATTGTTTTATTTAACCTTTTTAAGTAAGTTGCTATATTTGGAACTTTAATAATAATTTTATTAATCTTGGATGTATCGTCACATAGGCACTTACATGAGATCATAGAGAATAATAGAGTCGTTTCCTGTGGGATTTAGTCAAGTTATGACCAGTTCACTCAATTCAACATAGGAGGCTATTACCACAAAGTCTCGCTATGTAGTTGAACTATTAAAAACAACTCCAATTGGGTAGTTGATATTAATCCCATATAACCTAAAGCACATAAGGACTTCTATCTTCATATGTTTTATATATTAACATCAACAATTTAGAAATTATAGAATATGTAGTTCTTTTATATATTGATATCACTATTTAATGTTTTTGTTCTTACTATTGTAGCAATCGTTGGGTGTTAGTTGCAATCAATATGCTGGCCTCCACTGTGTATTATTTACATTCAGTATTTACACATAAAGTAAACTGTTATTTGGAGAGAATAATAAACTAGTTAAGTTTTTCCATACTTATATTTTAGTGTTTTATATAATTGGGTAATGAATTTTAGTGCATTGATTTTTATATTCATTGCATGCTTTCATATTCAGAGGAGTTAGGATGTATCATGCAATAAAGCCAAAAACTAATCTGAATTTGAAGTGGATGTTAGTCCAAGTAAGGACACAAGGATATGTTCATTTTATCTAAATTTGTAGCTTTTGGTATAATAGTTGATACTAAAACTAATTTCATAAATTTATAGTTCCCTCAACAATTAAGCAATTTTGAATGTGGGTACTTTATCATGAACTACATGTAAGAGATTGTGCAAAATCCAAACATATTAAAGCAAAATGTAAGTTTTAAACCTCTGCTTTGTTAGTTATTTTAATTATGAACATTTTTTTTATAGCATAATTTTTTTTTCTCATTTTCTATAATTGAAGTTCAAGGGGATAATTGGGTACTTGGGTAAGGATATTTTTAAAGGTTTATAATGAGTGAGTTGTGTACGTGTCTAACTTCATCACTAGTTTAAGAAAATAGATAACCATCACTTATTTGTTCTTGTTTTATAATTAAAGGTTCATGATCAGTGAACTGCGTATGATGTGTGATGTGTTTGTTATTCCTTTATTACTTTTAGGAATGTGCCTTTGTTAGTTTGATTTTGTTGGAATTGATCATAAGTCTGATTGCTTCTTATTGCTACTACTACTCAGGCAATTGAAGATAACAATGCTACTGCTTTTTATTCTAGTCCGTTTGCCTTATTAACTACTACTAAAGTTGTAGTTGTGATAAACAAGTTGTAATTTTCTTGGTTTGGAAATTAGCTGTGATTTTTGCTAATAATGTGCTATTGAAACTAAAGTTGATGAATTTGGTTCTTGAACTAATTTGGTTATTGAATGTTGGGTGTTAAATGTTGAATGGAGCTTGATGGCATTTGTTAAATGGAGATTATTGGGTTTTGTTTCCAACATTTGTTCCATAATTATCGTAGAAAATTGTTGTTTATTGGGTTTTAATTTCAAGCTATTAACAATTGTAATAATTAAAATTTTATTATTTTTAAAATTTTCAAAAATCTATTGACACTAATTTAGCATCTGTAAATATTGATATTTTTGAATCACAACATAAATGATACTAGCGCATCAAAACTTTCTTCATACCGTAAAATCACTATCTGCCTGGCTGTACAGAATCATAATTATTTTGATATTATGAAATCACAAATTGTCTGACATCGTAACATCAAAACTTATATGATGTTTTAACTGTCAGCATTTCTTTGATACTAAGGTTTGATGGAATCGTTGATACGAAAAATAAATGTCAGTAAATTTTTTGCACTGTGATCAGTGACACTAAACTCGGTGTCAATAAAAATAGTTACTGATACTAAAATAATATCAAAGTAGGTCATTTTTTATTAGTGTAAATATATGATTAACATAGTCATTTCACAGTAGATTGTCACCATTGATTAGTGATTATAGAAAATGAATAACGTTATGAGAAAATTAAAAAAAATTCAAGTCTAGAGATTTACCTGAAAATTAAAGAATTGATTCAAGCATTCAAAGGAGAAAGGAGAGTAGACTAAAGAGAAAGAAAGAGGCTGAGCAAAAAAGTGAACAATTTTTAAAAAAAATTAGGGTCGACTGCCCTTCTTTAAATTTATACTTAATTATTTTGTCTTATTATCATTTAAATTCATAGAAGTAACATTTAAGTTCTAATATGCTATGAATAAAATTTATTATCATTTATAGTTACACAATTGTTAAGAAATTTTTAAAATAAAATAAAATTAAAAAGTAAATGGATATAGATATGGAACTGAATTTAGATATTAAGATAGATCCAAACCTGCTCCATACCGTCTTAGCTAATTTTCTTCCTCTTCACAAACAAAACTCAAACTTATTTGAATAACAAGAGATTTTCCATGATCAACATAGGTAACTTCCTCATCTTCAAAATGTTATTTTGTGCTTATAATATAATTTACATTTGTAATTATGTAACATATTATGAATTTTTAATTATTTTTCTAAATATTTGATTTTGTGTATTTTTGTGTGTTTATTAGGTAAAAATAATAATTTAATTTGAGGCTCCAAACAAATGTACAGATGTCAAATTTGAATTCTAGAAGTTTGAAAAATTAGGTCATTGTTGAGGAGGATATGCCATTTTTGTTGTAAATTTATAAGTTTTTACCACAGTAAATGTGGTAATTATGAAATTATAAGTTTTTACTATGTTAGATATTGTAATTGTTAGGGGAATGTATTGGATGTGCTTGAGTGGATTAAGCTAGATTTATATTTTGTTAGTGAGACAAATGTAAGGCCAAGATGTAATTTTTATTTATTTATTTGTGTGGTGTGGATTAATCTTGTATTAGTATAAATAGAGAGGGGAGAACACACCTCTTCACACCTTTCCTTCTCTTATTTCCCCTCAAATTCTTCTTCTCATCTTTCTTTGTAATATATTTTTAATAAATAAAATTAGTTTTATTTCAATTTTCAAATACCATTTTTTAATGTATTTTTCAATTTTAATAATTTCTTTTATTTCGAATATGTTTAGCTAAATACTAATAATTAGGGCAAGGTGAAACTCTTTGTAGAAAAATATGATTTAATCAAATTTTATTTTTAATTATATAAATTGCTCTACATATCTTCTTAGAATTTTCCTTTTAGTATCATCCAAGTCTCTCTCACGAAGAGGAGATTCTACAAAATCTAGACCAACGTCGTTAATCCATGGATTTCAAATCCCAAAGTTCTTATACCAAATTTGACATTGGACACAACATGCAATTGAGGAAACAAACACGCAAGTCACACACCATGAAAACAAACAACAAAGGGATACAAGAAGTTTCACCGCCCAAAGTTGTTAAACTAAGGCTATAGGGCTAATTTCACTTACGACGCAAGGGAGTCCACCAAGAGATACAGGGTTGGATAAGAAATAAAAAAAATTCAGAATTGATTCAATTCATAAAATTCCAAAATTAATTTATGATTACAACTCAGAGAGCTTAAATAGCTTTCTTGGAACAATCTTTCGAGCATAGGTTTAATTAAAAAAAACCTTAAATGACTTGACCAGCATTGGAACTAAACATAAGTGAGACATTGATAAACTTAAAACATAGTGAAGGAGATCATAAATTGAAAACATCCAAACTCGTACAACTTTCTTTTGACTCAAAACTAAACATGTTGCATTAAATTCCTCTAGAAAATTATGAATTCAATTCTGTAAAATTCATTGGAAAGCTAAAAAAAGTTATCTTTCCAATGGTATATGGATTGAAAATTAATTTTACCTCACACAATGCCAGTTTTATTTCGAAGTTACCCTTTTTGCACTAACTTTTTGTTCAATTGATCAATGTAAGAATTTGAGCTGTGCTTGGCATGATTTAAGTACTTATGACTTGAAACACTCTTGTGTTATTTATGTCCTTATAAGTCAAAAGGAAAAGGGAGGGGGGGGGGATTGGGTTTTATAGTTTAAGAAATAATTATATTTTACAGAAATATTTTTGGAATATAATATTTACTTCTCATTCAGATATTTTCTTATTTCGATAAAAGTCACAAAAATTCACTTTTTTTTATTCAAATGTAAATATTTAAAAATCATACATAAGCTACAAAAAAAATAAAATTTAAAAAATATCTGAAATTAATAAAATTTCAGACTTCAGACATTTAGTAAACAAATCCTCAGTCTCTACTTATTAAATAAATAATCAAGATTGAGTTTTGAATTTTGATGTTGACAATTAAACCTTTTTTTTTACTTAATTTATAATTAAGACAACTTTTTAACTAGATTTTAAAAAAATGAGAAATTAAAAGAGAAAAAAATGAGGAGAGGATCCTTTTCTATAGGGATTTGAATTCAATGTTAAACTCACCTTTTAAAAAGATATAATTGATGGTTATTGAATAACAATATAAAAATAATTAAATTTTAATCTTATATTTTCATACATACACATGTAGTAGATAATTATGAAAAGTTAAGTACAATTAGTTCAGCATTGGATCCAAATTCTTTTCACAGCCCTTTCTTCAAAAGCCAAAAAATTTTTAAAGCACAAGTGACATGCTTTTAGTTTTCATCATTCAGAAATACTTCCCGACAAATTTATGGTATTTGAAATTATATATGAAAGTTCTTTTTTGAAAAACCATGTCTGCTATATTTATGACGACCCTGCAATTTTGAATGTTAGATTAAGGTATTAAACTGTTCATATGTGAAAGGCATTTATTTAGGTTAGAAGTTGTCATTAAATCAGGATTAAGTGTAGCATTTTTTTTAACGAAATTATAATTTATTAATAGGATGCAGTAATCTCGAGGAGCCAATTAAATAAGGACACTTGCAAAATAGCTTCAGGGCTCGAGATCCCTGAAGAAATTTCCCATGTTAATGTGATAGCGAAAAAAATTGCTTTATTATGGTAAAATGACAATAGTACGCAATAGAGTTGGTAACACGAAGGCAAGAAAAACGATGCAGCAACGTAGAAAAACTAATAGGTCACCCCAAATAGTATTTAAGACTTGGTGCTGGGAGTGGACTCATTCTTCTTATTGGCAGCTGCTTGCTGTGCTGGTGAGTTGAGCTGATCCCAAGCTTCAATCCATGTTACCATGGCATCTCCGAGTTTCTGAAAGTAGGGATCAAGAGGCCCTAGCTTCTCCTTCACCTGTCTGGAGAGCTCAATGTAGCACTTATGCACTGTTGTGCATTCCTTTGGGAGAAGTACAGAATGGAAAAATGGAATGATCTCTTCCTGCCAATATATGCCCTTGTATTCCTTCTTCAAATTCACAAATGGGTTGCTCGCCTTACTGTGCCAAATGTATGGCAGCCCTGTCTTCACCCCCAAACTTAGATGATCACAGATTACCTGAAAAATAAATTCATTTACACAATGTGAAAATTTCTGTGCTTAAATTATGTGCAAATCATTAATAGAATAACAAGAGTAAAGTTTCATTTGGTATTGAGGTCTTACGGGTTTTATTAACTCATACTTTTTGTAGAGTGTAAAATTTAGTAGTTAGCTTAGCTTAAATCAATCCAACGCACTCAAACAAAATTTTACATATTTACCAAATACTATGTAACTAACACACGACAACACTAAATGAGGCCCAAGTAGCATGTATGATGGATACCTTGGCACACCAGCCAGCCCACATATCATCATATCTACCAATGGGCTGACCATCACCCATGAGCCCAAAATACATGGCAGGGCCGATGAGTTCCCTGTCAAAAGCCAGGTTCATTCCACACATTGGGAAGAGACTGCCTTTTGGGATTGTCATGACTGCATCCACGTACCTGCCAGAGCTAAAGTCAATTTCACAATTAGCATAAATTAACATTCATCTTGCTTCATTAGCTAGCAGCCGTGTTGTAGTAGAAAAAGTAACCTGGAGTTGCGCTCACGAGGCTTGACAAGCTGAGTGGGGGCATCATAATCAGGAATGTTGAGCCAGAGTCCATGAGAGATGGCGGTTGGCACTCCTTCTCTTAAGCTAAATGGGTATCCTCTAACAAAGTCTGCTCCATCTCTATACGGATCATAGAGTGTGTTGAAGAAAAATGGTGTTGATGGTGTCAGCAGATTCTGTATGTGCTGTGCCAGTGCATTTATCTCTTTGCCGCTTGGATCTTTTGCCACCTTCTCACCATTCACAAGGGTCAAAATAAATAAAAAAAAGTCAGCAAAGAATGCAAAAAATTGCATTTAAGTCCTACTATAGGATTTAATACGTGTCTCGTATTATGACAGAGCAACGACCTTCGGACACAAAACTTTTGACAAAATGCTCATATAAACAGTAGTGATAAAGGATCAGTTACAAAATAAGATAAATGAACACTGATTTTGATACGTCAGTGTTTTTTTTTTATTTTTTATATTTGTAATTCGAAAACTATTAAAAATACGCAAAAAAAAAGAAAAAAAGAAAAAAGAAAGATAGAATAAACTATAATAACATATTGTTTTTTTTCCTTTTTTTGTTATAGCTTATGATGCTATAATTTATTCTGTCTTCTCTCGATTTAATTTTTCTGTTCAACTCCAAGATGGGTAAAGAGCCAAGCAGTGCACGCACTTCTCAGTCAAACTAAAACCTGTCATTATTATTACAAAGATTTTAATTTCCATGTCATTGTCCTCAATTAATATCGACTTCAACCAACCAAATTAACAAAGAGAAGTTCAGCCCATTCAAAGGCAGAAACCTGAAAAGAAAATGTCGTTAAGAAAGAAAAAAAATGTGAAACTTACAAAGCAGTCGTCGTCAATGGTGAAAATGTACTTCTTTTTGGAAACCAGGAAGCCAAAGCAGCGACAAGCAGAGTCCTTGAAGGAAATGCAGCTGGCCCTGGGTCCAAGAACCCGATCCACATCATTCCTGTTATACAACTCATAGTCAAAACCTTCGGGGATCCGGATCGTTTTGGTGGGATCCCCATCTTGGACAATGATGAGGTGGAAAGGCTCAAAGAAGGGCCTCCACATCGCCAAGAAATCCAAGTTCCTGATGGTGGGGATAACAATGTCCAGATCATCTTTCAGCGGTGGTGATACTGGAGCTACTGGGTGGGCCATGGCGATGATATAATAGAGATAGGGATTATAGAGATCAGATGGCAGACGGTGAGTGCGATCGGTGAAAGTGATCTGCATGTGGGGTTCAATTTATAGGGGTTAAAACTTAAAAAGGAGCGTATAGGTTGCGTTTTAATGCAACGTGGATGGAGTGAAAGAGGGAAAAAGATGGACACATTTAATATTGCTTCATTGCATGAGGTGTCGCATGTTTAGGCTTTTGTGGAAGGTGCATGACGACTTCCATGTGAGATACACAGCTCCCAAGAGGGAGAATACTTGTGTAAAATATTGAGGATAGGTTTTTGATGGAAAATCATAAATGTTAATTTAGTTTTTATAGTTAAAAAATATCTTAAAATATTTTTGTTATAAAATATGTTATATTCTTATTTTCTATAATGATATCTTTATAACAAAATTCTTGACGACATTAATGAAAATAAAAAAATAATTTATCAAATTCACTTTAAAAATAACACAAAAATTTGCATAATCTTTTCAATTATTATTTTATTTTTAAGATTAATTTTGGTAATTTAATTTTTTATAAAATAATTATAATTAAGATTTTAAAAACATTAAACATTGCTCTAAGCTACTTAATATTAATTTATTTTTAATAATTATTAGTAAGATTGTTGCATAGGTATAAAAAATACTCTTTCGCCATGATATGTATTGGTTAATAAAAATTAAAAAATAATGATTTATCAAATTCACCTTAAAAAAATAAAAATTTGTACAAACATTTATATTATTATTTTATTTTTAAGATTAATTTTATAAATTAATTTTTAATAAAATAATTATTAATAAGATTATTGCATGGATACAAAAAAAATACTCTTTCACATCGATATTTATTGGTTAATTTATTAATTAAATTTTTTATAAATAAATTAATTAATATCAATAATATTGATGGAATGATATTATTGTAAAAGGAAAGAAAAAGTAAGATTAAAAATGTCACTTAATTTAATTGAATGAGTATTTTGAAGTATTTTTTAAAATATAAAAATTAAACCAATACTTAAGTTAAAATAAAAAGGCTAAAGGAGCAATTTAACTGTTGTTGATAGCAAAATTCACGCAAAGGTTGCCCTTTGGCCGCTTGGCGTGCTACAAGGACGTGAAACCCCCAACACGGACTGTATGTAGGTAAATGCCACGGCTCCATGGCTCCATGGCCACGCCGTGGTCATCTCTTGATTTTCCCGTGACAAGTCCACAATGTCCTCATCGCGCTTATTCGGTAGCTTAGTGTAAATGCTAACTATATGTTACATCAATTAAATTGAGCAATAATATGTATATGCGGATGACCGATTGAATTCACATGAAGATCCTTCTCAAATCAATATCACATACAACAGAAATCAATATCATAATGTGTCATGCACATGTGGAAATGTTCAAGACCATCATGACATATATAAAAGATAATTATGAATATTGTCACATGGTGAAATTCTAAAATATATTAGAAATATCACTTTAACCGTATAACAAATAAATAATATTATGTTATATATTTATTTATTTTAAAAAACTAACTGTAAGTGATACTAATATTAAATTCAACTAACTACACATGCCATACACATATAATAATCCATTGTATCATGTGTGATGTATAATAGACTTTTGATGTGGTGTGATATAAATATGACAAGAATTAGGTATATCATGACATGACAATTAACAAAAATCCCTACCATATATATCATGTAGGAAAGGAGTCATCATATGGTACAGCGCTGCTTCCACAGTGAAAAAAAACTTGAACAACCGGTATTTTATCGGTTGTTCATCTAAAATTTTTTTAAAAATTTATTTTTAATGTGAAAAAAATAAAATAAAATGAAAAAAAGGAAATTTATAAACAATTAACATTAAAAAAATTTGACTGAAAAAAAATTTTAATTTAAAAGAAAGTTAAAAAAAGAGTAAAATAATCATGTTCCAAATCTTTTGGTTAAACACTACTACAAAAATGTAAAACAATGACCCATATATTATGACGGTTTCTTTTAAAAACCGTCATTAAAAATATTTAATGACAGTTATTATATGAACGGTCATAATATATAATATTTATAATGACGGTTCTAATATAAAACCGTCATTAAATGTCATGCTAAAATATAGTTTACTTTTAATGACGGTTACTTGTAAAAACAGTCATTATAAATTTCAAACCTTTAATGACGGTTCTATTCTAAAACCGTCATTAAATATCATGTTAAAATATAGGTTTACTTTTAATGACGGTTACTTATAAAAACAGTCATTATAAATTTCAAACCTTTAATGACGGTTTATAAAAAAAACCGTCATTAAAAGTCATTACATATCAAGCTATTATTTTTTATGACGGTTTATATTATATAACCGTCATTAAATATCAAATTATTATTTGTAATGACGGTTTATAAAAAAACCGTCATTAAAAATCATTACATACTTTTATGACGGTTCTATTATATAACCGTCATTAAATATAAAATTATTACTTTTAATGACGGTTTTGTTTAAAACCGTCATTAAATATCAAATTATTATTTATAATGACGGTTTATAAAAAAAACGGTCATTAAAAATTATTACATACTTTTATGACGGTTCTATTATATAACCGTTATTAAATATAAAATTATTATTTTATAATGACGGTTTTGAAGCAAAACCGTCATTAAAAAGCCACAATATTTTTAACGCGGTTTTTAATAACCGTCATCGAATATAAAGAATCATTTTTAATACATTTCATGACCGTTTTGTTATAACCGTCGTTATATGTTATTTGCCTAAAAATTTTTTACAAAAAGCCGATAAAAGGAATAAAGGTTACGTGCAATCCCTAACGCTCACATCCCTTATCTTCTTCTTCAATTTTCACGAATCACAATCACGACGACTCACTCATTCACACACACCAGCCCTAACCTTACCTAAGCTATCAAACGCCAATGTCGGCGCCGCTGTCAAATCGATTCAAGTGCTCCGACGCTGAGTCTAGCCATCCTTGAGCCGATTGGCTTCGTTGTTTTTGTCATTGTCAATCTCTGCCATTCTTGAGGCGATTCACTTCTGCAAAACAGCTGCCGACATTGCCTTTGTGTTCATTCACCATCCGATGCAGGGTTATTGTGGCGACACTGCCTCCGCTGTCAAAGTCAGATCAAATTTTCTGGGTGCTATCTTGAAAATGTTGGTGAGATTGTTGTCAATGATATTCTAAAATTTTGAATTCAGGGTTATTGTTTCACCACTGTGAGTTTTTCTCCATTTTTGCAATTATTTCCTCTTAATTTGCTTTGAAACATTTGCTCGTTGGATTTATTTCCTCTTCATTTATAATCGATTTGGTGATTTTGTGTTGTGTAGCTTGTACCTTAGTCTCTTATTTTCCTTTCATAATATTATAAAATATGTCATGCACTTTGGCCTTTCGTTTCTTGATTTTCTTGGTTAATGAATTTGGAGAAAGAGTGAATTATGGGTAAGGGGATAGAAAATCACATTTGAGTAAAAGAGGTAAACGCCCTAATTTTTACTAAGTAGAGTTTACTTATTTGTTAAAAAAATAAATTTTAAATTATTAATGATTTAATTGTCTTATGCTTATTATATTGTTTGTAAAATTTTTGTTACAAGTCCAGACCATGAACCTCTTTATATTTTAGCATTATTTATTTACGAAACAAAAACCAGCGTTCAGATTCAAAAAGAACAAAACAGAAAAACGAAGAAAGGAAACAAGAGGATAACAGGACGTGAGAGAGGAGAAGGGGGAGAAAGAAGAGGCTAGGTGAAGGATTTGGATTTAAAGAGAGAGAATTCAATTTCAGAGCAAAATATTAAACATCTGGCTTTTTGAATTTGTAAGCCTTCTTTCTCAGTTCACTTTATTCTTTTATTTTTCTTCAAAATTCTTGTTTAAATTGACATGCGTGTTGATGTTGTTAAGTCATTTCTAAATTAACTTGCATGCATGATTCAAATTCTGTTTATTTAGGTCTTATGTCATTGAAATTAGTCTCTTTTGCCATGCTTGTTTCAAGTTGATTCTTATTTGAAAAAAAAAAAATTCTTTGTTTGCTCCATATTCTATTTTGGGTATTAAAGTTGATACTACCTAGCAAATTCTAAACTGTAATGGCTGATTTCTTCTCTTATTTTTTTTTAATCTGTTCAAATTCATGTATAAATTTATATGCGTCAGATATTTACCAAATTATCATATATGTGTTAAATTCATTTTGGGTGAATTTTTATACTATTTAATCAACTTCAAAGTTACATGGGTTTGGCCAATTTTCACATAATCTCTTCTTTGACTATGTGATTAGATTTTCATTTATGCGTGGCTTAATTAATTTCAAAATCTTCTTACTTATAAAGCATTAGTGTCTTTTTCAATTAAATTCTCTAAATTTTCCTGGCTGCTGTATGAACAAGTCTAATTTTTTTCCTTAAATAAATTTGTTTGAGTTCTGATTAATACTTTAATTTAATAGATTATAATTTAAATCTTGCAGCAGATTATAATTTATAGTGCTAATGGTATTTTTTTTTATTTAATCCATTGTTTTGTTCTTGGGCTATTGATCATAGGACTTGTATGGTTTTATTCAAAATGCTAAATTGGGTTGTATTCCAATGACTGTATTTTGACAGGAAAAGAAGTATGTAGAGCTACACTTCTTTTTTATTATTTTATTTTATTATCGTTATTATTTAGCTTAATGGCAACCCAATTTTCTCCCTGCCCTTGTGAGTGTGGTCAAACCCCAAACAAATTTGAAGTTTTCTGGTTTTATGTCTTAAATAGAGTGCCTGTAAACATAAAATCGAGATTGAACTAATGCGTGAAAATGGTGATACTTGGGATTTTTTGAGGCTCTGCTTTTTTTCTTTACTTTAAAAGCTAATTTGTTTAGCTTTTCCTTTGATTTGCATTTGTTGTTTTGTTCTTTGCAGCCAACCAATGACAATGGTGATATACTCGGGCTGCAATAAGTATTGATTTAATAGGAACCACATTGGTAAGCCTAGTTGGAAGACAAGAACTACTTTGCAAAGCATGCTATGTGTATAATTCTTAGCATTAAGGATTCGGTTTCAAGGGCAAGCTTGCTGGCTGGGTAATAAATGTTCCAAGTGCCAATCCCACCTTATGTGAGCACAAAATATAGTCTCCATTTCCTTTTTGGATTTTATTTGTTTGTATAGTTATATGATACTGGATTTTAATTTAAGAATTCGTGTAGTACATTTTTTTGACTGTTAGGAGTTAGTTTGATCAAGGTTATTTAAGTACTAAACTGTTATAATTGAGCTTGTATGCATTTAAGTTTTTTATATGTAAATGACAATTATATCAATGTGAAATGTAAAGTGAAATTTGCCAATATGGCTTCAATTGTACAGTTTAGAATGTGAAAACAACTATCTAAATGTAAATTTAAAAAAACAATTGAAGTATAGTAATTTTAAATTGCTATTTTTTTTTTATTTTTACTCTGCAAAAGATGACGGTTCTTATATAAGAACAGTCATCAAAGAACGATATAAGATGACTGTTATGATACAAAACCGTCATTAAAAATACATATTTAATGACCGTTATGATACAAAACCGTCATTAAAAATATATATTTAATGACCGTTGTTGGCAAAAAACCGTCATTAAAACATATGTACCTATAGCATATAATGACGGTTTATTGGAGTAACCGTCATAAAAAGTATACATTTAATGACGGTTTTTAAACCGTCATAAAAAGTGTACCCCTTTTAATGTCGCTGCCTAAGATGACGGTTTTAGAACCGTCATCTTATGTCTTTTAAAACCGTCATTAAAGGCTAATTTTGTAGTAGTGAAATATCAATATATTAGGTAAATGTTTCAAATTAATTTTACATGTCCCTAATTTTCGTTAAACTTTCTCAATAATTGGTTTATTTGTTTCCACTTCTCATTCCACTAGTTTTATGTATAATATTCCTACTAAATTCGATAAATACAAATATTTTAGGTTAGATTCCAAGTAAATTCATTTTCGTTGAATAAGTTCCTAACTTTGGTTACACTTTCTCCATTTTTTGTTTATATGTTTCAACTATTATTTCACAAATTTTACATTCAATATTGTAATTCGTTTGGTAAGATTTCATTTATTTGGGTTAAATACTGAAATAATTTTTTTGGTTAAATTAGTTCCTAATTTTGGTTACGCTTTTTCATACTTAGGTTCACATGTTTCAAATTATTGGTTCACTAATTTTGTGTTAGATATTCCTATTAAGCTTGTTCAATACCAATATTTTGAGTTAGATTACTAGTAATTTTCATTTCCCGTTGGATGAATTCCTAATTTTCGTTAGATTTTCTCGCTTATTGGTTCAAATGTTTCATCTAATTATTCTTCTAGTTTTGTGTTGAATATTCCCATAAATTTGGAGAGATTCCAATTATTTGGGTTAAGTACCAAATTTAATTTTCGCTATTTTATTTTTGGTTAACTAAGTCCATAATTTTGGTTATACTTTCTCCCTTATGGGTTTATATGTTTCAATTATTATTCCACTAGTATTGCGTTCAATATTTCAATTAATTTCGTAAGATCTCATTTATTTGGGTTAAATACCGAAATAATTTTTTTGGTTAAATTAGTTCCTAATTTTGGTTAAGCTTTTTAACATTTAGGTTCATATGTTTCAAATTATTAGTCCACTAGTTTTGTGTTAGGTATTGCTACTAAATGTGTTCGATATCAATATTTTGAGTTAGTTTCCAAGTAATTTTCATTTTCCGTTAGATGAATTCCTAATTTTTGTTAGATTTTCTCACTTATTGGTTCAAATATTTCATCTAATTATTCCTTTAATTTTGTGTTGAACATTCCCATTAACTCGGATAGATTCTAATTATTTGGATAAAGTACCAAATTTAATTTTCGTAATTTTATTTTTGGTTAAATAAGTCCATAATTTTGGTTATACTTTCTCCCTTGTGGGTTTATATGTTTCAATTATTATTCCACTAGTTTTGCGTTCAATATTTCAATTAATTTCGTAAGATCTCATTTATTTGGGTTAAATACCGAAATAATTTTTTTGGGTTAAATTAGTTCATAATTTTGGTTAAGTTTTTCCATTTTTAGGTTCACATGTTTCAAATTATTAGTCCACTAGTTTTGTATTAGGTATTTCTACTAAGTTCGTTCAATATCAATATTTTGGATTAGATTTCAAATAATTTTCATTTCCCGTTGGATGAGTTCCTACTTTTCGTTACACTTTCTTACTTATTGATTCATGTTGATTCATGTGTTTCATCTAATTATTCCTCTAATTTTTTGTTGAATATTCCCATTCACTTGTTAAGATTCTAATTATTTAGGTTAAGTGCCAAATTTATTTTTATAATTTTATTTTTGATTAAGTAGGTTCCTAATTTGGGTTATATTTTCTCGGATATAGTTTTACATGTTTCAACTATTATTTCACTAGTTTTGCATTCAATATTCCAATTAATTTGGTGAAATTTCAGTTTTTTGGGTTAAATACCAAAATTACTTGTATTACCGAAAACAATAATTTTAATAAGTTAAATTATGTTTGAACCCTTACTATTTTATAGAATATCAATTTACCATATAATACTGAAAAAGTTTTATTGTAACCCTTAATCTTTTCTAATATTTTGGGTCCATAATCTAATTCCCTTTTATATATATCATGAGATCTCTTGAACTTGATTATATATATACTTGAGCTTTTAGTGTTTGTATATATTTATTCTCATTTTATCATTTTAGTTGATTATTTTTAGTTATTGTTTAAATAAATTAATGCGTTTATTGACATCTCTCTCTTTACTTTTTAAAAATAATTTCTTTAATTTTTCAAAACTTCGACAGTAAATAAAAAATAACATGTAAGAGCACATGCAATTGCTATGCTTCTCCAAAAAATTATTTTTAAAATTTATGACGGCATAAGTTATAAAAAATATTTAAGCTAACAAAAATTGAAACTTTCTTAATCTATTTGTGTTGAATTTTCTTTTTCTTTTTTTGGGATCAATTGACTTCAGGAGATTTCTTGAACTTGAATCTATTTATACTTAACTTTTAATCTTTATAAATGTTATGCCCATTTTATAATTCAATTAATTATATTTATTTATCTTTAAACTAAAAGAAATCAAGAATTAATATTTTTAATTCAAATTAAATTTTTACCACTATGTTTTCTTTTCAAATTAGTTTTCTTAATTTCTTATTACTTCAACCAAAAATTTATGCTATTAATTATAAATATTATTATATTATACTTGTATTATTATCACTATTATTATTATTATTATTATTATTATTATTTTACTCTTACTAAAATTATTATTATTACTATCTTGGCCCATGAGATTATATATATGTATATATATTTTATAATGAGTATCCTTCTTTTTCGTTTTTAACTATGGATATAATTTTTAATTTATAAAATAAGTTCTTAAATTTTCAAGACTTAACTAAAATAATTTTTAAGAGTTTATTATGGCTAATATGGTTATTACTATAGTAGCAACACTTTATACCGTACCATTTCATACTTATTACTATAATTAATTCATATATTATTATTAATTAATTCATTAATATAATTATTACTATTAATCAATATATTAACATATTATTAAAAATAATTATTAATAATTATAATTTTTGAATAAATAATCACAATAATTAATTTATTTTTATTTTTATTATAATTAATTAATTAATATACTGTTATAATAATAATTATTATAATTAATTCATATTTTATTAATTAAATAATATATATTTATTACTACTAATTAATATATTATTAACAATAATTATTAATAATTATAATTTTTGAATAAATAATCACAATAATTAATATATTATTATTGTAATTAATTAAATAATATAATAATTACTACTAATTAATATATTAATATATTTTTAAAAATAATTATTAATAATTATAATTTTTGACTGAATAATCACAGTAATTAATATATTATTATAATTAATTAATATTAATATTATTAGTTAATATATTTTTATAATAATTGTTAATATAATTATAATAATTAAATAATTTTTTTACAATTAATTAATTTATTAGTTAATAATAATAATTATGATAATAATTCATTAAGTATTTTTTAGTAATTTGTTACAATCTAACTCATTCCGATTTCGATTCAAGACAAAGTAAACACATTAATGGCAATCCAGCTCATTTCGATTTCGATTCAAGACAAAGTAAACACATTAATGGCAATCCAGCTCATTCCGATTTCGATGCTTACAGTTCAAGCAAACAACTTATTTTGATTCTCATTCCTTATTCCCATTCCAGCTCATTCTGATTCATGTCCATTCCGATTCCAGCCCATTTCGATTCCAGTTTAGTAAACGCAGCATTCGTTTAATCATAATAATAATGACTATAATGACAGTTATTAACAATATAAAAAAAAACTAAGATTATTCTATGTTGTTTAGGAAAACGAAAAACCCTCTCATGTTTTAAAATAAGTTCAATCTCTCCTGCAACTTTAGCAGAGTTAGCTTTATATATCATTGTACTATTTGATAAATAGTTTTGATGTTAGATATAAAATTTAAATATTTTTAGAGTATAAATAAAGTGAAATGACTTATATACCCTTAATAATTAAATAAATTTAATAATAAATTATTGAGAAAAATTAATTCACACACACACATATTGTGGACATATTTAACCAATGTTATTCCAATTTAAATGGATAATTTACAACTATTAGGGATATTTATGACATTGTCCCCACTTGTAATTTTTCTCTATAATTTACAATTTATTATAAAATAAAATTTGATCATTAAGGGTATATAAGTTATTTTACTATATTTGTATTTTCAAAATATTTAAATTTTATAGCGAACAATAAGATTAGGGGTAGAATAGTAAAATGATAAATAAAGCTAACGTTATTATAACTTTTTTGGAGGAGAGCAGTATGAGGTAATTCTCATTTTCCCTTAACTACCATTAATTACAGTACTAGTAATAACTCAAGATCAAATATGTTACATGAGATAATTTAATAATGTAGCAAAAAAATATTAAACAAAGTATGCAATAATTTAATTAATTTGTGATAAATTTGTATGAAGTAATTTGTCCAAGAGAAACTTTCTGAGTATAATCCAAATATCAAATATATGGTACATTATATATGCCTCGTATACAGTACAGATTTATACCATTAATATTTTTGTCACTAGTTCAACTAATATTGAGAATAACAATATTTGATGATTAATTATGATATTTGGTATCATGAATAATTATAATTATTTGAAAACTATACAATAGTTAAATGGAAAATAAGAAAAAAATATACTTAGTTTACACTAATATAAATATTATTTACAATAATATAGGCATTACATGTTTCGAAGTAATTTTTTCAGCCATAAGAAAATGCAAAATTTTCATGCTGAGGGGGGTGTCTTTGGCATTTTCCTAATTTAAATTGATAATTTTGATAGTTAGAAAAATTGCTCCTGATATTTGCCAGTTCCCACTTCCAATTCTTTAGTTCGGTAGGAGGTTTCATGCGTAAAAAATAAAAGCCGTTGGATTGCTTTTATAAGCAATCCAACGGGCAATAGGTTTTAAAATAAAAAATAAAAACGGCTGTATGGCATGCATCGGCTGTATTATAAGTGGACCCGTAGGAAAGAATCATTATCGTTACGTGCATACTAAATCAGAAAATGAATCCAAAATATGGTATTAATTATTGATCTTTATTAAGTTTTGTCCGCTGTATAAATAGCACTTGAATAAGATCTAGCGAGCTTATATTTTCTATATAATTCTAAATTAATGGGCTATAATTAATTGTAGGCATTTTGTGACTTTCACGCTAGTGCTGCCATTAAAAGTGGAATTTATTGTGGAAAAGTTAAGTCCTGCTTTCATTTAGTTTAGTTTAGTTATTTGATTTCCCAGTAAAACCGAAAACTCCTTTATTGAATATGAAAAAAAAAAGGATATATTTACGAGAAGAGAAATGACAATTAGCTTCAAGGCTGAGAGACTGATTAAAATTTTTCTTACGAGAATGGTAAAAAATTTAGTTCAATTTAAAATAATAATAATAATTCAACTTTTTTTCTTCTTACTGGTTTTGGAAGATTGACGCTTCCCCTAAATCATTTAATACTATATACCCTGTAGAATGTTCATAATACTCTTATTAATTTTAGATCCATACATTTAGATCGTGTCATTCAAAAATCGACGTGAAAGATTGCATTATGGTAAATTCTTTTAAAATTTAATATTAGTAGAAATATTAAAAAAAAGATATTATTATATCCTCTTATTTTCTTGTTCTAGATAAAATATAAATTCTCCTTCAACTATTTTAATTTGAGCAAATTACTTAGAGGTTGTTTGTTAAATGTCTGAAGTCTGAAATTTTGTTAATTTCAGTCATTTTCTAAAATATGTTTGTTTATTTTTTGAAAACTTATAACCGAAGACATTTACGTCGAATAGAAAAAGTAATTTTGTAAACTTTTAAATTGAAAAAATGTCTAAATGACAACTAAATATTATATTCCAAAAATATCTCTGTAAAATAATTTATTTCCTAAACTATAAAATTTAATCCTCCTTTTTTGTTTTAATTTATAAGGACATAAATGTCAAATAACTAAATTTAAGATGTTTTTTTATTGTAAAAACAAACAAGATGCCACTTAAATTCAGATATTTAAAAAAGAAAAACCTTCAACTATTTAGAAAAATTTGAGCAAAAAAACAAACGCTACCTTAGTCTATATATTTTTAAAAATTAACCAAAAGCTCTTGTTGTTAGTGTTGTACTTGTATAGCTTAATTTCTGTTTAGTTGTTATAAACTTTTCACGAGTTGCATAAAATTTGTTCAAATATTAAGTTTAAACAACTATTTTATCCTAAAGTCTTATATAATGCCATTTAAGTAATGACAATAGGAGTTTTGGCTCCTTTTTTAAAATACCCATGAACTAAACAAGTAATTGACTCAAACTAAACTAAGTAACTAACTCAAACTATAGAATCTAAATGATCCAATAAGACTCACTTTTAATGTTTAAGCCATGTTTGGGATTAAGGTTAAAGGCCAGTTTGGGATTGTAGAGGTTGATAAAATAAGCCACTTGTGCTATACAGTTAAAATAAGTTGCTGATTAAAAAAGTAACTTGGTGTTTGATAAATTGTGCAGTTGTCGTTGTAGTTGCTATGAGTTTGAAGAGTGAAATAAAGGCATTTGATAAATTTTATTACGAAAGTACAGTTTATTATATAATGATCAAAATAAACATAAGTTTAAATAGTCTTTTATTTTTAGAGTATGTTTAATAAATTGTTTGCACATACTTTTTTTAAATACGTAAAATTACACAAATTAAAAAAATCAATTAAAAAATTAATGAAACTCTATAATCTATTATATAAAATATGATAAAAGTTCATATTTATACATAATTCATACTTTGATTGATAAAATATAGTAGTTGTGGCAGTAATTAGATCATGGTGGCAAATGATATCTAATGGTTCATATATTAGGGTTAATGGAAAAGTACAATATAATTTTCCTTTTGTTAAAATACTAAGGGTATAGTAGGAACTTTAATAAGCTACTTATAAAAAGCAATCTCTCACTTATTTTTAAAAGTTGTTGCCAAAATAAAAAAAATTATAAAATAAGTTGCTTTCACAAAATTTACTAAACACTATTTTTGTTAAAATTATAAAATAAACAGTTTGTTCATTTTCAATCGTGATCATAAATGGGCCCAAAACACTATAAGTTATTATTTCATGAGTTTCTCTATTTTGTTTGTGACTTTTAAAAGTAGATCGTAGTTACTTTTTATAAGCTCCATTTTAAAGTTCCTATTTTAACCTTAATATTTTAACAAAAGATAATTTAAGAGACATTTAGAATTGAGGTTGAAACATCATAAGTGGCTTATTTCATAAAGTTTGACAAAAATGGTTTTTGATAAAATTTTAAAAAGCTGCTTATTTCATTTTTTAAAAATTTTGACAAATGACTTCTAAAAATAGGTAAGGGTTTTTTTTTATAAACAATTTATTAAGTAAGCCACCACACTTTTTAAAAGTTGCTACTTATAACTTTAATATTTTAACAAAAGACAATTATGTTTTATTTTCTATAAACGTTAATAGATAGATAAAAGCCAATTTAAACTTATGTCCATTTAATCACTATATAGCAAAATATCAATTTTATAATAAAATTTACCAAATATCTGTACTTTACTTAATTTTTAAATTTATAACAATCATAGTAACACAATTTACCAAAAATCAAGGTACTTTTTTAATCAGTCGCTTATTTCATCCGCACAACAAAGACAACTTATTTCATCAGCCATCGCAATCACAAATTGGCCCTCAAACTTATTTATAGTTGATCATTATATAATAAAATAATACTTTTGTAATAAAATAATGTACATTATTTTTCAAACTTACAACAATTGAAGCCACAAATTTTACCGAATACTAAATTAAATTTTAATCAGCCAATAATAAAATCAAGGTACTTTTTTAATCAGCCACTTATTTCATTTGCACAAGAGAAGCATCTAATTTCATCAGTCACCACGATCCCTAACTAGCCTTTAATATTAGATAAAACGACCAAAACAAAATTTCTCTTGATAATGCTCTTCCATGTAGGTAAAGGTGGCCAACGGGTCGGGCGGGCCACGACATGACACGCACGTGGGCCAGGCCGGGCTCAGATTTTTAGGTACGCGGGCCTTAAAAGCACGACACGATTAGTGGTGGACCAAAGCACGACATGCAAAAAAACACGTAATAAGCACGCTTCATTGGTGGACTAGCACGCAATCTGTAGGCCATCAATAGCACGTGGATCAAAGTATATCAAAATAAAGTTTTTAATAAGAAATAAAAATAAAATGTTATGATTTTACAAATATCTTAAAATTAAAATTTTTAATATATTTTATTAAATTAATTTAAGTCTTAGTTTTAAAAAAATTCTAATTGTTTTCTGTTTATCATTTATTAAATGAATAAATAAATATCATAATTTTAATAAATAAATTTATAAATATCACGATTTTATAAATGATATATCAAAATTTTACGACAATTAATATTTCATTGATGAAATCGTAACTTAGTTAACGGAGATATGTTTCATTGGTGATTTGCGAATAAAATATTTTTCATATTTATAGACAAAAAATAAAATTATGAACGAAATATTTTTTATTTTTATGATAAATTAAAACTTGCATTTTCATTCAATGGAGCTCAAGTCCAATTATAATATTAATAGTTCAAATAAAATTAGGTGTAATTTGTTTCACTGCAGTTCAAATAATATTGTTGTGTTATAATTGAATTGATAATCATGAAATTAAATATTTAAATATAGGAAAATTATCATTTTACTACCAAAGTTTTACTGACATATCATGTCAGTACTAAGGTTTGTCGAAAAGTGTATTTTACTACCAAAGTTTTGCGCCGTTATCAATTCACTACCATTCCGTTAAGAAAAGTTAATGTTTAATGGAAATTGAGTTAAAAGTCGATTTTACTCCCAAGAGTTTGGTAGTAAAATGATAATTCCCCTAAAAATTCGGTAGTAAAATTAGAATTCTCCTAAAAACTTGGTAGTAAAATGATAATTTATCTATCAAATTAATAGATAATTGTATTCTTACAGTTGGAAATGTATTTGATGCCCTTATAACATCAGCAAATTTTAACGTTGTTAACAAAATTATAGTGAATTGATAATGGTGTAAAACTTTGGTGGTAAAATGCACTTTTCGGCAAATCTCAAAATTGACATGATATGTCAGTAAAACTTTGGTAGTAAAATGATAATATCCCTTAAATATATAGTTACAAAATTATGATAAACTGATAATAAAATATTAATTGTTCTTTTAATAGTTAATAAAAATTATTATTATTATTATTATTATTATTATTATTATTATTATTATTATTATTAGATGGGCTGATGGGCTTGAAAAAGCACAGTAGGCACGTGGACTTAAAAAAGCACATTAGATACGTGGGCTTAAAAAGAACGTTAAACACGTGGGCTTAAAAAGCACGTTAAACACATGGGCTTAAAAAAGCACGTGGGCTTGAAGTTAAAAAAAATTGGGCACGGCACGGCACAACCCAAAAATTTGGTGGGCCCTGTCGTGCCAACCCGTGGGCCCTGACGGGCCTTGGTTTAATGCTGGCTCGTTGGCCACTCTTACATGTAGGCCATTTAACTTAACTAAGGATGAGTTTGGTAGGCAGTATATGATGGGATAAGATGAGATCGAATATAATAGGATAAGGTTGGTTTGGATTATACTTAGTACTAACTTGCGTTTGATATAAAATAAGATTTGTTTAACTAATTTAAAAAAATGATTTATATTAATATTGATTTGTAAGAATAGATTTATAAATATAAATTTTGTAATATGAATATTCAAATTATTAATTGATTAAATTATTAAATAAAAATACTTAAATATTAATTTAAGTTGTTTAGTTTACTCTCTCTCTCTCTCTCTCTCTCTATATATATATATATATATATATATATATATAATTGTTCTCAGGTGCGGGCACCCTCATCTTTTTAATTTAGACGTACTTTAAAACCAACGGTTTAAGAGAGTTATTTTTTAATGAACTATAAAGCCATATGGTTTAAGAGAGTTAGTTAAGAGAGTTAAAACCTAACTCTCTTAAGCCATATAGTTTAAAAGCGTGTCTACATTTAAAAAAAAAAATTAGGCCACTCGCACTACAATTTATATTATTTATATTATTAGCTAAGTAAAATAAAAAAAATGAATTAAAGAAATATTTAAATATCAGTATGATAATATAAGATAACAACATTTATATATCTTTTATAGTTTAGTTATTCTACAATTGTTTTTATACATGAAAAAAAGTTTATCTGAAGTTAGCCCTAGGATTTTGATGGGATAAAAATTCTTCATTTTGCTACATAAAATAGTGCACCCTGAATTTATTGATATGGTCCAAGGATAACTAATCATAACAAACAAAAAGAATTTGACTAATTTAAATAATAATAATAATAATAATAATAATAATAATAATAATAATAATAATAATAATAATAATAATAATAATAATAATAATAATAATAATAATAATAATAATAATCCAATCCTCAATTCTTATATTGTCCATAATGTTTAATATCATCGATGAGCACCCACGAAGAAATAAATAATAATCTATTGTGGAATAGATGTGGATTTCCACAATTTCAAGTGTGTGTATAACAATGATGTCTTCCACCACTTCATGTAATGGCAAATGACGTATCCCTCATTATATTTACACTATATAAATGAATAAGAGATGAAAGTTATGAATGCTTCAACGATTTTTTTTTTGAAGAGAATATTACTCATGATATTTACAATCATACATATATTGAGACCCGTTTACATTAATTCTGATATGGCACCGCTCAAATTTTTAACCCTCTCAAATATTCGAGGGACGTCACTCAAACGCTTAGATTTTTAACCCTCTCAAATATTCGAGGGACGTCAACTCCCCTCGGGGGAGAAAGACTGCCTTCACTCAAGCTCTGGGGCTCCGAGGAAGGAATTTTAAATTAAACCCCTGCAATGCGTCTGCGGGGGCTCGAACCCCTTCCCTCACATTTGTGAGGGAGGGGTTCTGGCCACTTGGGCTAAGCCCAAGTAGTTTGGATGCTTCAACGATTACTCATTCTTTATTATCTTCTATCTCTCATATTTTTCCTTGTATTCACATGGTAATTCTGTCAACTTTCTCTTTTTATTGCATCACTTCTAAGCCAACAATCATCTGCCTATATTCATATTAATGAGGTTCATAATCTATAACAATATTAATGAAGTATCTAATTTATAAAATGTTATCAGCACAAATTTCCCTCTGGTACATGAAGTATTCTATCCATTTACTCTTTTATTTTCCACATATTTATTTAAAATTATTCTTATAAGTAAAGATTATTATTTACACTCTTTTCAGTATTTATTATACTAATCTTTGTTTATTTGTTTGTGATAATGTCTCACTTGAAAAAATTGAAGTTTAACGCCTTGGATATATCTGGGGAGAATTATTTGTCCTAGATTCTAGATTCCGAAATTCATCTTGATGCTATGGGCCTTAGTAACACGATAAAAAATAATAATGACTCATCTACTCAGGATCGAGTCAAGGCCACGATTTTTCTACAACATCACCTTCACCAAGCGCTTAAAATGAAATATCTCACTATAAATGATCCATATATCCTGTGGAACAGTTTGTACAAAGATATGGTCATTAAGGTGAGTCATTTTTCCCAATGCTCGTAATGAATAGAATGCCCTCATGCTACAAAACTTAAGTCAGTACATGAATATAATTTTGCATCTTGTAAAGAATTACTTCACAGTTAAAACTGTATGGAGAAAATATTACTGATGAGGATATGGTGGAAAAAAACATTTACAACATTTCATGCTTCCAACATGGTTTTACAACAACAATATGTAGCTCGTCAGTGTACAAAATATTTTGACTTGATTGCATGCCTTCTTGTGACAAAGAAAAATAATGAATTGTTAATGAAAAATCATCAAGTCCATCCTGTTGGTAGAAAATCAGTTTTTGAAGCAAATATTGCTTCACATGATCATGAAGACAATTATGAAAATAGGCATGGCCGTGGGCATAATCGTGGTCATAGATATAGTCATGGCTTTGGTTGTGTTTATTATCGAGGTTGAGGACATAATAAAAATCATTATTATCAACCTCGTGGTGGGTATAAGAACCATAAAAAAAAGGGAAAATGAGGGAGGAACATTTGTCCAACATATTATTCAAGAAAACACCTATAATAGATGTGAAATGTTTAGTCATTTTTGGCGACAATGTCATACTTCCAAACATCGCGTGGATATGTTTCAGGCATCCTTAAAATTAAAAGGAAAGAATGTTGAAATAAACTATATTGATGACTCGAATCTAGTGGATTTACACATCTTGATGTTTCAAACTTCTTTGAAGACAAAGATGGAAAAATTGATCACTTGATCGGTGATGGAAATGTTCATCAAATTTAAAAATTCTACTCGTGGTTTATGTTTATTCATGTAATTTTTATTTTTTGTATTATCTAATATGTATTTTTTTTTTTTTTTACTTTTGTTTAAGGATTTGGATTTCAATAAAATGTTTGATGGAGAAATATGTTTGGTTGATAGTGCAACTACACATAGATTCTTCAAAACAATAGGTATTTTTTAAATTTAAATCTAATTAAAGCCAGTGCGAATACAATATCAGGTCCAGTAGATCTTATTGAAGGTACTGGAAGAGCAATGATCATATTCGCAAAAGGTACAAAATTGGATATTCATAATGCTCTATATTTACCTAAATAAAAAAAAAATTTACTTGGTTTTAAAGATATTCCTCATAATAGTTTTCATATAGAAACAGTGAATGAGAATAATGTAGAATATCTATACATCACTTCTAACATGTCTTGAAAGAAAGAGATATTAAAAAAGCTCCAACTTTCTCATCTGGTTTATATTATACGGCGATAAAATCAATGAAAAGCTAGTTGTAAAGATAAGTTATATGATCCAAAATCTTTTATACTTTGGCATGACCAGCTTGGTCACCTTGGACCAACAATGATGTATAGAATTATTAAAAATTCTTATAAACATCTATTGAAAAATTTAAAAATTTATTCTCAAATGAGAATAGTTGTACTAGTGCTCACAAGGAAAATTGGTAATTAGACTATCACCCAATAAAATTAATTCTGAATCTCTATCATTTTTACAAAGGATTCAAGGAGATATCTATAGACCTATTCACCCACCAAGTGGTCCATTTCGTTATTTTAGAGTTTTGATTGATGCATCTGCATGGTGGCTATATGTTTGTTTATTATCTACATGTAATGTTGCATTTGCAAGATTACTTGCACAAATAATCAGGTTATTTGCACAATTTCCAGATTATCTAATCAAGACCATACGTTAAGATAATGCTTGCAAGATTACTTGCACAAATAATCAGGTTATGTGCACAATTTCCAGATTATCTAATCAAGACCATACGTTAAGATAATGCTTGTGAGTTTACTTCTAAAATATTTAATGATTACTGCATGACAATTGAGATTGATATAGAACACCCAATACCATATGTAGATACTCAGAATGGATTAACAGAATTTCTCATTAAACGTTTATAGGTAATTGGTCGAACTTTATTATTATGAAGTCAATCACCTATTTTGACATGTGGACATGTTATTTTGCATGTTACGACATTAATCCGCTTGAGGCCTACTGCTTATCATAAATATTTTCCATTGCAATTAGTATTGGGACATCAGCCATATATATCCCATTTATGCACATTTGATTGCACAGTACAAGTGCCAATTTCACCCTCGCAACGGACCAAAATGGGACCCCAACGTCGATTGGGAATATATGTGGGATTTGCATCACCATCTATTATTAGATATCTTGAACCACTAACGGATGATTTATTTACCGCACAATTTGCAGATTGTCATTTTGATGAGATAAATTTTCCTCCATTAGGAGAAACAAAAAATATCTATGAGGTTAGGCATGATCCATTCACATCTCAGAGTGAAAATGAAGTGCGTAAAATAGTTTATTTGCAGCAAATTGTAGAACAATTGCCAGATGCATTTATAGATAAATAAAAAATAACCAAATCATATATACTAGCTGCTAATATACCCAGCCAAGTCATTGTACCTAAAGAACAATTAATGAAAAATACAGCTGAGGAATTGTCTGTGGCACGCGACAAGCGTGGTAGACCAATTAGTTCAAAAGATAGTGTTCCAAGAAAAAGAAAAATGATTAAACAGGTTTATGCTGTAAATGGTGATAAAAGTCTGAAATACCAAATTGTTTCAAAAGAGCAAATGGTCTATGAATTATGAAAAGAGCAAAAACCTTGACAGGATACAAACTCTTTATGAGGAATATAACCTTGAAAAGGAACTTAAATCCGGAAATAATGAGATTTCTATTGACCATACTCAGAGTAATATTTTGAAAAGGCGTCTGGTCATTAATGATGCCAAATACCCTGAAAGACCTCTTGAAGAGGCATATACCCAAAATATAGCTTAAGCCCTTGAAGTGGCTAGAGATAAAAAATGATCATCAATGATGTGTTTGGGCTTAAAATAGCTACTAAAATTGTAAATAATCATGAGCCGCAAACCATTGATGAATGTAGACTAAGGCATGATTCATTTCATAGAAAGAAGCAATCTAGGCACAATTGACTTTTTTAGCCAAATGTAAAGTAATCGGACCTATAGTTCAAACACCTAAGGATGCCAAACCTGTTGGGTACAAATGGGTACTGTGCGGAAACGTAATAAAAATGATAAAATCATAAGATATAAAGCACGACTTATTGCACAAGGCTTCTCATAGAGACCTAATATTGATTATAATGAGACATAATCTCGGGTAATGTATGCTATTATTTTTTGATTTTTAATTGGTTTAGTTGTATAAGAAAATCTTGATATGCGTCCATGGATGTGGTGACAACTTATCTATATGGGTCACTTGACATGCACCGATATAAGAATTTAAAATGTTTGAATCTTGTCAATCATCACATCATAGCTTGTATTCAATAACGCTACAAAAATCTTTATATGGATTAAAACAACCTGGCGTTTGTGGTGTAATCGCTTTAGTGAATATTTGATAAAAAAATGAATAAGTTAATAACCCTATGTGCTGCCATGTGTTTTTATCAAGCAAACAAAATCTGAAATTGCTATTGTCGTAGTTTATGTTGATGATTTGAATTTAATATGAACTTCTGAAGAGCTTTAAAAGCACTACAAGAAAAATGATATTTTACTACCAAAAAAATTAGTCACTAAAAATAATAAATTAGTCACTTTATATTTTTTATGACAAAAAATACATCGTCATGTGTCAGTCGTAGAAAGACCGTCTTAAAAGGTTCTAACGACAAAAATTATTTTTGTCATGTTAAAAGTATGTTTTTGTGACAACATAATTGTCTTAAAATTAAGTTAAAATTGTCACAAATGGTATTCAAAATGGTCAAATTAGATATTAAAAAATACAATCAATGACACTTCATATTTGTCACAATATGCGATTTATAGTGACTATAATATTTGTCTCCACAGTATGTAAATATAGTCACAACAATTATTAAAAATCATCATTTACAGGTTCGAAAATATAATTAGCAACACTATATCTTGGTCGTTGAAGTTTACATATCACGACATTACACAATCGTCCCAAGTAGTTGTCATTTGTGACAATTTCTGTAAATATAATTGGTAATTAATTTAGTCTCAAATTTGTTTTGAAGACAATTTATTTTACTATTTCATGACTAGTTAAATTGTATCAAAAGATTTTAAGTGACCATTATCTCTTGTCATAAAACGTAAGAATTCGCAACTAAAATATTTAGTCAGACAAATTAATATGTTGTGACGTATTCTTTTGTCGTAAAATATATGTAATATAGTATGGAATTATTTTTAATTACAATATAATTTCTTCTTAGGTGACTATTTATATCGTATCCAAAAATTTGAAATGACTACTTTCAATGTCATTAAAAGAAAGTATTCACGACGACATATTACAGTAACATAAAATAATATCTAGTGACTAAAAGATTTTGATACAAAAAATGTTATTCTATGACGATTACTTTCGTTACAAATGACAAGTAATATGATTTTACATTATTTTAACCACAATATATTTTATTATTAGGAGACTATTTAAATCGTATAAAAAAAGTTAAAATGACTACTCTAAATTGTCATTAAAAAACACCATTCATGACGGCATATTATAGTCACATAAATTGATATTTAGTGACTAAAAAATTTCGATTCAAAAAAGGTTATTCCACAGCAATTAATTTCATTTCAAGTGACAAGTAATATTGTCTCACATTATTTTTAAAGACAATGTATTTTACTATGCCGCAACTAGTTACATTGTACTAGAAATTTGGTGTGACTATTAAATATAAGTGCCATCCTTAATAAACAAACCAACAACAATGAGACTAACATAAAAAATAATTCAAAATATTTATCTATAATCCAAAAGATTCGAACATAAAGCATAACATTAAAATCCAAATAAACATGGTTCATGCCAAAAAAATGTAAACATAAAAGTCACATATCACTATCGACCTAAAAGTAAGAACTTAAAAGCAAAATTTCACAGTAGGTGTACTTGAAAAAGCTTTATTGGGATTGAGAGTCAAATAATATTGGATTAGAAGAAGGTGTAAAGGAAAATGATGGTTGCTCTTTCATGAATTTCATGAAATCTTCAACTACCTGTAATCTATTATCTTGTTCCTCAATTTTTTTTGCTTGCTCTTTAATTGTCTTCGCCATCTCCTGATTTTGTTGAGACAATGCCACATTGGATGCTAATTTTGAAGGGCCTATCATTTTCTTCACAAAATTGGATTTCTTTCCCAAAACGATTTCACAAATTTGATTATCAGTTAATTGCTCAGCATTTTCATCGATGTTGGCGTTTTCCTTCATTTCTATCATTTGTTCCTGTAAAATTCAAAGTTGAATAATTAATAAACCTTTAAAAATTATACTAGACACATCTACAGAAGAAAGTGAATCATACAAACTTATTAAATAATAAATCCAATTGACTAAGAATAAACAAATTATAAATAACAAGACCAATAGCACCTGTAAAAATATGAATAAAATGATAACACAAAGCAGGAATTGAAACATTAACTAAATTTTTCAAGCAAACATGTTCTCAATCCCAAATATACGTTTAGTTCAAAATAAATATGTAAATTTTAATTTCTACATGTAAATAAATTGGAATAACTTACGTATTTTGCTTTTGCTTCTACACTACTCCACCCTTTGGCCTTACTCCAGAACATCTTTTGAAACAAAGCAATCAACCCAGGCGACTCCCCATGCGTTTCCGTCTTCCCAATACAAAAGAAGAAAAGCATTTTAATATTTATAAACATGATATAAGCACATAACAGAAACAGTTAACACTAAGTCCCCATCATTTCAAGTACCATCTCGTTTAGATGTTGCGCATGAGACTTCGATCCACCACGATGCACAGAAGTCACCTTACTACGATTTTGTTTGTTCTTTTCTGATCGTTTCTGTAATTGATTTGGATAGAACATGTTATTAAGCATTAAATTAGTTAACAGACTTGTCAACTACTACATGAAATTAATGTCATCATCTAAAATGGGTAAGTTGACCTTGGTTCTAATAAGTCACTAAAAGATATTAAAGATTCACCCACAGGCCATTTTATGTAAGATGCTAACCAACAAGTCTAGCAAATAAATGAATTTACATTTTCCAGCTATAAATATAATTGCACAGCTTCTACAGCAGTAAAAAAAATTTATAATAGAATAATCTATAGAAGAAAAAATTTAAAGGTGCATGGCATGTCATCAGGAGAGAAAGAAAAAGGTGTTTGCATATTGTGTTAATAATTTGGATAAAATAATTGGGAATCACATTTCAAATAGATTAAAACTAGTCTGTATACTAAATGAGCATAGATATAAATCATTTCTTCAAACTACCAAGTACTAAAAGTTACTGACACAGCACTGTGGTGCCACATATACAATCGATCAAACAAACTGACCACATTATATATATATATATATATATATAGATAAAAGAATAAGATAGCCTTAAGAAATGGAACCATATTACTCAAGTAAATGTGAATTGGGTTAACACATTCTCCATGAATTTTCCTTTTCAACAGCTACTGTTACTTATCATCATTCAAGGGATAAATAATTCTCCAGAGCAAACAAAAAAAAAACATTTGAGCAGAATGTCCGCACTAGTTTAATTAATTTTATATATTCTCCATATGGTTCAAAGCGAAATTTCAAAACAGGGACTAAATTAAGATTATTTCTAATAGTGCAATCACCAAAAGGTTAAAAAGAGACTCAAATTGTTGCTCTTTCATTTTTTAAAAAACTTTTTCCCTAAAAAACTATATATATATATATATATATATATATATATATATATATATATATATATATATATATATATATATATATATATATATATATATATATATAGTTTCGTAAATGTTTCGGGAAAATCTTTTACGAATGTCACAATCCTCCCCTTGTCATACTCACCACACCATAACAGGATTATATCCTATAATTCAAAATACTGGTATCAGAGTCAAGGGGAGGATTGTGTAATATAGAATAGAGACTCTAGATTTAAAGCTTGTGTGATGGTTGAAAATTGCTGGTGTGGTGAGTGTTACCTTGGGTGCCTTGGTAGTATTTGGTCGTAAGTCCCGATTTGGTTGAAGGGCAGTAAAACCAATTCTTAGCCTTGGATTGTAGCCATACCTGTAGGACTAAAACTAGATCATAGGTTTAAAACATGGATTCTTTACTCTATAGAGCATTGTCTTTCTCTAGCTATTCTTCCGGGAAGACTAGTGATTCAAAGAATATTATGAATTCAGAGGAATTCGTAATTGAAGACTTCAATAAAGCAATTGATTGTTAGGAACTCCCAAAGATTTATAAAGAAATGATTTACAAAATAAAAAAGCTTGATTTTCTAAAAACTGATTTTGTAATAAAGACAGAAGAAAGAAACTTAACCCTTTCAAAACCCTTTGAAACAATTCACTTATTTTCATAACAATCTTTAAAGCGATTAAAAGAAAAGAATTTTAAATATGTTCACATCGGCTTAATACAAGTCAGTATAAAACCTCTTACTAAAGAATGATTAAATACTTCTATCTTACCTGTTCTAAGAGATGGCAGATTCATCTCTTTTGATGATTCTTTACTAAGCAGTATAGAATCAAGCCTCTGTAAAGGACCTATATCATTCAGCTGTTATCCAAACATAACAGTTTCCTTAAAAGATAAAAATATTTTGAAAAACAAGATTCTTTAGATTAAAACCCATAATTACCACATGATTGAGGGATCTATTTCGATTGCCTTGATTTTCAGAATATCTTATAAAGCCATGAACACGGCGTTTAATACAAAACATTTATATCAGTCAAAAAGAGATGAGACTCTTCTCTTACAAACTGATCTGTCTAAAGCCAATACTGTTATTCCAAAACCAATCCAATGGAAAGATGTCAATCTTCCTGAAGAATGGATTTTGAAAGGAGCTACTGAAGTAGTAATTCCAAAACAACTTGAGCCTAATACAGAGTTACAAAAAGTGACTCAGTATTCTGACGGAAAAGTCAAACTTTCCTTTAGGAGATCTACATCTTTTAGATTCTCCGATAAAGTTCAAGTACTAGTATTCCTTTATTAGAAAGGAAATTTTCAAATATCCCTTCAGTCACAAATCTTCCTTTCCAACCAGTAAGAAGTCAACCTAGGTTTTCTACTTCGGATATACCGAGTTCTTCTATACATTCTGTTGATTATACTACTAGTGTACCTCATCTAATTTGCACTATCAGTCAACAGGAACAAAGCCAAAAAGAGAAGGAACCTTCTCCTCCGACTTCTCCTACATTTTCTGCAGTCACAGAAAATGTAATCAGTATCATTGAAAAGGATTTTGAACTTGACAAAAATCTTCTTCATGACGATTTTTACTCTGACTCTAATAAAGAAAAAAGACTTTGATTTTTTAAACATTTCTTAAACAAAAAAAAGAAATACAAGAAGTTTATTATGAGTTTGTAAATTTGCATAAAGTTCATATATTATTTTTTGATTGGTTTGAGATGTATGCTTCGGATAATGACATTAGTTATTCTTTTAAAGAAACAAATCCCATCACTGTTAGGAAAAAGATCACCGAATGGAATCTTTCTGATAATGATAGAACTATCGAATCTAAACATCCACCTTTTAGGAGTTTAATCATTGACCATGGTGAACCTCCTACTCAAATTAAAGCCTCACCTTATAAAATCCATAAACCAAATGATCCAGAGACAAATCTAGGAAGCATTATCCAATAGAATAATTTCTGTAATGCAAACCTAAATACTATAGGAAAACAGTTGACTAAAATAGAAAACCACTTCCAAAAGACAACCATAGTTATTTCTCTTAGTATCACATCAAAGTCTGATTCAGAAAAAAAAGCTTAAAGAGCCTATTTTTAAACCCTTCGAGGTTTCAAAAACTAGTCAAAAGCTTATTCATGAATCAAAATCAAATTTTACTAAAGCCATTAGAGACCAACTAGATAGGATAGAAGCTTCTTCCTCATCTAGTAAAGTTCAAATAGCCCCTGATAGTGCCCAATCTAGCAAAATTGGTGTATTAGAACAAGACCAAATGTCTATAGCCTCTTCTGACATAGAAGCTTTTGAAGCTAAACCTATTCCCAAAGCCAATAAAATTCATTGGGAATTAACCTTTCTTACTGTCAAATCTCCACCAGACTTGATCATAGACAACAGGCCAAGTGCATTAAACCAATCACGATTTAATGCCTCCTCTGCCTATGAGTGGAATATTGATGGTATGTCTGAATACAACATCCAAGGATTGTTGCAACAGATGACCATGACAGCTAATGCCTATAAAACTCAAACGGGAACCTCTGACAAAGCTATTGCAGACATTCTCATTGCTGGTTTTACTGGTCAACTAAAAGGTTGGTGGGTTCATTTTCTCACTAAACAGCAACAACTAGATATCCTAAATTCAATTCAAACAGATGAGAATGGAGCACCCATCTGTGATGAATTCAATAGCCCAATTCAGGATGCTATTACCACTTTGATCCTTACTATATCCCTTCATTTCATAGGTGACCCTTCACACCTTAGGGATAAGAATGATGACCTACTACATAACTTAAGATGTAGGAAACTTAGTGAATTCCAAAGCTATAAAACCACATTCTTTACCAGACTTTTTTTTAGGGATGATGCAAATCATATCACTTGGAAAGAAAAATTCCTTGTAGGATTACCAACCCTATTAGGAGAAAAAGTCAGGAACTCGATTAAAGCCCTATATGACAATCGCATTCCTTATGATGAGCTCACCTACGGAGAACTTATCAATTTTATTAATAAAGAAGGTTTAAAGATTTGCCAAGACTTGAAACTCCAGAAACGCCTAAAATGGGAGCTTAGGAAATCCAAACAAGAGTTAGGCAGTTTCTGTAAACAGTTCAACTATGACCCTTTTAAAGCTTCAACCTCTAAAAATTGTAATGGTAAGTGCTCTTTAAAACCTTACAAAAAACACTACAAGTCAAAGGGTCATAGACGTCCTGATTTTAGAGAATCTTTTTATAAGAAACCTTCGAAACCTTATAAGAAACCCTACTCCTCTAAAAGAAGAGATTATAAAGCCAAACCAAAAGCCCCTTTAACTATAAAGAAGCCACATGTTTTAAGTGTGGAAGAAAAGGTCATACTGTGAAATTCTGTAGAATGAGCAAAAAGCTCCATGAGCTTGGCCTTGACGATGAGATACTTTCTAAAGTTGCCCCTTTACTTGTAGAGTCTTCCATGACGGGAGATAGTGAGCCCTTACAGATTGATGAGCTAATTGACTCTGACTCTGTATCTGATAATAGTAGTGATTCTGACATTAGCAAAACAAAATCCATTTTAAAGAAAATCAATGTGTTGACTAAAGATCAAGAAATTTTCCTTGAATTAGTTAAACACATTTCTGACCCTACTCTCCAAAAAGAATACCTTGATAAGCTTCTAAAAACCTTAGAAACAGATAATAAAGTAGAAACTTCTAAAGCCACGCGATTATTAAAAAGAATACTTGTGACCTCACTGAAATTTTGGATAAAAAGAAAATGAATAAAACAATTCCTAATATCCAAGATATTCAGAAAAAGATAAAAGATATTAAACTTGAGATAAAAGATTTGAAAGAGAAACAAAAGACTGATTCTGAAACTATCCAACTATTGTTACAAAAACAACTGGATGAAAATTCGGATAAAGAAACAGACTCTGATGGTGATGACAATGATAAACAAAATCTTGAGAACATTGAACCCATACCCAATGATTTTCTCTTTGTTCTAAAGCAAATCACCACAAGAAAATATCTTATTAAAATCAACTTGAATTTTTCTAAAGATTTTAAAATTGACACCATTGCCTTTTTTGACACTGGTGCTGATTTAAATTGCATTAAAGAAGATATTGTTCCCAGAATATTTCATGAAAAAAGGAATGAAAGACTTTCTGCCGCCAACAATTCAAAATTAAAAGTCAAATCAAAAGTTGATGCCTCTATACACAATAATGGTTTTGAATTCTGAACTTCTTCCATTTTAACAAATAACATACATCACACTGTTGTTTTAAGAACTCCGTTCATTAACCTTATTACCCTTTATACTGTCAACTATGATAGTATATCTTTTAAAACAAGAAACAAAAAATTAATTTTCTCCTTCATAGAAAAGCCTAAAACAAGAAATTTGAATATTGTAAAAGTCTGCCCTATTTATCAGAATCAAATCAATACCCTTATCAAATCAAAACAAAATGACCTGACTCATTTAAGAAAAAATTTAAGTTTACAAAGAATTGAAAACCAATTACAAAGTGATTTTACAAAAAAGAAAATCTCTAATTTTAAAACCCTCATTGAGAAACAAATATGTGCTGATTTACCAACTACTTTTTGAAACAGAAAACAACATTTGGTTGATTTGCCTTATGAAAGCTTCTTCGATGATAGACAAATTCCTACTAAAGCATGTCCAATCTAGATGAACATGGATTTAGAATAATATTATAGGAATGAAATCAAAGATTTAGAATAAAAAAGCCTTATTGTAAAATCTAGGTCTCCATGGTCATGTGCCACTTTTTATGTTAACAAGAACTCTGAGATAGAAAGAGAAACACCTAGTTTCTTTAACAAAAAAGATTTACTCCAAAAATTGCACTCTGTATTTATCTTTTCAAAATTTGACATGAAATTAGGTTTTTGGCAGATACAAATCCACCCTAATGATAGATATAAAACTGCATTTACTGTTTCTTTTGGACGGTATGAATGGACGATTATGCCATTCGGATTAAAGAATGCACCTTCAGAATTTTAAAGGATTATGAATAATATTTATAATCCTTTCCCTGAGTTTTGCATTGTTTATATTGATGACGTGTTGATCTTTTCTCAAACAATTGATCAACATTTCAAATACCTAAAGACTTTCTATCTTGCAACTAAAAAAGCTAGTTTAGCCATTTCTAGTTGTAAGGTATCCTTGTTTCAAACTAGGATCAGGTTCCTTAGTCATTAAATTTCCAAAGGAACAATAACGCCTATTGAGAGATCTCTTACATTTGCTGACAAGTTTCCTGATAAAATTCTCGATAAAACTCAGTTGCAGAGATTCTTAGGAAGCCTAAATTATGTTCTTGATTTCTGTCCAAACATTAATAGGATTTCAAAACCTTTGCATGATAGACTAAAAAAGAATCATGCTGTTTGGACTGAAGAACACACTAAAATTGTTAAATTTATAAAAAATTATGTTAAAGAAACTCCATGTTTATTCCTTGCAAATCTTGCTTTACCTAAGATTGTTGAAACTGATGCATCTGACTTAGGTTATGGAGGAATATTAAAACAAGTTGATAATAATAAATAACAAATAGTACAATATGTTTCTGCTCTCATTGGAATGAATGTCAGAAAAACTATTCTACTATTAAAAAAGAAATTTTATCAATTGTCTTGTGCATATCTAAATTTCAAAGTGATTTGTTAAATCAAAAAATTTTACTTAGGATAGATTGCAAAACTGTAAAACATGTTTTAGAAAAAGATGTTCAAAATATTGCTTCAAAATAGATTTTTGCACGATGGCAAGCCATTTTAAGTGTTTTTTATTTTGACATTGAGTTCATTAAAGGAGATACAAATTCTATCCCTGATTTTCTAACTAGAGAATTTCTTCAAAACAGATAATGCCGCCAAAAAAGAGAGATAAAGACAAAGCCATTCTTAAAGACTCTGAGACCTATACAACCTCTAAAGAACCTCAGACAACCCCTTCTAAAGACAAATTACTTTCCTCTGCCATGCCCTATTAAATCGTGGATTGACATGATTGAGGATCAAGAAGCAAAATTTAAAGCAATTGCCTCTCAAGAACAGGTAAATGAATGGATGAATTCCATTTCAAAATCCCCTAAGCTTATGTTAGCATTACAAAGTTTTTCCCAAACTAAAACTCTTTCCCAAATTCCTGAGAAAGAAAAAAATATTTCTAAAGAAATTTCAAAGTCTTCTTCAAATAAAGTTATCTCTAGTGAAAGCTCGTCTTCTCAAATTGTTGTTTCACAACCAAAGCTTTCACAAAAATCTTCGGATTGGTTTAATAAACCTCATAATCAAAATATTTTATCGATGGAAGATGGGTTTTATCACTCTGATCCATTTCAAGCCATTATAAAGATTTTCCCGAAAGGCTGGTTTTTCAAACTATGGGATTTGTCAAAACCCCCGTCTTTCTATCAAAACATACTTGAGTCCACTGAGTCTGTAAAATTCAAATATTTCTTCCTTAGTGACTCTCATACTGAGCCGACTTATTCTACAGCCACCATTTTAAAAGTCTTAAGCCCAAAACAGTGGGGGGACCAACTTCACAAACTAAAGGCTTTCCCTACCAATTTTCAAATGTGTCTAAACCATTCTTTATCCTTTTCATATTGGGACTACCAACAAGCTTGGTTTAACACATTTTTCGTACAAAACCCAAAAAAGACCCATTCATGGTTATTTTTCTTCAATTAAAAAATAACCATCCAAAACCTCTGAGAAGAGGTTTCCTCATTTTCTCTGTTTTTGTACAAACTTCTTTCTTCCTTGGGTTTGGATATGGAATTTCCAATACCACACTCAAGAAGCCCAATTAATTCTACAAAGAACCTTTAAAGTCAAATGGTGGTCAAAATTTGATGAATAGTCCAAGCTGTCAGAAGCCATTGTTCGTGCTTGGCTTTCTTCCAAAGGCCTCTTTGCTCCAAGCATGGAAGACTCTAAAGCCCAAAATACTTTTCTGGTCCAAAGAGTTAAGGCCCAATCTCTTTTAGCTAGTGTAAAGACCGAAGATGAATATTTTAAAGTTATGCAGCAGCTCTTCGCCTCGAGATCAGAATTTTCTGTTGCTGATTCTTCAGATGATAAAGCTGAGCCGTTTATTTCTCTTGGAGATGATAACGAAGACGACTGCTTCGGGATTCTATCTCCAATAAAGAGATCTTAAAGTTTTTCCCTGTGTATGTATATGAAAAAAAAAAGTAGGATGTCACTAAAACATAAAAAACACATTCAAAAACACATTTATTTTTGTTTGATGGTATATTGAAATCTGTGTTTTTTTTTCCCTCATTGGAGAATTATTATATATGTGATATATATATATATCCTAACTAATATTAGAGAAGAACTATATATATATCACTTTATGATAGACTCTCAAATTATCCAAGCACAATAAAATATTGTCTACTCTCAAGTACCATATTCTTTTATTTGTGTTCTACCCTAACTTCAATCAATCATTAACAATATATATTTTTATAAGTAACTTACACTACTACAAAAATACAAAATAATGACCCTTGTGTTATGAAAGTTTTGCTTAAAAACCTTTATTAAAATATTTAATGACCGTTATTATGTGAACAGTCATAATATCTAACATTTACTTTTAATTACTGTTATTTGTTAAAACGATCATTAAAAGTTTGAAGTTTACAATGACAGTTTTATTATACAACATTCACTAAATGTCAACTAAAATATAGAGTTACGTTTAATAACAATTACTTGTAAAAATGGTCTGTGGTACTTTTAATGAAAGTTATATAACAGAATCGTCATTAAAATTATTTAATGACGATTGTTTAAGATACTGGTCATTGTATGTCAATTCCTTTAGAACTTTTAATTTAATAATGGTTATGATATAATAATAGTCATTGAATATAAATAGTAAAGATAAATGTTATTGATACATATTATGATCCTTTTTTACAACAGCCATCATATACTTTTGCCTTAAAAAATAAAAAACGGATACAAAGAAAAAAGAAATAACGTGCAATATCCCTCTTGACACAACACTATTTCTCTTTTTCAATCCTCGCACAATCTCCTTCTTTTCTTCTTTAATCTTCACGTAATCTCTTTCTCTTCTTCTTCGTAACCTTGCCTAAGCAAATGCTCATGCCGCCGCTATTATAAGGGTCGTTTGGTGTGCTGACACGACCACCACGTTCGTTCATCGCCAACTATTGTCATCTCTATTAAGCTGGCACAATGTTCCTTCATTCTACTGGCTTTGTTGTAGACAGACGTCTTGGATCTCCAACCTGGAGAAGTTAATGTTCACTATTTTAAATCTTCTAACTTAGGTTTGCTGAAGAGAAAATGTTTTCATACATTTAAAGTGTTTTTTATTCTTGTGTGTATCCTTCTTTGACTTTCAAATTCCAACCAATTTTTATTTTTGCTAGGTATTGATAATTTGTTTCCTAATTTATAGGTTAAACTATCATGCTCTTTCACCCTTAAAGAAATTGCCTACTTGACAAATCTAATCAAAATGGTGGTACAGAAGGAGTTAAAGTAAGGGGAAAATTGTTCAGGTCTTTAAATGCTATATTGTAATATATATGGCAATTTTTATTCTAAATTGTGAATAAATGCATGTATTTGGTTCTATAAGTTAAGTAATTTAGTAAATAGAAAACATATTAAATTCATATATTTGGCTAACTATGTATATTTGTAAACAACTATGTTAATATATCTCAAGGTTGTTGGTAAACGGGTAACTGGATTTGACTCACCCAACAACAATTAGGCATATCAAAGATAGTTAATATCTCATTGTTAGGATATAATTAATCACTTGTAGTTTCATTTGATTATATCTCCTAGATTAAAATTAATGCCAATGACCCATTATTCGTGCTTTTTGATTTAATGTGTGCTTAAGAAATTAATAAAATGTGGATGGAGTGGATACTTACTTTATTTTTGGTAATTTGGCAACATTATTTTAGATTATATTGATGATGATGGTCAACCTAGCTAGCTGTAATGACGGGAGCATTAAACGATTAGCATCAGTCCTATTAATAGAGTAGCTAGATAATTATAATTTTTCTTATCCCTACCTAAGTCTGTCATTGGGTACAAAAAATCTACTACTGTTTTCTGTCATATAGTTATAGTTATTTCCTTTTAAAAACAACATTTAGAAATTCCAGGTACTTTTTTTTTAACAACTAGATAACACTTAAAAGATTTTTTGGGTGCTGTTATACTGCTATTTGATGTTCAAAACAGCACTTCAACTTTGAGGTGCTATTTTGACACAATTACAGTAGCCAGACAATACCAAAAAAAATTTTTTGTTGCAATCATGCTGATGTTAGCTGTTAAAAGCAGCATTAAAAGCTCCAGGTATTGTTTTAACACAATTACAACACCTGGATAGTACTCAAGAAATTTTCTAGGTGCTGTCATATTACTGTTTGTTGTTAAAAACATTACCTAGAAATTTTAAATATTGTTATTCATAGATAGATACCACTTATAAGATTTTTGGGTGCTATCATGTTATTGTTTGATGTTAAAAATAGCAATTAAAAGTTTCAAATACAATTTTAACACAATTATATCAGCTAGACAACACCCAAAAATTATTTTTGAGTGTTATTATGTCTGTTGTTTTCTATTAAAAACAGTACTTGACATTCCCAGGTATTGTTTTCTCCAGCTAAACAGTGCCCAAATAAATTTTGGGTGTTGTCATGCTGCCACTTGATTTTCAAAACAACACTTGAAAGTTTCAGACGTTGTTTTAACACCATTATAGTAGACAACACGCAAAAAATTGCAACTATTGTCTTTTTCCTTATTTTTGTTTATTTGTCTTTTTTTTTTCTTTTGGTTTGCTCTTATGCCCAAACTAGTTCCCTTATATTTTTTTGGTAATAAATAGATTAATTTTTAAACTCGAAAACCGAAGCACATTTGATTACGAGGTAGTAATTCTAACTTCAGGCTTCAATTTATTGTTGTTGAGTCTATAACAGATACGTCTTGGATTTCATTAGATAAAAGATCAGAAGAATATAGAGTCATTGTTCAGGGGTTTTTCAATTTCGGTGTACATCCGTAATTCCAACTTCAAGCTTTAATTTATTGTTGTTGAGCCTACAATGGATAAGTCTTAGATTTCATTGGATAAAAGATCAGAAGAATATAGAGTCGATGTTCAGAGCTTTTTTAATTTTGTTGTACGTCACATAGCAAGTCCGGATTATAGACATTGCCTTTGCTCAAAGTTTGGGAATGTGAAGTGCCAGACTCCTTCAAAAATAAAAACTCACTTGGATCAAAGTTATACAAATTGGTTTCTACATGGAGAAACACTTGTTAGAGGCCTTTTACTAGTAGAAATACGCAGATTGTAAGAGAATTTGAAAATGATCATGTTGATAGTACTATTAAGATGGTTCAAGACAACATGATAATTTTGAAAGTAATCCTGACGCATTCCAAAAATTGCTTAAAGATGCTAGGAAACAATTATATCTAGGCTACAACAACTTTAGAAAGTTATCAGCTTTGGTAAAACTTTGCAATTTAAAGTGAAGAGCAAAGGGTCAGATCAAAGGTTCATCGAGTTACTTAAATTGCTAGAAGAGATGCTTTTGGACTAAAATGAAATTATAACATCCATGTATGAGGTGAAGAAAAAATTGAATGCATTAAGAGTAAAGTATTAGACGACTCATGCCTACCCGAATGACTGTATATTTTATCGGAAGGATTTCAAAATTTTAATTCTTGCCCTATATGGAATATCTAGGTGGAAGGTAATGAAGAACTCAGAAAAGCCAAAAACTAAAGTGCCTACAAAAGTTTTATGATATTTTTTTACCAATCCCTAAGTTTATAAGAATGTTCAACATTCAAGAAACAACTAAAAGTTTAACGTGACACGCAGATCAAAGAGTAATCAATGGTTATCTACGTCATCTAGCAAATACTCCATCATAGAATCTTATAGACAACACATAGTCTGCTTTTGCATCTGAAGCAAGGAACCTATAACTTACTCTTTCTACAGATGAGATTAATCCACATAGTTCCTTCATTACAACAAATATCACCTTTAGTAGCATTAGATTGTAGCACTTTTTTTTAATGCTATCAAATGTTATTCTATTGTAGCATTTTGTCCATAAAAGCTACTATTAACTACTCAATAGTTACATGTTATTTTTTGATATATATAACATTTAATTTGTAACATATAGTAAATGCTACCATAAATTTTTAATAATGTAGCACTTTATAAATGTTACAAATTTATGTTACACTTAAAAAAAATCATGTAGTAGCATTTTAGAAGAACTATGTATAACATTTAATAATATAGCATTTTATAAAAGCTACAATATAAACATTAATTTTGCTGCACATAAGAAATGCTACAAAAAGAGAACAAAAAATATAGCGGGAATCTAAGACTACCACCAAATGAAAAAAGAAAAATGAAATTCTAAAACTTAATTCTAACATCCTTTTGCCTCTCTCTCAACTTCCACGTTAACACCCACCCAAAAGTCAAAGCGTTCTTTGTCTTCTTCCCACACACCAAAGCAACTAAAGGCCTAAAATCCTAATCCCTCAAAATTTCCTTAGAAATCATATCATCTAATGATCCATTAATTTGTTGAGCAACTGAATCGCCAAATCGCTTGAGCTTGACACAAGTACTTGATGGATTTTGTTCCCGAAAATGGTTTCATGAAGGTAATCCACAAGTTTTCCTTTTGGATTTGTAAAGTTTTGTTATAATTTGTTTTCCAATTTCTCTCTTAAAGTTATTGATATCATTAATTTAGCTTTTGTATTGAATTGTGAATCTGGGTTTTGTAAAAAATTAATTGTCTGACTATTTTTTTCCTCAGATTTGATATGATAAAATGACACCTCCCAATTGAAGAAGACAAGGCTCCTATTCCTGTAACTTTTGGCCAATAGCATACTGAACTAGTTTTGTAACCTTGCCAAAGGTGAGTGTTTCGGCATTTTCTTGTCAAATTATTATTATTATTTGCTTATTTGCTTTTTGTTTGCAATCATTTTAAAATTCTGAATTTTTTGCTGAATTTTTTTATTTTTTATTTTTAAATTTTGAATTTTTTACTGAGTTATTTTTTAGTTATAGTGGTTGCCTAGAGTATATCATTGAGTTACTTTTTCTTTTAATCTAGTTTTAGTAATTTTTTATTTTGCATATTATTCCTGTAATCTTAGTCGTACATTATTGTTTCCAACATCCTTTTGGCCATTCTATTTACTTATATAAAGAATTATGATGTTGCTTTTGAAAATCATTTCATGAGGATGGTACATAAAAGAACTAGTATGTGTACCAGGAAAGAAATTATCCAGTGGTATTAAGATGATGAATGAAGAGTGGGTTTGTTAATGTCTTTGCTATGTAACTTTTGTGGTTGTGTTGTGCTGCATATATAAATTATGCTTTATATTGTGGGTTTTCCTTAAACTTCTCATAATAAGTATCTTTGCTAAACTTTTATATGGCGAATATCTTCTAATAAAATGTAAATATGGTTACAGTGCATTAGTTACTGGTAAGATTTTGTGCTTCTAAATTTTAGTTTACTTAATCTCATACCTAGAATAAGTTTCTTTTATTACTTTGTATTTGATATATGTAATGCTAACTGTTTTCTTTTTTTTTGGCATTTTCAGATTCCTTTGGCAGTAGATTAATTAAAATGGGTTCAAGTAAGAAAGAATTACATCTTGAATCAACTATAAGAAATGGATGTTTGCAAGCATCATCTAATATCCGAGTAGAAGATCCCATGGATTTAACAACTGCTCATTTAGAGAAGTCAAAAGTATCAAAAAGAAAGAGAGGTCCTACTAAAATGAAGAACATTGCCATGGGTGGTGATGACAGAATTGAAGTCAAATTTAATGAAAATGGCCAACCAATAGAAGAAGGATCTGTTACATTTTCTTCATTTTTAGGAAGTTTAGTTCGAGAGATTGTACCATATACAATTTCAGATTGGAGAAAGGTTTCTTTGGAAATGAAAAACATTCTATGGAATTGTGTTCAGGTTAGTTTTAATATCATGATTTCCATTCAAATTATGAAACTTATTTTCTTTATAGTATTTATTTGATTAACTATGCATTTTTATATTGTAGCTGAGGTGCAAGTTGGATAATGAATGGCAAAAAGCTTACATACTTAAAGAGATGGGAGGACTTTGGAGGACTTTAAAATCAAGAGTTGTGCAAAAAATATTAGAGGCAAAAAATGTAGAAGAAAGGATGCAGCTCAAACCTGACAATATCAAGTCAATTCATGAATGGAAGGACTTTGTTAAAGAAAAAACTAGTGATGAATTTAAGGTATGAGCTTTTATATTAGTTGTGTGTTAATTTGTGTCATCAGTTTGTTTAATTAACTGTATAGAATTACTTTTTAAATATAGTTTAAAAGTGACAAGTTCAAAAAAATAAAGAAAAAGCAGATTCCACACACCTCAGGTCGTAGGGGAATTGCTAAGACAACGCATGATATGGTAATATCAAATTTTTTTAAGTTTTCAAAAGCTTGAGCATTACTTTACTATAAACTTTTTTTCTCAGAGGAAAACCAATGGAAAACTTGTATCTAAAGTTGAGGTTTGGAAAAAAATACGTACAAAAAAATGGTGAACCTATAAATGCAGTGGCTGCTGATGCTATAGTAAGGAAATCAATTGTTTAGTCATAATTTTTTTTCCAGCAATTACTTGTACATAACATTGAATGCACTTGAAACCTTACTTCAAGTGATTTGAAAGATGATGTTGTGTCAAAAGTAATAGGTCCTGACAAATCTTATGTGAAAGCACTTGGAAAAGGAGTTACTTTTGCACAATTAACCCTTATATCACATAAAGATATGGTTATAGCTCAAGTCCTAAAAGATCAAGATGAAATGAAGAAAGAATTAGCACAATACAGGAAGTTCTTTGAAGAGATGCAAAAAAAGAGGTATGTATAAAATTTAATTACACAACCCATAGTTTATATTTATATATATAGAGGGCATTTTTTTTGTAACTAAATTATGAAATTTTTATTATATAGAGTCAAAATCAAACAAGTCAAGAATGTGATGATGAATTGAATGGTGTAATTTTCTATGGTAAGAAATTGAAAGTCAGCATATTTATTTATAAATTAAAATAAATTATACTGATTAAAATTATAACTTTATTATTATTTCATTGTGCTAGAGTGTGAATATGAAGACTAGAATCACTAAATGCAAGTTGCTTGATTGGGAGGGCTCTGAGGTTATTGTAGCTAAAGGGCGTTGGTCTTCAAGTGATCCACAAGCACTTGTTCATCATATCCCTATCGGACCAAAGGCCATGAGGATTTGGGTAGATGTAGCAAAATAACATGAGAAGTATCTATGGAGGACTACACCTTATATGACATACATTGAAGAAGTTATTGGTAGTACAGTTGTGTGGCCTGCAGATCGGGTTGTTATAGACTCTACAAATTGAAATTTGCGTCATTCATAAATTTAGGTAATCTCATGCCCATTAACTTTTATATATTTTCTTGAGCATTTCTTTATGTTTTTTTAATGTATGTGCCAACATAGAGCTTGAGGCATAATTTATTGCTTTTAATGACTTATGGTGGTAGTAATTGTTGGCTAGAAAATATAATTCTGGAAGTGTTGAGTTTATGATATATATATATATGTTATATAAGTTGTAATTTGTTTGAGGAAATGTCCATGTTTTAGGGGAGACTCTGTCAAAATTTTTGCTAAGGATAAGATTAGTTGTATATTTGAGTTCACTGCTCAAAACTAGAATTGGTGTAAAACTATAAGTTAAAATAAAAGTTTTTCACCAACATTTTATAGTTATTTAAATATTATGTTGAAATCTCTTTAGTAAAAATAATTACGATAGTAAATTAAATTTTTCTAATGAAATACTTACAAAAGTTTATCACTGTATTTGCCCTGTGCAGGTGATTTTTTGCACTTATTTTTTTTTTTGTTTGTAATTTATAATGCAAGTCATGTTTGCTCTGTTAAGGTGATTTTTTGCACTTATTTTTTTGTTTTTAATTTATAATGCAGGTCATGTGGATAAGTATTACTTGTAAAGGAGTTTCCGATGCAAATTGAAGATGAAATAGTATTCTTTTTGTTTAATTATTGCCTTTTTGATAGATGGCACATTATGCTTAAAGTTAAACATACTCTATATTTGTAATTGATGTCTATCTTTAAATTATAATGTTCATCTTCATACATTATTGTTTTGATACAATATTTTATATGTATGGTATATTTTGTTCATGTGGAGTATAGTTTGAGAAAGATTTTGTATTATTATAAAAATTAATAAGTACAAATTGATAGAGTTTGTTCGATTCTATTTATTAATTGTATCACAACCAATCTATAATAATTAAATGCTTCAAGTCCCTACTTTGTAATATCCTAAGAATGCTTCAAATCATTCAATATTGTAGCATTTTTGTTAGGCTATGTAAAAATGCTTTGGTAGCATTTTGCAAATGATACGACTCATGTAATTTGTAGCCTCTTAAAATTGCTAATATCATGAAATCTGCAGCATTTATATTATGCCACGAGAGACAATGTGATTGCGTTTTTGAAGTGCTACTAGATTAAAATGTGTAGCATGATTAAAGTGCTACAAATAACATATTTGCAACATTGTTATTATGCTATAAAAGATGTTTTGATAGCATTTCTTAAGTGCTACATAATGTGTACTGATAGCAATTATCTACTGCAACTAAAACTAAATATGCAGCTTTTATTATATGCTACAAAATTAAAATTTTATAGCATTCTATAATTGCTACTAAAAATGGATACCTTTAGTAACGTGGGCTAACATACCACTTTGTAAAATGCTACAGTTTACTTTTAGTAGCACTTTTCACGTGATACTATATTTCAGTTTTGTTGTAGTGCTTAAGTAACAAGTATAGTTGTTGGCCAGCTAAATAGGTGACTTATAATCTTCCACTGTGGCTATGCATGAAAAGAAAGTTTATGATGTTAACCTTGTTGATATCAAGTCCTAAGCAACCTGGCAAAAATATTGTTATGTACTTAGGACCATAAATCGATGATTTGAAATTGTTATGAGAGGTGGGGGTTTGACATTTATGATGCATATTGACAACAATCCTTCAATTTAAAAGCTATTGTTTTGTAGACAATTAGTGATTTTTCCACTTATGAGAACTTAGCTGGTTGTATTGTGAAGGGCTATAAAGCTTGCCCATTATATAGAGAAAAAACACGTTCTATTCGGCTACAGCATAATAGATAGATTTCTTTTATAAGGTATAGAAAACTTTTGTCATGATCATTCCAATATCTTGATGTAGAAAAATAATTTAATAGTCTTCCCTAATATAAAAAAAAAAAGCACTTATACCATTAAGTGGAAGGGAATTTCTTGCAATAGTACCGAGATTGAATGCTTCATAGGAAAAGAAAAATGGAAAGTGTCTAGTTTTGCAAAGTTATTGGAAGACAAGTCTATATTCTTTGACCTTGAATATTGGACATATCTTTAAGTTCGCCATGTGCTTAATGTTATACATATTAAGAAGAATGTATATGAGAGTATTGTCAGTACATTGCTTGGCATAGAAGGAAAATTAAAAGATAGACTTGCAGCTCATATAGATCTTAAACCATTGAATATGTAGAGTGAATTGGACCCCATACTTGAAAACAATAGAATAAGTTACCTACAACATCTTTCACATTAAGTAAGGAAAATAAAACAAGAATTTCTAAAATATTATCTGAGATAAAGGTCCCTAATGGTTACTCTTTGAACATAATAAATCGTATGTTAATGGAAGATCTAAAGCTATATGGTATGAAGTCTCATGACTGTCATGTTCTCATGCAATAGTTATTGTACGTAACTATAAAGGCATTGCTATCAGATCACATAAAAAAAGTTATAAATGAGAGTGTTTTTTTTTTCAACGAATTGTGGTGTAAATGTGGCCGCATTTGATCAACTACAAGCTGATATGGTTGAAATGGTATGCTCACTAAAAATGCATTTTCTTCCACCCCTTTTTGGTGTCATGATTCATCTGATGGTACATCTCATTTGAGAAGTTAAACTTTGTGGGCTGGTTTATTTATGATGGTGGAACCATTTGAAAGAGACGTGAAAAAGTTAAAGGGGTATATGCTAGAAACCACAATAGACCAAAATGTTGTATAGTTGAAGCATACATTCTTTGAAGAAATTGTTGAGTTTTGCACAGAGTATTTATCTAGTGCAGATGCAGTTATAATCCTATCCAAAAAAAGAAAATATTGCATATGGCTACTCAAATATGGGCTACCCTCTTTTAGAAGGTAAAATTAAGATACTGTAATTTGACCAATGGTTGCAAGCACATCTTTATGTTCTAGCAAACACAAATGATGTTCAACTTTATATTGATTAAGCGTTTTTATCTTTTTCTTTTTATTACTATCATTTATTTTATTTTATTTCTATAAAATGAATTAACATATCTAAACTATTGTATTAGTGAACACTTTAGATATTTGAAGGAGTTGCACCCTATAAAGTCTAAAAGAGAACAATGGTTGCATGATGAACTTAGTAAAATGTTTATTGGTTGGTTGTGCCTTAAGGTATCTTCTTGTTGATTAATGAACTTAGCTTTCCATTGTGTTTCAATTTTTTAAGTTTATGATTGTGTATATTCTTTTGTTGCACCAAGGTTGAACAATAATTGAATAGTTCAAGTCATGTCATTCCTAACCATTGAGGTGGATAGCACAAAGACTTTGTTTAGAAGTCATAAAGTATTATGGATATGTCATAAATGATTGTTGATTTTACATAAAAGAATTGGATGATGTAGGAGTTTTTCAAAATAGTTGGGTCACCTTAATGGCCATGGCTTTACAAATCTGCAGTGCTAAAGATAATGATCAAGTCTATTCAAATATGACTTTCTATGGCGTTATTCAAGAGATATGGGTGCTAGATTACCATCAGTTTACAATGATAAATATTTTGCATGTAGAGCATATTGAATGTTGGTTGTTATTGATTCATATAAAGGCCGATTTGTTTTTTTTATTAATTGGCTATGATTCGCGTCAAAACATAAAAGAGTTTATTAATTGGTAAATTAGAAAATTGTGCTTTACAGCTTGAATTTACCTTATATTAGTTTCCAATAGATCATTTTACTACCGAACTTTTAGGGGAATTATCATTTTACTACCGAACTCTTGGGGGTAAAATCGACTTTTAACTCAATTTCCGTTAAACATTAACTTTTTATTAACGGAATGGTAGTGAATTGATAACGGCGCAAAACTTTGGTACTAAAATGCATTTTTCGGTAAACCTTGGTACTGACATGATATGTAAGTAAAACTTTGGTACTAAAATGATAACTTTGATAATTCAAGGTTAGTCTCTAACAGTATTGCATTCTATAACTTATTGTGAATTTGTTCATTGTGTAGCTTAAATCTATTACTTTCTATTTTGTAGTGTCCTCGTCAACCCAAAATCGTTGAGCAATGCAGATGTTATATGATAAAATGTATGCAGGATATTATGGCTACTACTGATGTCTAAATTCTAGAAAAGGTATTGGCAATTTGTTATCAAATATTTATTATTTTTCCCAATGAAATTATTTATATATTTTTCGCTTTATAGTTTTTTAAGATATAAAGCTGCACTTAGAGGGAGATTGACGAGGTTAGATGAGAGTGGGCTAGGTATACATAGCAATTTGCTGCTATAAATGAAAATTAATTAATGGAATATTATCATTTTACTACCAAAGTTTTACTGACATATCATGTCAGTACCAAGGTTTGCCGAAAAGTGCATTTTGCTACCAAAGTTTTGCCGTTATCAATTCACTACTATTCCGTTAACGACGTTAAAAATTTGCTAATGTCATAAGGGCATCAAAGACATTTCTAGCTGTGAGAGTAAAATTTTCTATTAATTTGATAGATAAATTATCATTTTACTACCGAACTTTTAGGGGAATTATCATTTTACTACCGAACTCTTGGGGGTAAAATCGACTTTTAACTCAATTTTCGTTAAACATTAACTTTTTATTAACGGAATGGTAGTGAATTGATAACGGCGCAAAACTTTGGTAGTAAAATGCACTTTTCGGTAAACCTTGGTACTGACATGATATGTCAGTAAAACTTTGGTACTAAAATAATAATTTTTATAATTCAAGGTTAGTCTCTAATAGTCTTGCAATCTATAACTTATTGTGAATTTGTTCATTGTATAGCTTAAATCTATTACTTTCTATTTTGTAGTGTCCTCGTCAACCCAAAATCGTTGAGCAATGCAGATGTTATATGATAAAATATATGCAGGATATTATGGCTAATACTGATGTCTGCATTCTAGAAAAGGTATTGGCAATTTGTTATCAAATATTTATTATTTTTCCCAATGAAATTATTTATATATTTTTCGCTTTATAGTTTTTTAAGATATAAAGCTGCACTTAGAGGGAGATTGACGAGGTTAGATGAGTGTGGGCTAGGTATACATAGCAATTTGCTGCTATAAATGAAAATTAATTAATGGAATATTATCATTTTACTACCAAAGTTTTACTGACATATCATGTCAGTACCAAGGTTTGCCGAAAAGTGCATTTTGCTAGCAAAGTTTTGCCGTTATCAATTCACTACTATTCCGTTAACGACGTTAAAAATTTGCTAATGTCATAAGGGCATCAAAGACATTTCTAGCTGTGAGAGTAAAATTTTCTATTAATTTGATAGATAAATTATCATTTTACTACCGAACTTTTAGGGGAATTATCATTTTACTACCGAACTCTTGGGGGTAAAATCGACTTTTAACTCAATTTTCGTTAAACATTAACTTTTATTAACGGAATGGTAGTGAATTGATAACGGCGCAAAACTTTGGTAGTAAAATGCACTTTTCGGTAAACCTTGGTACTGACATGATATGTCAGTAAAACTTTGGTACTAAAATGATAATTTTGATAATTCAAGGTTAGTCTCTAATAGTATTGAATTCTATAACTTATTGTGAATTTGTTCATTGTGTAGCTTAAATCTATTACTTTCTATTTTGTAGTGTCCTCGTCAACCCAAAATCGTTGAGAAATGCAGATGTTATATGATAAAATATATGCAGGAAATTATGGCTAATACTGATGTTTGCATTCTAGAAAAGGTATTGGCAATTTGTTATCAAATATTTATTATTTTTCCCAATGAAATTAGTTATATATTTTTCGCTTTATAATTTTTTAAGATATAAAGCTGCACTTAGAGGGAGATTGACGAGGTTAGATGAGAGTGGGCTAGGTATACATAGCAATTTGCTGCTATAAATGAAAATTAATTAATTGAATATTATCATTTTACTACCAAAGTTTTACTGACATATCATGTCAGTACCAAGGTTTGCCGAAAAGTGCATTTTGCTACCAAAGTTTTGCCGTTATCAATTCACTACTATTCCGTTAACGACGTTAAAAATTTGCTAATGTCATAAGGGCATCAAAGACATTTCTAGCTGTGAGAGTAAAATTTTCTATTAATTTGATAGATAATTTATCATTTTACTACCGAACTTTTAGGGGAATTATCATTTTACTACCGAACTCTTGGGGGTAAAATCGACTTTTAACTAAATTTTCGTTAAACATTAACCTTTTATTAACGGAATGGTAGTGAATTAATAACGGCGCAAAACTTTGGTAGTAAATTGTATTTTTCGGTAAACCTTGGTACTGACATGATATGTCAGTAAAACTTTGGTACTAAAATTATAATTTTGATAATTCAAGGTTAGTCTCTAATAGTATTGCATTCTATAACTTATTGTGAATTTGTTCATTGTGTAGCTTAAATCTATTACTTTCTATTTTGTAGTGTCCTCGTCAACCCAAAATCGTTGAGCAATGCAGATGTTATATGATAAAATATATGCAGGATATTATGGCTAATACTGATGTCTGCATTCTAGAAAAGGTATTGGCAATTTGTTATCAAATATTTATTATTTTTCCCAATGAAATTATTTATATATTTTTCGCTTTATAGTTTTTTAAGATATAAAGCTGCACTTAGAGGGAGATTGACGAGGTTAGATGAGAGTGGGCTAGGTATACATAGCAATTTGCTGCTATAAATGAAAATTAATTAATGGAATATTATTATTTTACTACCAAAGTTTCTCGACATATCATGTCACATACCAAGGTTGCCGAAAAGTGCATTTTGCTACCAAAGTTTTGCCGTTATCAATTCACTACTATTCCGTTAACGACGTTAAAAATTTGCTAATGTCATAAGGGCATCAAAGACATTTCTAGCTGTGAGAGTAAAATTTTCTATTAATTTGATAGATAAATTATCATTTTACTACCGAAATTTTAGGGGAATTATCATTTTACTACCGAAATTGGGGGTAAAATCGACTTTTAACTCAATTTCCGTTAAACATTAACTTTTTATTAACGGAATGGTAGTGAATTGATAACGGCGCAAAACTTTGGTAGTAAAATGCACTTTTCGGTAAACCTTGGTACTGACATGATATGTCAGTAAAACTTTGGTACTAAAATGATAATTTTTATAATTCAAGGTTAGTCTCTAATAGTATTGAATTCTATAACTTATTGTGAATTTGTTCATTGTGTAGCTTAAATCTATTACTTTCTATTTTGTAGTGTCCTCGTCAACCCAAAATCATTGAGCAATGCAGATGTTATATGATAAAATATATGCAGGAAATTATGGCTAATACTGATGTTTGCATTCTAGAAAAGGTATTGGCAATTTGTTATCAAATATTTATTATTTTTCCCAATGAAATTAGTTATATATTTTTCGCTTTATAGTTTTTTAAGATATAAAGCTGCACTTAGAGGGAGATTGACGAGGTTAGATGAGAGTGGGCTAGGTATACATAGCAATTTGCTGCTATAAATGAAAATTAATTAATGGAATATTATCATTTTACTACCAAAGTTTTACTGACATATCATGTCAGTACCAAGGTTTGCCGAAAAGTGCATTTTGCTACCAAAGTTTTGCCGTTATCAATTCACTACTATTCCGTTAACGACGTTAAAAATTTGCTAATGTCATAAGGGCATCAAAGACATTTCTAGCTGTGAGAGTAAAATTTTCTATTAATTTGATAGATAAATTATCATTTTACTACCGAACTTTTAGGGGAATTATCATTTTACTACCGAACTCTTGGGGGTAAAATCGACTTTTAACTCAATTTCCGTTAAACATTAACCTTTTATTAACGGAATGGTAGTGAATTGATAACGGCGCAAAACTTTGCTAGTAAAATGCACTTTTCGGTAAACCTTGGTACTGACATGATATTTCAGTAAAACTTTGGTACTAAAATTATAATTTTGATAATTCAAGGTTAGTCTCTAATAGTATTGCATTCTATAACTTATTGTGAATTTGTTCATTGTGTAGCTTAAATCTATTACTTTCTATTTTGTAGTGTCCTCGTCAACCCAAAATCGTTGAGCAATGCAGATGTTATATGATAAAATATATGCAGGATATTATGGCTAATACTGATGTCTGCATTCTAGAAAAGGTATTGGCAATTTGTTGTCAAATATTTATTATTTTTCCCAATGAAATTATTTATATATTTTTCGCTTTATAGTTTTTTAAGATATAAAGCTGCACTTAGAGGGAGATTGACGAGGTTAGATGAGAGTGGGCTAGGTATACATAGCAATTTGCTGCTATAAATGAAAATTAATTAATGGAATATTATTATTTTACTACCAAAGTTTTACTGACATATCACGTCAGTACCAAGGTTTGCCGAAAAGTGCATTTTGCTACCAAAGTTTTGCCGTTATCAATTCACTACTATTCCGTTAACGACGTTAAAAATTTGCTAATGTCATAAGGGCATCAAAGACATTTCTAGCTGTGAGAGTAAAATTTTCTATTAATTTGATAGATAAATTATCATTTTACTACCGAACTTTTAGGGGAATTATCATTTTACTACCGAACTCTTGGGGGTAAAATCGACTTTTAACTCAATTTTCATTAAACATTAACTTTTTATTAACGGAATGGTAGTGAATTGATAACGGCGCAAAACTTTGGTAGTAAAATGCACTTTTCGGTAAACCTTGGTACTGACATGATATGTCAGTAAAACTTTGGTACTAAAATGATAATTTTGATAATTCAAGGTTAGTCTCTAATAGTATTGCATTCTATAACTTATTGTGAATTTGTTCATTGTGTAGCTTAAATCTATTACTTTCTATTTTGTAGTGTCCTCGTCAACCCAAAATCGTTGAGCAATGCAGATGTTATATGATAAAATATATGCAGGATATTATGGCTAATCTTTTGATGTCTGCATTCTAGAAAAGGTATTGGCAATTTGTTATCAAATATTTATTATTTTTCCCAATGAAATTATTTATATATTTTTCGCTTTATAGTTTTTTAAGATATAAAGCTGCACTTAGAGGGAGATTGACGAGGTTAGATGAGAGTGGGCTAGGTATACATAGCAATTTTCTGCTATAAATGAAAATTAATTAATGGAATATTTTATTTTACTACCAAAGTTTTACCGACATATCATGTCGATCAAGGTTTGCCTTAAAAGTGCATTTTGCTACCAATGTTTTGCCGTTATCAATTCACTACTATTCCGTTAACGACGTTAAAAATTTGCTAATGTCATAAGGGCATCAAAGACATTTCTAGCTGTGAGAGTAAAATTTTCTATTAATTTGATAGATAAATTATCATTTTACTACCGAACTTTTAGGGGAATTATCATTTTACTACCGAACTCTTGGGGGTAAAATCGACTTTTAACTCAATTTTCGTTAAACATTAACTTTTTATTAACGGAATGGTAGTGAATTGATAACGGCGCAAAACTTTGGTAGTAAAATGCATTTTTCGGTAAACCTTGGTACTGACATGATATGTCAGTAAAACTTTGGTACTAAAATGATAATTTTGATAATTCAAGGTTAGTCTCTAATAGTATTGCATTCTATAACTTATTGTGAATTTGTTCATTGTGTAGCTTAAATCTATTACTTTCTATTTTGTAGTGTCCTCGTCAACCCAAAATCGTTGAGCAATGCAGATGTTATATGATAAAATATATGCAGGATATTATGGCTAATACTGATGTCTGCATTCTAGAAAAGGTATTGGCAATTTGTTATCAAATATTTATTATTTTTCCCAATGAAATTATTTATATATTTTTCGCTTTATAGTTTTTTAAGATATAAAGCTGCACTTAGAGGGAGATTGACGAGGTTAGATGAGAGTGGGCTAGGTATACATAGCAATTTGCTGCTATAAATGAAAATTAATTAATGGAATATTATCATTTTACTACCAAAGTTTTACTGACATATCATGTCAGTACCAAGGTTTGCCGAAAAGTGCATTTTGCTAGCAAAGTTTTGCCGTTATCAATTCACTACTATTCCGTTAACGACGTTAAAAATTTGCTAATGTCATAAGGGCATCAAAGACATTTCTAGCTGTGAGAGTAAAATTTTCTATTAATTTGATGGATAAATTATCATTTTACTACCGAACTTTTAGGGGAATTATCATTTTACTACCGAACTCTTGGGGGTAAAATCGACTTTTAACTCAATTTTCGTTAAACATTAACTTTTTATTAACGGAATGGTAGTGAATTGATAACGGCGTAAAACTTTGGTAGTAAAATGTACTTTTCGGCAAACCTTGGTACTGACATGATATGTCAGTAAAACTTTGGTAGTAAAATGATAATTTTGATAATTCAAGGTTAGTCTCTAATAGTATTGCATTCTATAACTTATTGTGAATTTGTTCATTGTGTAGCTTAAATCTATTACTTTCTATTTTGTAGTGTCCTCGTCAACCCAAAATCGTTGAGCAATGCAGATGTTATATGATAAAATATATGCAGGATATTATGGCTAATACTGATGTCTGCATTCTAGAAAAGGTATTGGCAATTTGTTATCAAATATTTATTATTTTTCCCAATGAAATTATTTATATATTTTTCGCTTTATAGTTTTTTAAGATATAAAGCTGCACTTAGAGGGAGATTGACGAGGTTAGATGAGAGTGGGCTAGCTATACATAGCAATTTGCTGCTATAAATGAAAATTAATTAATGGAATATTATCATTTTACTACCAAAGTTTTACTGACATATCATGTCAGTACCAAGGTTTCGAAAAGTGCATTTTTGCTACCAAAGTTTTGCCGTTATCAATTCACTAATATTCCGTTAACGACGTTAAAAATTTGCTAATGTCATAAGGGCATCAAAGACATTTCTAGCTGTGAGAGTAAAATTTTCTATTAATTTGATAGATAAATTATCATTTTACTACCGAACTTTTAGGGGAATTATCATTTTACTACCGAACTCTTGGGGGTAAAATCGACTTTTAACTTAATTTCCGTTAAACATTTACCTTTTATTAACGGAATGGTAGTGAATTGATAACGGCGCAAAACTTTGGTAGTAAAATGCACTTTTCGGTAAACCTTGGTACTGACATGATATGTCAGTAAAACTTTGGTACTAAAATGATAATTTTGATAATTCAAGGTTAGTCTCTAATAGTATTGCATTCTATAACTTATTCTGAATTTGTTCATTGTGTAGCTTAAATCTATTACTTTCTATTTTGTAGTGTCCTCGTCAACCCAAAATCGTTGAGCAATGCAGATGTTATATGATAAACTATATGCAGGATATTATGGCTAATACTGATGTCTGCATTCTAGAAAAGGTATTGGCAATTTGTTATCAAATATTTATTATTTTTCCCAATGAAATTATTTATATATTTTTCGATTTATAGTTTTTTAAGATATAAAGCTGCACTTAGAGGGAGATTGACGAGGTTAGATGAGAGTGGGCTAGGTATACATAGCAATTTGCTGCTATAAATGAAAATTAATTAATTGAATATTATCATTTTACTACCAAAGTTTTACTGACATATCATGTCAGTACCAAGGTTTGCCGAAAAGTGCATTTTGCTGCCAAAGTTTTGCCGTTATCAATTCACTACTATTCCGTTAACGACGTTAAAAATTTGCTAATGTCATAAGGGCATCAAAGACATTTCTAGCTGTGAGAGTAAAATTTTCTATTAATTTGATAGATAAATTATCATTTTACTACCGAACTTTTAGGGGAATTATCATTTTACTACCGAACTCTTGGGGGTAAAATCGACTTTTAACTCAATTTTCGTTAAACATTAACTTTTTATTAACGGAATGGTAGTGAATTGATAACGGCGCAAAACTTTGGTAGTAAAATGCACTTTTCGGTAAACCTTGGTACTGACATGATATGTCAGTAAAACTTTGGTAGTAAAATGATAATTTTGATAATTCAAGGTTAGTCTCTAATAGTATTGCATTCTATAACTTATTGTGAATTTGTTCATTGTGTAGCTTAAATCTATTACTTTCTATTTTGTAGTGTCCTCGTCAACCCAAAATCGTTGAGCAATGCAGATGTTATATGATAAAATATATGCAGGATATTATGGCTATCGATGTCTCGCATTCTAGAAAAGGTATTGGCAATTTGTTATCAAATATTTATTATTTTTCCCAATGAAATTATTTATATATTTTTCGCTTTATAGTTTTTTAAGATATAAAGCTGCACTTAGAGGGAGATTGACGAGGTTAGATGAGAGTGGGCTAGCTATACATAGCAATTTGCTGCTATAAATGAAAATTAATTAATGGAATATTATCATTTTACTACCAAAGTTTTACTGACATATCATGTCAGTACCAAGGTTTGCCGAAAAGTGCATTTTGCTACCAAAGTTTTGCCGTTATCAATTCACTAATATTCCGTTAACGACGTTAAAAATTTGCTAATGTCATAAGGGCATCAAAGACATTTCTAGCTGTGAGAGTAAAATTTTCTATTAATTTGATAGATAAATTATCATTTTACTACCGAACTTTTAGGGGAATTATCATTTTACTACCGAACTCTTGGGGGTAAAATCGACTTTTAACTTAATTTCCGTTAAACATTTACCTTTTATTAACGGAATGGTAGTGAATTGATAACGGCGCAAAACTTTGGTAGTAAAATGCACTTTTCGGTAAACTCCTGAAATCGATGACATGATATGTCAGCAAAACTTTGGTACTAAAATGATAATTTTGATAATTCAAGGTTAGTCTCTAATAGTATTGCATTCTATAACTTATTGTGAATTTGTTCATTGTGTAGCTTAAATCTATTACTTTCTATTTTGTAGTGTCCTCGTCAACCCAAAATCGTTGAGCAATGCAGATGTTATATGATAAACTATATGCAGGATATTATGGCTAATACTGATGTCTGCATTCTAGAAAAGGTATTGGCAATTTGTTATCAAATATTTATTATTTTTCCCAATGAAATTATTTATATATTTTTCGATTTATAGTTTTTTAAGATATAAAACTGCACTTAGAGGGAGATTGACGAGGTTAGATGAGAGTGGGCTAGGTATACATAGCAATTTGCTGCTATAAATGAAAATTAATTAATTGAATATTATCATTTTACTACCAAAGTTTTACTGACATATCATGTCAGTACCAAGGTTTGCCGAAAAGTGCATTTTGCTGCCAAAGTTTTGCCGTTATCAATTCACTACTATTCCGTTAACGACGTTAAAAATTTGCTAATGTCATAAGGGCATCAAAGACATTTCTAGCTGTGAGAGTAAAATTTTCTATTAATTTGATAGATAAATTATCATTTTACTACCGAACTTTTAGGGGAATTATCATTTTACTACCGAACTCTTGGGGGTAAAATCGACTTTTAACTCAATTTTCGTTAAACATTAACTTTTATTAACGGAATGGTAGTGAATTGATAACGGCGCAAAACTTTGGTAGTAAAATGCACTTTTCGGTAAACCTGGTAATTTGACATGATATGTCAGTAAAACTTTGGTAGTAAAATGATAATTTTGATAATTCAAGGTTAGTCTCTAATAGTATTGCATTCTATAACTTATTGTGAATTTGTTCATTGTGTAGCTTAAATCTATTACTTTCTATTTTGTAGTGTCCTCGTCAACCCAAAATCGTTGAGCAATGCAGATGTTATATGATAAAATATATGCAGGATATTATGGCTAATACTGATGTCTGCATTCTAGAAAAGGTATTGGCAATTTGTTATCAAATATTTATTATTTTTCCCAATGAAATTATTATATATTTTTCGCTTTATAGTTTTTTAAGATATAAAGCTGCACTTAGAGGGAGATTGACGAGGTTAGATGAGAGTGGGCTAGGTATACATAGCAATTTGCTGCTATAAATGAAAATTAATTAATGGAATATTATCATTTTACTACCAAAGTTTTTTTGACATATCATGTCAGTACCAAGGTTTGCCGAAAAGTGCATTTTGCTACCAAAGTTTTGCCGTTATCAATTCACTACTATTCCGTTAACGACGTTAAAAACTTGCTAATGTCATAAGGGCATCAAAGACATTTCTAGCTGTGAGAGTAAAATTTTCTATTAATTTGATAGATAAATTATCATTTTACTACCGAACTTTTAGGGGAATTATCATTTTACTACCGAACTCTTGGGGGTAAAATCGACTTTTAACTCAATTTTCGTTAAACATTAACTTTTTATTAACGGAATGGTAGTGAATTGATAACGGCGCAAAACTTTGGTAGTAAAATGCACTTTTCGGTAAATCTTGGTACTGACATGATGTGTCAGTAAAACTTTGGTAGTAAAATGATAATTTTGATAATTCAATGTTAGCCTCTAATTGTATTGCATTCTATAACCTGTTTATATTTAAATATGACTTGTAATAAATGAGTTTGGTATATTTATTTTTTCTTTCTTGGTAAATAATGTCGTTGGTCACTGGCGGCTGTGTGATTTACTTGAAAACATTGCATATGAGGACTTGATGAGAATTTAGATGTGGTAGCTAGATTACTTGTGGGAGAGCTAGTATTTTGTTGAAGATGAAGGATTGTCAAGGTTCTTTACACTAGAGTATGAGAATTTTCTTGGTTTGCCGTTGATTTCGTTATATTGGAAGAGTATTTGTGAGAATTTCAATTTATTACATTTTATTGAATATGTATGAAGGATTATCTAAGATTTTTGTAAAGCAATATTTTGTATATGATTTAGTTCGTAAAAAAGTAATTGTAAAAATATATTAAATAGAAAATTACAATTAAAGCAGGTGTTTAATAAATTATTTAAAATTTTTTTTTTATTTAAATAACATCAAAGATGACAGTTATATAAAAACCAATCAGTGTATTGTAATAACGAAGATGACCATTGTTACCTACAAAGCTGTCATTATAAATACATTTACCATGACCAATTATTAAGGAAGTCATCATAAAAAATAGTAAAATATGACTTAAGATGATTGTTTTATGTGAAACCGTCATTAAAAATATTAGTTTAAGGATGGGTTTTAACAAAATTGGTCATTAAAAAAACGTAAAACTATAATAGAAGATGAACATTTAATGGTGGTTTTTCGGGGCAAAAAACTTCACTAAAAATCAATATTTAATGACCCTTTTTTTGCTACTAAAAAGTATCATAATGACTTTTTTTTGCAAACCTATCATTACTAAGTGACATTTAATGACCCTTCTTTTTGAAACCGTCATTAAATGTTAATTTTTATTGGTGGTCGTTAAGGAAAAAACTATCATTAAAACCCTAGTATAAATCACAAATAACAATTGTTTAGTAAAATAACCGTTAATGTAAGTAAACATTTAATGACGGTTTTTAAACCATCATAAAAAATATACCTCTTTTAAAATCACTGCCTAAGATAAGGTTTTAAAACTGTCATAAAAGACCAATTTTATAGTAGTGTTATATTACTTTTTTAGTTTGTAGCATAATTTAGGGCCTATTTAATATTACTTTTGAGAGGTTTAAAAATGATTTTGAAAAGATAAAAGTTAATTTTGTGTTTAGTTATTCTTTTAGAAACCACTTTTGGCAAATTATCCCATACTACAGTAGATTTTAAAAAGAAATTAAAGAATAGGTTTCAAATTTTGATTTTTAAAACTAGTTTTATACTTTATACAATTTTTTATATATTCTCATATATATTATAAAAATCTAAAACTATCCTTATTAATTAGGAAATAGAATCATTAGCTTTAAATAAATTATTATTACTACTACTAATTATATTGGAATAACAAAATAAAAATAAAATTACTAATAAAAAATGTTTACTTTTTATTATCAATTATTATATATACATAGAGTAGGGAGGTGTTCACAGGGTTTTTGAGGAACATGTGTATGTGAGGTGTGATTAAGATCACTACAAGAGGTTTCTGATTACTATGGTGGCTTCACCACGCTAAGGGCTAATTGAAAATTATTTTTGAGGTTTAAAAATAATTTTGAAAAGTTAAAAGATAATTTTAGTATTTGATAATTTTTTTAAATTTTATTTTTGGTAAAATCACTCCATCCTATAGTAGATTTTGATATGCATGGAAGTATTAGTTTTTCAAAATTATCCTTATCCAAGTAGGAATTAAAATCATTAAATTTAAATAGATTATTGTAATTATCAATTATATTACAAAAAAGTAAAAAATATAAAATTAATAAAATAAAAATATTTATTTATAAATGCATACAAGTCCTAAAATTTTAAATTATTTTCTTCTTATTAATAATTTATGTCTCCATAATTCATAATTCTTAAAATTTTCTAAAAAAAGTTCCTTTAAAATATAAAATATAAATATAAATTATAAAATGGGGTGGGTGTAAGAAACTTTTAGAAGAATAAATTAATTGAATTTTCTTTCAAAACAAAAAGGAATTAGTTTATCTTTGATTATTTAGAAAAATTTAACTTAAGAGTTGTTGATGCCGAAATCCAATCGAGTCGGTTAGCGACTTGGTACCAGACCCCTGCATCAGCATTAAATTTGTTTGGTGGGGAAGTGGCTTGTCAAACATCAAGAACATCCTACGACCACTACCAAATAACCTGAGAAAACTTGAAATCACAAAGAACAGTAAGAGGCACTAGAAGTTTTTACAGCGATGACCCTCCGATGCTCAAGTCAATTTATTGATTTTACCCAAAAATAAAATATACAAATAAATAGTTTCTGATTTCTTTATAAAGATGGAAGAAGACTCTCTAACCATCAAAAAGTAAAAGATATTATAGAGAGAGAAAGTTCCACCCCTGCTTTGGATTTTTTAGTATTTTTATAGGTATCCGGAATTATCGTACCATCTTCAATGCATTGCCATTACTGGGTTGAATGCGCTGATTGAATCATGAGTTAATGTGCCCATTACAGAGTAATTATTAAGCTGCAATTATAACAGCTGGGTGTGCATGGACGTCATGCCTGACTTTTTGGAAGAAACTTGTCAATTGAACTTAATTAGGGTCTTTGGACTGATCTGGTTCTATTCTCCTTAAACCCATCTGCTCAAGATCACTAGAATTACATCCTAGTTGCGGTGGTCTGCTCATGGTCTCAAGAATTACATCCTTGTCGAGGTGGTCTACTCAAGGCCTCAAGAATTGCCTTTTGGTCGAAATGGTCTGCTCATGGTTTCAAGAATTACCTTCTAGTCGAAATGGTATGCTCATGGTCTTAAGAATTACTACCTGGTCGAGGTGGTTTGCTCATCCATCTGCTCACTTTTACTTAGAGAAGATTATGGTCATCCTATTTAATTACCTAAACACTAGTCCCCCAATTTCTAGTGTTGAGAGTGGAACAAATTAAGACTGGAAACTCTAAAGTTTATAATTTTTTACAAACTTAAAACATTAAGCAACTTATTTTGCTTTCTCTACTGACCATGCCATGGGTGAGCAAGTATCGTCAGTTTAAAATTTTATGCATTATCTAGAGCAAGTTTCAAGGCTTTTAACCTTTAACTGACTTAAGCAATTTTAAGCTACTCTTGTCAATTTAAGGTCTTATGGCTTACTTGGAATAGGCTTAAAGTCTTTTAACCTTGTACTGACTTAAGCAACTTTAAACAACTCTTGTTAGTTTAAAGTTTTATGCCTTATCTAAAATATGTTTTAAGGCTCTTAACTTTTTATTGACTCTCTTTGCTTTTTTTTTTTTGGCCTTATAAAATATTAATAAATTTATCCACAACTTTGCTTGGCTTCTCAATGGTAGACTATAGCTCTCCTTTCATAACTTGCTCTCACATTGTACAACTTTCAAGAAATCAAGTTAATTAAGTTATACCATTAGCCATAATATGAGCACAATCAATTTAATAAATATAAGCTATCCTCATTTCATATGGCAAAACTTAAAGAAATAATTAAATTTTTATGAAAAATTGCTTGTAAATCAAAATATAATTTCTGACCTGTTCTAATTTCTGCAAATGTGTGCCTTTAATGTGCTCTCATTTGAGGTTTCTGCTTCAAATCCTTAAATATGGATATGAGATTATGCTATGCAGCATTTGACTGGCATTTCATCAAAAAAATCCCAAGTTTGACTACACATTGGTCCCTTCTAAGAATTATTCTTGCCATATTGTAACCCAAGCATAAGACAAATAAAATGTATGGGAAACAAAAAAATCCAACTTTATCAATGCTTTGAAGCTTGAAAACGTGCCTTTCAATTCTCATCATCAATAAGCATTTGTTTTATTTTAAAAGACATTATTAAAGTTAGCCAAAGTAACCAATAATCAGCCTTATCTAGATTATGGTAATTATACTTTTTCTAGCACTTCTTAACAATTATGGAAATTTATGCAATGTGAACGATAGCTGTTATTAAAAGACAGCAAACATATGCATAATTTCTAATGTTTAATACAAAAGTATAATAAAGCTATGGTTAAGAATAATTCATGCTCCCAATTAGTTTGACGCATATGTTGGACAAACTAAAGCAGAACCTTTATTATAGTCCTTGGGTCCTAGGCAGAATTCTCTTAAGCATATATGCAGTATTTGCAGTGTAATCAGCCATTCAGGCATTTTAACAAATACCTCCTGCACCAAAGCCATAACTACAAAATCAAATTGGTTAGTTTATAGCAAGATGCTAGTCTTGTGGACCCAATGAGTAACCCCAAACCATCCTTGATGCCTAACGTTTCAATGAAATAAGGGTCCAATCCAATTAACCCATTAAATCACTAGCTATTAATCTTACTCACTCTCTTGATCTCCACTAGGCTCTCAACTAAGCTATTTCTCAATCAAATATAATAATTTTGGCTAATTAGCATTTATTTGAAAAGAAATTGAATAAGTTGTTCAACCAATCCAGCATCAAAGTATAAAATGTCATCATGCTCAGTAATCAATAAAGCAATGACTATCAATAATTCACATTCTTATTTTTTATTGAATAATTAAATTGTAACTAAACCTGAATTTTTCTTTTCGGCCTCTGGCCAGTGTCTGAGCTTCACTCTCATCAATTTGAAAATTGATTTGCTAATCACTTCTGCTTTATCCATATACAAATTGGTAGAGACAATAATGACTTTTTGTACCATTCCTCACAAACGAAGCCAAATGTTGATGCCGAAATCTAGTCAAGTTGGTTGGTGAGCAAATGGATGAGCAAACCAGCTTGACCAAGGAGTAATTCTTGAGACCATGAGCAGACCATTTTAACCAAAAGGTAATTCTTGAGACTATGAGCAAACCATTTTAACCAGAAGGCAATTCTTGAGGCCTTAAGCAGACCACGACCAAGATGTATTTCTCGAGACTATGAGCAGACCACCTTAACTAGGAGGTAATTTTAGTAATGGGCACATTACTAATTGCAACTCGATAATTACTCTGTAATGGGCACATTAATTCATGATTCAAGTGGCACATTCAACCCAGTAATGCCAACCCAGTGAAGATGGTACAATAATTATGGATGCCTATAAAAGTACTAAAAAATCCAAAGCGTGGGTGGAACTTTTCTCTTTCTATAATATATTTTACTCTTTTCATGGTTAAAGAGTCTTCTTCCATCTTTATAAAGAAATCAGAAATTATGTATTTATATATTTTATTTTTTGGTAAAACCAATAAACTGACTTGAGTGTCAGAGGGTCATTGCTAGAAAACTTCTGATGCCTCTTGTTGTTCATTGTGATTTAAGGTTTTCTCAAGTTCTTTGGTAATGGTTGCAGGGTGTTCTTGATATTTAGCAAGTTGTTTCCCCACCAAATAAATTTAATACTGACACAGGAGTCTAGTACCAAGTCGCTAACTGACTCAACTGGATTTCGGCATCAACAAGAGTAGTTCTATAAGAAATTTAAAAGGGTTGTCAAAAGGCATACTCTTCTCCAAACACTAGCTTGAGTCCATAAAACAATACATAATTTTAGGTTGTTTAAGTCCTTGGGCTAGGCATTAGGGCCTAGTGTTGATAATTCGATTATAATTGACAAATATATAATTATTCTTGAAAAGATATAGTATTTATGGTTGTTTTAGAAAATATAAATAATTTCGTGGTCAACTAGAGAAAAACAAAAAAAAAATTACTAATGACCACGAAATGAAGCGAACAAAATCAAATTTTTGAGCAGAAGGTATTTTTCTCCAATCATATATTATGGTTCTTTCCTTTCCATTCTTTTTACCGAACACTATCTTAATTTATTTTATAGAAGGCAATTATTACCCAAACCCCACTCCTCCCTTCCCCTTATAATTTATTTAGACACATCTTAATTCAAAAAAGAAATTATAGAAAATTCACAATATTTTTCGTTAAAAAGTAAATGAAGAAGTTTGGATAATCAACATGATTTGGTGTGCGTAATAGCGCATTTACATCTTTATCATGTTATTTGTTTTACCATGTTTGAAAATAAGGTTGCATGAACATATCTAACTTTTCACCCTTATGTAAAAGTATAAAATAATAATAATAATATGATTATTAATCTTCAATTAACGATCAAAATTTTTTTCTAACATAATATCTCATGAAATTTATTGGATCGATAAATTCCTACCATTTATTTAAACTTTTTGTTGCATTTAAAAATATTAGCTTACATAGTTCATAAACTAAACTATTATGATATAATGGCATTTTTTTATTTTGTTAATTTGATTTTTTTAGAATTAATTTGATCATTTTATCTTTATACAATGATCAAATTAAACTTATATTAAAACAATTTTAGTGGTCGATCAAACTCAATGATGGTCTTCGAGTTTATTAAAAAAAATTAAGAAACAACAAATTCAAATATATTTTTTAGGAGAAATTCTGCAATACATCAAAGATATCATATCAGCCATATAACAAGTAAATAGTATGAGTAGTAATATATCTATAAAATCTTATACAAATTCTTTCTATACAAACTAATGTAGCATGATTGAATTCGTTAGATTAAATATCTCTTGATTCACATGATTTGTTTTTATTATTTTATATTTTTTATTCAACCAATAAGTTAATGTCAAATCAGTTTGTACAAAATAAATTTGTACAAAAATTTACAGCTATATCATCACTCAAATAGTATTTTACATGTATGCATTAATTTTGAAAGATCATCATGCAAATAGTAGTTACATTAAATTCAACTACTCATGTCGTCCATGTATTAATTAGTTATATTACCTCTTATGTATTGCAGAATTCTTTATTATCTTGAGTAATTTAGTTATTTCAAATATTCTTTATTGTTATGATAGTATTGGTCAAGATGGGCCAAGAATGCAAGCATAATTTGATTATTAGACCAAACACAACAAGCTTCTGATACTATAGCATTAGTACCTGCTGTGTCGGTGGTGACGTGGAAATGACAACTCAAGCATTGCAGTTCTAAATATATGATCCTATTCATTTGTCACGTGGGTGAAGTCCCTCACTCTTTCTTTGCTATAATCAGGTAATTTGGTGCATGAAAATATGGACCTCAGAAAGCTCGAAAAGAATAATATACTTTTACCCCAATGGGTTCCACACAACATTGTCACACGCATGGCCAATCAAATAATAAAACCATGATATGTTTGGCTTTTCTCTGACATAATTGCAACAATTGAGAATCTTTTGATCGTATTAGTATGAGTTGTTAAAGCTCCATTATCGAAATTGGATGAATTTGTTTCGACCGATTTTTCATTTATTGTATCATCTCAAGAAATTTGCCAAAGGAGACATCAAGTGATACTGGACAGAGCCATGTACTACAAAACTCAACCATGAGGTGACATCTCTTTGTTTAAAATGTTAGTTAACATGACATTTGGCTTGTTTTAACATTTTTTATTTATAAAAAAAAAGAAAAATATATATATGACAACATGGCGTAAATTTTTAGATGAAATGATTAAGGTTTTGTTTGGTTTTGAAATTAAACGGCTATGGTTTAAAAATTATATTATTAAAGTAGTTAGTACATATTTACTAATACTTTAGAAATTAAGTTAATTTTATTTTAAATAAAAAAACATATAAAAATTTTTTTTGTCAAAATTAGGGGCCGCCCATGTTGCAACAGTTGCAACATACCACTACTTTTATCATTTTGTAATATAACCATTGGATCCAGGGTAAAAATGCCAAAAATAAATGCAACGGCATGGATGTATTTATTTAGGTTATTTTCATTGCAATCCCTCTTGTTTTCTAAAATGTCAAGAATAAATATAATTATTATTATTTTATTTATTGCCTTAGTTGTTAAATAATATGAATAAGGAAGAAATATGAAATTTTAAGAGGATTTTTATTATTGATATTAGGCAATTACAATGCATGATTCAATACTCGTTTATAAGAGCTACAACCCATTAAATATAAAATAAAGCCTATGTTTCCATCCTAACTTCAGAAAGATAAACACGTTTATTTATTCCACAAATTCATAAATATTTCATAATTATTTAATTATTATTTTTATATTAATTATTAATATATAAAAATAATATGATATAATAAAATAATAATATAATTTATTTTTAGAGTAAAAATAAAAATATAATTTAAATATATTTAATGTTTCAATGAAGGCAAAAGTTAGCACATTGTAGTGAATTATATAATTGACTACAATCTAGCTTTCAAAACTTCCAAACATAACTAAGCAATAAATTAATGTGAACAATATTATAACAGTATACAATACTCTATTCCAAACACATGCTAATGGTGCATTTATTAAATATGAATTGAAATGAGCTAGAATCGTAATAAGGAATTTGAATTAGAATTAGAATAAATTGTTTACTTGAGCTGTAGGAATTGGAATCAGAATAAACAACATTCTCATTGATGTATTTACTTTATTTTATAATTGGAATAGACTATTATAAGTTATTAAAATGCCCTTTGTTAATTGTGTCCCTAATATTATTTGTATATATTATAATTAAAACAATAATAATAATAATAATAATAATAATAATAATGACAATAATGTTAATTAAAACAAAAAATAATAAAATTTAACAATAATAATAATAACAACAACAAAAATTAACTGAAATAATAATATTAATAATGATAATAATTAAAATAATAAAAACTATTAATAAGTTTTAATAATATTATTATTAATAAAAATAATAACAACAATAATTAATGATAATTAAAATAATAAAGTTAATATATTTTAATAAAAAAAATAATTTTAATCACAACAAGATAAATATTAATAATAACGAATTAATTACGGTATAATAACTATTAAAATAATAAAAGTAATAAATTTTAATAATAATAATGACAGCAATAATCATAAATAATAATTAAAATAAATAAAAATAATAAAATTTAATAGCAATAATCTTATATAATAATAATAATAATAATAATAATAATAATAATAACAAATTAAAATTCTTTTCAAATGCCATTTTATCCCAAAAATGAACTTATATGTAAAAGCTTGTAATTTTTAGTGCCTATTAAATTTTACAAAAAATATAAGCTAGTGTAGTGTAATCAAACACAAAAAGACAAAAAATATTATATGTTACAACTTATAACATAAGTGGACCCTCAAAATTATTACTTTAAAATTATATTTACCACACTTTATTAATTTTTATTTTATAATTACAAGACCTTTTAAATCACACACCACAATACCAAATAACCTTAAGTAACTGACATCAACTTTCACACCCAAATATTATTTCTCGAAATGAAGTGTCAATCGCCAATTGCTTTTTCGAGGATTTTATGGAACCGATGGGTAAACGTACAGAATGACCAAAGCATCATCAATATAATGCAGGGTCCCTCTGCTGCCAATTGGCCTAGACACCAAATCTGAAGCCCAATATATGTCCACCGCAAAAGTTTTTTGGTAATCATTTTGCTTAGGGTTTTTACCATAATCTATTGATATATTACAATCTCTCGCCTACTAGAATTCAGAGACATATATTTTTATAGTACCCAAAGGTCTACTGAGAAATCATTTTGGTTAATTGCTTTTAGTTGTTTTTCTCCAGATAATTCATGTAATCTGCTTTTAACATTTCAAAAAAGTTAATTAAAAGCAATGTAGGATCCTCAGTAGTTCTTGATTTCCATTTAGTGGCTCAAATGATCCCAACAATTAATCTACCAAGCCACGTGTATATATAAGAGAAAAAAGAAAAAAAAACTTTGTTCTTTCACAACAACATTGCTACAAAGTACCTGATATACTTACACATGCATCTTGAAACTTTTGTTCAGGTTTTACAAGCCGAAAGCTAGACATAAGAGTAATCATGTCTTGTTGGTGTTGATGGTTTTTGTCACGCATCGAGTAACTTAGCAGAAGATTATGACAAATTAATCAAGATGTGGCATTGAAAGAAGCATTAACAAGATTGTTTTGTTTTGCCTTTTTACAAGTGATTGGCTGTCTAGAAACTTCAAAATTAAGAAGAAAAGCCAACGTTATGTTAAGTTAATTTTTGGAGTGGGCATTAAGTTAGACAAGCTCACATGATGAAAGCAAAAAAACTCTGTTAACGGGCCTAAGCAAGTGAGCAATTGTTGAAAGCAGTAGGCCCCATTATGACTTATGAGAGCTGTTGCCCATCTTCCTTGGCTACTAGAGCACGATGGATGTCGTTCTCTTGTTAGGGTTTGTAGCATATGCAGCTTGGGTTAAGGGAAGAGCTTCGAGTCTTATATTTAGCAAAAGATCTGTTCTCAACTGATGCGAGAGTTTCACTTACCGTAATATAGAATGAAAAGTGATTGATTGACCGCCTCCACTATGCTGTTGCTAAAAAATAAACCACTATTTCTTTTGTTTTGAAAGACCAATAGAGCTTGGTTAGGGAATGACTTCGAATTTTATATTTAGCATAAGCGATGTGGGAATATCCACCTAACAAAACGTAGTACAAAAATGTGTAAAGATAATCATTTGGATCTTATAATAATTGTGATTACATTATCCCGTAAAGGACATGTTCTTATTTAGATGTTAGTTCCAATAATATACGAGTAAATGAGTTTTTCTTGTTTAGCTAGATCGGTTTTAGATTCAAATTATAGCGCGAAGTAAAATTTTGGTAACAGACAATATATATATCATATCGCAGCGTCTTAGCTGAAACAAGAAGGGGAGTGCGACAGCTTCAAAAAGCTGAACGATTCTGCAAATGATCGATTAACTGGGGACTGCAAGCAGGGACCTCCATCTATCTTTGGTCCCTAGAAAATGATCTCAACTATTGAAGAAGCCAAACTAAGATGACACTTATATTTATTGTAAAGTCATTTACCCATATACTTGAAATTAGATTAACAACCTCTTTCTTGCATCTCCAGCTAGAGCATTAGCCACCATTATTGAAAAGGCATCGCGAATCAATTATTTACTTTATTGAACAAATTGACAGCCATGTCCATGGATATAGCTTCTTCTTATGCAAAGATCCTGTTGCTAGCTTTCACTCTCCAGTCATATTAAACTATGAAATGTTCGTTTATAGAGGTTGCATTATTTTCGCCTGATTACAACATGAATGTGCTGTTAAGGAGTTTATTCCACATTGGTTGAGAGCGCTTTTGGTCTAAGAATATAGGACTTGGGTAACCCTGAACTCATGACCAACAGTACTATATTTTTAATGGAATAAGAACCAAGCAAAATAGACTGACATAAGTGTTTAAAAAATAATCCAACATTAGTTGAGAATTAATCTTGGAAAAGTATCTGAACTTTAGACACTCATCAACTTATAAATTAACTTGTAGATATGGACTATGTTTCTATAAACAATACAATGGCTGCTTCCACTAGTTCTGCTATTCATTAACGTAAATCAATTCTCGAATTTTTAAATATAATTATATGGCCCTCGCAGTTTGGTTTCAAATCTGAAAGCGCAATCGTGCAAACCTGAGGTCAACTTGCACTAAATCAATATGGATACAAAAATCTTCCATATAATTAAAAGAATGAGAAGATAAATGATATCCCACCAATAAGCTCAAGACCTTCCCAATTTAACGATCATTATTGTACGAAAAAGTTTAAGATAAGAAATCTTATCACCAACGACTGTTCTTTGAAGATAATTCAGGACAGATTTTATTATGTTGGAAGAAATTCGGCTCATATCATTTTAATTAATTATAAACAATCTCCTCTAATAAAGTTAGAGCTTCATATATACGAATTATATCTAATACGTAATCAGGCAATTTAAATAATACTACCACCACACAAACGATGAAATCAAAGTCATGTCACATATTAGTCACTCAAATAAACATTATTTTATCTTATGAATCAGAACCAACAATGTCTCTTCCATTTGTTGTCCCACTTAAGCACAATCAATTTTATGGACTTGGGAAGGAACATTATTGCAACCCTTTGAAAATTTTGCATGCCTATTTTGTCAATTATGACGTATTAGAGAATTTTTATAGAAAATCCAATCAAGATTTTCGGATGCTTCTAACTTCTAAATCCTGAATTCTCTTTTTGACATTCTAAAAGTCTGTGACAAGAAAGAAATGAAAATACTTGATATTGAATTTAATTAATCTTAATTAATCTTGATCAAGTTTATCGGTTCATCTTTAAGTATTCAAGAACTTAGTAGAGCCCTCCTTTGAAAATTTTTGGATGTCTTTTGTTTTTTTTTTTTTTTGGTTTTTTGTTTTAATAACCTTGAGGAACAAGGGATTTTTATTAAAATGAAAAGGGAAAGACATCAGGGCTCAAGTTTTGAATGTCTATTACTCTGTATATTAGATATTAGAAAATTTAATTAACAAGTTCAATCAATTAGCTGAGATAACCCTAGTTCTCAAAATTTCTATTCGATTCTCAACAAACACAACAAAAAAAAAAAAGAAGAATTTTCAAATTTTGAATAATTCGCTATTTTGATGTTGAATACCAAATATTAATATTTCCAGGAGTGGCTCCAGTCCTAGACAACAGAAAAAGTTGCTGAAGCCCTGTCTCAATCTAATGCCCTCAATTATATTAATTATCATTTTGTGCCCCTATTTAGGAATAATTAAAGATTTATTAATATCTTTTTAAATGTTTGAAAATATTTACTTTTGATTAATCGTGACTGAGTTTATTGGCTCGTCGTAAGTATTATTCAAGGACTTAGTAGGGCCCCTTATTTGAAATTTTTTGAATGTCTATTACTCTATATATTTGATATTAGAGAAAATTTTTATGAGTAAGTCCAATCATTTAAATGAAATGATTCTAGTTCTTGAATTCTTGATTCGACTCTAAAACAAAAAAATAAAATAAAACAATCAGACAAATGAAGAATTTTTAAACTTTTAAACTATTAGCAATATTAATCGATGTAACACCAAGGATTAATGGAACTGGAAGCGGCTCAAGGCCTAGAGGCAGCTGCTAAAGCCCCACCTCCAATTAAGAGGGAACTTCTATTTAATTAAGTATACACTATTCTAATGAAATTAAATTAAATTAATATAATAAAATCTTCTAATTTGTCTTTTAGCAATACAAGCTTCTAAACGAAAGTTTCCCATAATGTACAAACTAATTCTGAGTTTTTTTTTTCTTTTCATTTAGCTCTTTTCTTATATTCATTTAAATGTATGTGACTAGTTTTATTAGCGTTTTAAGAACCAAGCTACACAGCATTTGGTGTGGATGAGAAAAAAATTTCCATTCTGATCATGGAAGAAAAGCTTAAATAAAAATCATTGACTTAAATTTAACTAGTAAAAGGCTAAAAAATAAATAATTTTCACCTACGGCGCCAAATCTTAAAAAAAAAATCCCTAAGTTCAACCCATATAGTCAGAATTGATCAAATCAAAACGCACATTCGAAATTCAATTTAAAAAAAAAAAATGGTACTTCGTAGAGGAAAAAAGAATGGAGTCCTCAAATATAAATTCTACATTTCACAATTCTAAACGTGAGCTTTTCCTCACAATTTTCTAAAACTTTAACGCATAATTATAGAAATAGCGTAAACTTCATCAAAACCACCTATTAGAATGGTGATTTTATGAAAAAAAAAAATTAAAAATCTCTTCATCTTTTAAATATCTGAAAATAAATTCAGCCCATTCGAGTCTAAATGATTGGGCTGCATTTTAAACAAGTTTAATGTATTTCTTATTGTAATATTAATATTATTAGATCATTGTATAATATTTCAAAGTAATAACATTAATCATCTATCATAGTTAACTTCACCTTTTAGTACACGCTCCCTTACTTTTCGCAACTTTTTATTCATCTACTATTGTATCCTACATGTTTTTATTACCAAGCACCATCAGAACAACTTGAACATAATCCCAATTCCCAAAACCTAAACAGGGAGTAATTTTATATTACATCAAAGATAATACAATATAACTAATTAATACATATATGACTTGTGATTGAATTTTATATAACAACCAATTGCATGTTGATTTTTAAAAATAAATGTACACACATCATAGTATCATTCGTTTATTGTATGTCTTATACGATCAAGGGCAGACCTAGCTAAGACTCAAAAAGAGCTTCAGTCCCTTCTGGACCATTATTTTTTCTTTCAAATGTGTCATTAATCCCTTGTAAATGACTTAAATAAAAAGAATTTGGTCACATTTTATATATAACAAAAAATACTTGTAATTTAGTTTTAAGAGTGCTATTTAGTGGCTTTGAAAATTTGGTTTAAATCACAGTAGCCATATAATTAATTTATTACTATTATTCTTTAAAATTTAAAAAAAATAATCGAATTTGAATTTTTGAGATTTTAAATTTATTTAAGTAAACAGTAAAAAGAGGAAAAAGTACTTCAAACTAAATTAAAATTTGTTTAAACTAAACTCTCCCAAATTTAAGTATTTAGGTCCGCTATTGGACATGTTACTTTTGAGATATTCTAAAATATCTCCTAAAAAAAAATTATATTAACAAAATGGTAAAGTTCACCAACTTCATCTGCCATGGCTTTTTTGTGTGTACATTTCATTTATTTATTTATTTTGGGCTGTTAATTCATGCTCATATTGCCGAAGAGAGGCCGTTCTCTTAATTGGTTATAGGTCGGTATGAGTCACAATAATTGCAACTTCAGTGATTTAAATGCTGAACAGACTAGAAACAATTAAGACAACAGAAAACTCCCATTAGGAATTTGTTATAATGACCAACAACTGAAATCCTTAGCTTTTTGTCTGCTAATTGTGTTAATTAAAGGTCGATTTATGGTAGCTTTTTTACCAAAACTTTGCCTTTTCAATTAAATAACAAATTTCACACATAGCCCTACCAAACTTATATATATATATATATATATCTTAATTTTATTCTTCAAAAATCTAATTTTTTATATATTTTTTATTAAAAAGGTAGCATAGTAGATAAAACTCAAATCAAAATTTTAATTTTTTATTTTTTTTTAGATTCGAACTCAAATGATCTGTCAATTAAAACTACATAAAATGATTCGATTGCAGCTCTACAGGCCAAAAACAATTAATAATTTAGACAAGATACAACATTCTAATAAAATCAAATTTAAAAAATTATAAACCATGTGATTTAAGCAGCCTATGTTGTGATAAAATTCTAAGCACATGATAAGCCTAGAAAGTTGGTAGAGAAATTGCATTACAACTATCTATACATATATTAAAGTTATAAAATTAATTTTAATATTTTATTTTAATTAAAGTTTGTGTATATCCTAGGGCTCTGGTTAATTACATAATTAACCTTGATTACTCTAAATTATCAAAAAAAAATTTAAATGATTAACCAAAAATATTAAATTTAGCAACCCTGGGTGGGTTAATGCATTTATGTAAGTGCATCATTGATATATATCACATTAATTCTTGATATTAAATAAGTTTCCTAATTTTGCAGTAACAGACCTGCAGATTGATGACGACCACCACCACCACCACCACCACCACCACCACCACCACGCCGTTGAAAATTTAAGTCTCACGGCTGGGACTGTCAAAGTTGTTATGTTACGGTTGGGTGACAGAATCACAACCTGCACAGAGTCTAGCAGTGGCAAGCACCCACCGTTTGCGCAGAGTCTAGTAGTGGCTGTTTCGTTATTGTATGCCACGTAGCTTAGGAATGAATCAGACGGCTGTGACGCCATTGGCCGCTGCTGACGGGACTCACATGGTGGGCCCCACTCCCCTCAACGGAACGATATGTCTCTACGTACTTCTCATCAACCTCGGTGAAAACATGAATATATGCATGTCGAGTTACGAGAATGCCCCTTGAATGTATGTTTGGAGGGTAATGTCTTTTAACATTTCCGTTACATTCAGGCCGGTTTTTTATTTTGATTTTTGGCACTTGATGACATGGCGTAAGTGCGCTTTTATATAAATTTATAGAGTTATGGTTTTTCTTAAGCTTCTAATATCAGTTCAGTAACTGTAAAACATAAATGTATGCGGAGTTACCAAAATGCACCTCGAGAAAGGCCATAAAGTAGGCATGAAAGCTCCGGGCACCATTTGTCTCGAGCACATCCTTCGTTGATTGCACGTGGCCCTTATAAAAAGCCACGTCATGTGAACGACGTCGATGATGATAAATTAGACCTTATATTGAAGTGTTTTTCTTTTAACTTCAGATCTGATGGTCCAGAAACCACAGTAGTAGGGAAAAAAGAAAAAGAAAAAACCTCAAAAAGAAATAGAAAATAAGAGAAGCCTGCCTCTTCACAGAAAAAGAGAGAGAGAGTTCAACCTCAAAGCTTATCTCAACAACAAAATAATTCTCTGTACACTAATGGGGGAGGTATTGCAAAAACTCTATAATCTTATTTACGTTTTCTTTATGAACTCATTAATCATGTTGATTGGTTTTTAATCTTTTTTTTTTTTTTTGGTTGCTTGTGTTCGTTATACAGGAAGAAAAGAAGCCACCGGCAGCGGAGGAGAAGAAGCCGGAAGAACCAAAGAAAGAAGAAGCAGCTGAGAAACCCCAAGAAAAACCAGCAGCAGCTGAGGAGAAGAAACCGGCACCGGAAGAATCAAAGGACGCCAAGGCGGCAAAGGAAGAACAATCTCCACCTCCACCAAAAGAAATTGTTCTTAAAGTTTACATGCATTGTGAGGGTTGTGCTCGCAAGGTTCGCCGCTGCCTCAAAGGCTTTGAAGGTATAAATATTTATATACAAGCATAAGAGCAGCGATATTCAGACCCAAAAATAATAGACATAACGCTTGCAGAATAGCTGTTTTAATCACGTTCTGGCAGCTAAATTAGTATGAGTTGCCGTCATTTGTTATAATTTGGGTGTTTGGCAGGAGTTGAAGATGTAATAACTGATTGCAAGACTCACAAGGTGATTGTGAAGGGAGAAAAAGCCGATCCATTGAAGGTTTTGGACAGAGTTCAAAGGAAGAGCCATAGACAAGTTGAGCTCCTGTCTCCGATTCCGAAACCTCCGGCAGCGGAGGAGGAGAAAAAGGCTGAAGAGAAAGCGCCGCCGAAGCCTGAAGGGAAGAAAGAAGAAGTAATCTTTAATCATTTTACCATCTCTTGTGTGTCTCTGGTACCTTGAATTTTAATTATTCTTTGATATTCATTTTTTGTTTGATTAATTGTGCCGCAGCCTCAGGTGATCATCGTGGTGTTAAAAGTCCACATGCATTGTGAGGGTTGTTCACTAGAGATCAAGAAAAGGATACTCAGAATGGAAGGTGTGTTCTTTTTTTTATTTCCTCAAAAACTCTTGCGTTCTTTCTATTTCTTTTGCGTGGTCCATTTTTTTTTTTTTCCGGTTCATGCGATTTTGTTCGTGTATTCTTTTTAATCATCTTTTGCTGCCACAATTTAATTGTGATTTAACAGCTTATCCTCTTACTTTAGTTTGGCAATTTGGGACCAATAAAATGCCATAACTTTTGAATCCTTTTTTGAGAAAAAGAGAGTTTTTTTTTTCTCTCACCAATCTTTCAAAAATGACCCAGGTTTTTCTTTATTTTTTTAACTTTATTATATAATTAAACCGTTCAGTTCATTAAGATTCTATAGTACTTGGTCCAATTGAAGTCAATATATATTTACTTCAATTCTAAATCAAATCCCACCAACCCCAGTCCCCAGATCAGAATATTATTGTAATTATCATCATAATTCTTTTTGCAACTTTCTAGGGGTGGAATCAGCGGAGCCAGATCTAAAGAACTCACAGGTTACAGTGAAAGGTGTATTTGATCCACCAAAGCTGGTGGATTACCTGTACAAGAGAACCGGAAAACATGCGGTGATTGTGAAGCAAGAGCCGGAGAAGAAAGAAGAGAAAGGCGGCGGTGGCGACGGTGGTGGTGGTGATGGTGCTGCCAATAAAGAAGAGAAGAAAGGAGGAGGAGGTGAAAACAAAGAAAACAAAGCAGCAGCTGGAGAGCAAGAAAACCAAGAGAAGAAAGAAGGTGACAACAAGAAGAGTAATGATGATGAAGCTAAAGCAGCAGCAACAGAAGAGACAACAGTGGTGGAGCTCAAGAAAAATATTAATGAATATTATTACTACCCACAAAGGTATGCAATGGAGATGTATGCTTACCCTCCTCAGATCTTCAGTGATGAAAACCCTAATGCCTGTTCTGTAATGTAAAAAAAAAAAAAACTTGAGGAGATGAAGGGGCAAAATGGGGAAAAAAAAGAAGATCAATTGGGTGATCTATCAAAATTCAATCCTGTCCTGCTCTCCATGTGATGTGCTCAGTTGTACTGTGTAGTTTTTGTTGCTACAAAAAGTATAATCTACAGATAAGCTGTAGAATTTTGAGGCTTTGTAGTACTTTTTTTTTAACTGTTATAAATATGAATATATATAATAACTGTTATAAATATGAATATATATAATAACATTATGACAAATTTTATTTGTTAACATTATGACAAATTGTAGTTCTTAGGATGCTTTGTTTATTGGAGCCCTAGGATGCTTTGTTTATTGAAAACCCTTAAGTTACATTTCATATACTTTACACCTTAAATTACATTTCATATAGTTTACATTTTAAATTATATTTCATATAATTTATACCACACACATATTTTATGTAATTTACACCTACACACATGTACACATATACAGTTGCACAGTGTGTGGTGTGGGACTTGTACACTGTTTATGTGCGTGCAAGTTATATGAAAATGTGTGTGTAAGTTATATGGTGGAAGGTCATCAATCTCACTGTTTGAGTAAGTGAGTGTTAGTGAAATGAAGGGGACATTGACCTGAAGTTTCCATGTCCATTAGCACAATAGCACTTCCATTAATTGGTTCCGCATCATGCAATAGGACGATATTATACTATTTTTTTATTCTCCTTTTGTGCAGTTGATTCAGTTTTTGGTGGGACACACCTGTTGGTTCAAGTATCTTTCAATAACTTCATAAATAAATTTGGTGTGGCCCTATTAATTAAATTAACGTGAATTTATGATTAGATTATGACATTCTATTTAAAGGTCCTCTAATTTACTGCTTTTGGAATAATTTGAAAATCTAATGGTTTAAAAATGGTCTAATATTAGGATGAAAGAGCAGTACAATCAACAATCTAATTAACTCTGAAATTGGGATTTCATTAACACTCTAGTCTCCATCCGGGTGGAGAAATTATTTATTGCTCTTTCCAATGATACTCTCACTGACTCACTGCACCCACCAAATAAGTTACCCTTTTTTTTCTGTACCTTTGGTAAATTTGCATCACATAGACTCATTTTTCTTTCTATTTTTCTTTGTGATCAACTACTCTACAGTCTAGATATTATCAAACACTGCTTTTCAATTTTATCTTGGAAACTTCACCTATCGAATTTCGATTTATTATGAGTGTTTTCCGGGGAAACTTTTCTGTTATCCAGATGGTTTAGATAAATCATTGAATATTTGAGGCACACAAAATTAATTTTTTTTAACCTAAATTTTAAAATAATTAGGGCTTTCGTTTGATTTTCTCTCTAGTTCCAATTATTGCTGTGGCTTTTGAGTACTGACAAGGTTGATAGTAAAAGTGAAGTGGGCACAATGATATTATTATGGAGATTCTTTCAAGTACCATGCCGCTGGCCAGGATTTTAAGCACATGCAAATGCCTTTAGTCATGGTGTGTGTTGAAAGTAGAATGTCGAGAGTTGGGCCAGCAGTCTCAACACAAATTAATCATGGCTTCATATAAGATTATATATACGAATTAGGAAGACCACTCAAAACCCTTTTTCAAAAAGTTTATACGACTGTTTCTGCCTGAGATTCGACCATCACATGCTAATTCCATTAATCCAGCTAGAGTTTTTGTTTTTGTTTCAAATGTTGGCTTCAATTATCACAAAGCAATTAGGCTTTGGGATTTTAGTACCATTTTCAAGTATGTACAAAACTAATGTAAAGGTAGAAAAACTTTTATTTGAATGGATTTTATTAATGTGATGCCCATATAATAATATACTATAAGGTGCATATTTTAAGATTCATTAAAGAGAAATTAATGCGAAATTCTCTTTTTGGCATTTCATTTGCAAATTCGGATTTTGCAAGACTACACAAAGCTTGCATCAACTAATCTTAGTCGGTGTGAGAGATTTTTCCTATCACTCCGGTGTAGGCTAATCTATTTTAACTAATCACTTAAAGGTGAGCTTGGGTCTGATATTCTATAAAAGTCAATGGACCTAATGCATACTCAAACTAAAACTATCAAAAAAGTTAAGAATTGACCAATTGTCTTATACTTGTAAACTACATGATTTATTCTCAGTCGATTTGAAATTTTTTTACCATCGTCACATTCAAATATGTAAATTTTTTTGAATTGCAAAGTACAATAACAAAACCACGATGTCTATACTGAAAGAAGACAATAATTTACTTTGTTGTTATAACTTATAACCCAACTTTTATATAAGAATAGCCTTTTTCAGCGCACACCATGCTGATTACGCAATACAAACGAACTCTTATATGTTGGCAATCCGATGTGCTTGCAGTTCCTTGGAGAAGCGAAGCTTCCGGCTTGAATTATGAGCAGACATATAATCAAAATGAAAACGTCTTTGTCACCAATCCCTTTACATTTGCTGACGATGACGAAACCGTAAGTAGATTTCTTAGATATAGAATTAAACTAATTCTTGCTAGCCAACCTTTGGAAAAAAATAAATCAATCTTCTTTATTTTCTTGATGTATGCCAACACTATCACATTATCTCCTGGTCCTTTCCCACTCTTTCTTTAACCCTTTCCTTGATTTGTTAAACAACAATGTGAATCCATATTTCCAATTCAAAAATATACTCCATAAAGTTGAGTTTATTTATCTATGGACCCATCATAGGTACATGAATTTAAAAATCCATATTTCTAGCTAATTATTAATACTCCATAAGGTGATTTTATTTATATGTGGACCCATTAAATTTAAGTGACAACATAGACCAATTTTAATTTAACGATGTTATGCTGGAATGCAATCAGAGATAGTAACAGATACTTCCTTATCTCATTATTAAGATTAGGGGGTTTGAGTCTCTCCGTATTTATAATAACAATAAATTTTTCCTTCACGTGAAGCACAAATTTTCAAAATTAAATTTCAATTATGACATTTGCTAGGTATTAAGGGTCCTTTTGTGATTGCTTTTATGAGGCTTAAAAATAATTTTAAAAAGTTAAAAGTTAATTTCTGTGTTTGTTAATTTTTTTAAAATTTTTTTTTTTTTGTAAAATCATCCTATCCAACAATAGATTTTAAAAAATATGAAAGGAGTAGCTTTTCAAAATCTGATTTTGAGAATCAGTTTTATATTTAATATGATTTCATATATAATCTCATATATACTATAACAATTCAAATTTATCCTTATTAATTAGTATCTAAAGTCATTAACTTTAAAGAGATATAAATTATTATTATTATTAGCCATTATATTGAGATAAAAAAATTAATAACATAAAAACATTTATGTTAGTTATTAATCATTACATACACATACAATTAAAAAAAACATTTTATATATAGGTTTATAGATGTCTAAATAAATTTTATTACTATGACCAATTCAATCATTTTTATTTTGAGTAATGATAAAACCACAAACTCTTGTACAAACTTATTTTGTACAAACTAATATGTCATTAATTCATTGGTTGAATGAAAATATAAAATAATAGAAATAAATCATGAGGGCCAAGAGGTATTTAATTCAACCAATTTTATCATGCCATATCAATTTGTACAAAATAAGTTTGTACAAGAGTTTGTGGCTATATCATTATTCTTTTATTTTTACAGCGATTTAATATACTAAGTTTAACAAACATATATGATAATTTTTAAAACTCACAACACTTTTAAAAATAAATTTTATCAAAGATTTATTGATTTTCTTCACAATTAATTATTTTTATAATACAATTAACAAAAATTATTTTAAAAATTACAACATTATCAAATTAGCCCTAAGGTGGGTTTCATAGACCATAGGACTTCTGATACAGTGATACATTTATCAATAAGTTTCTATTGTACACAGGTAATGTATTTTTTTTTCTTTGGATGGAATGTACCATGTAAATAATATTAAAATAAAAAAATATATATAGTTTTCTATTTAAACTTTATTATCTCGCATTAAAAGTCTCTCCAACTTTAGTTATTCCGCCCACCCACAATGTATAATGCGTATTTTGTTGAATTTTTTTTAAGATATATATACGCCGTAGATAAAAAGACAAATGTATCAGCATGCTTATCTAGCACGGATCAAATTTCCTTTTTAAAGAAATGGCATCGTGACTTGGACCATATTGGCATATTTAATTAAAATAATTTAATTCAATATAATTTTAGCAATGTGTGTACATGAACAGCCACCGATTATTTACTCGAAACTTAAAAACTTTTCCATTTTCCTCTAGTTTTTCCATCAGTGAATATGGTTTCTTACACCATACGTTATTTTTGTTTAATTTTTTTTTTTTGGCCTTGGAGCAATGTATATAAATAGATAATATAACCCTAGTTTTTGTTTTCAATGAAAAAAAAAAGATTGTTATATGATCAATCTGATTAGATCGTGATTAGGTTGTTTGAACTGAAATCAACGTGATTAAAATTAAGATTTAAGAATGTAGAAACTTGTTGACGATGTGGTCTTTGATTCTTGAACTACCAAAACTCTCATTCCAAAGAACTGATAATATTGTACCTTCTGCAAATATTATATATATAGCACTTGGTGCATAAATAACAACAGAATTGCATAATATTAATAATACAAAAGATTCTCGGAAATGTCGAGAACGGTCTTTAATTAAAAAATAAATAAACTGAAGCTGTACGTAAAACTCTTTAAAAAAATGGATATTAAATTAATTCCTTGTACTTGTATTTAAACCGGGGGCTTAGTAATTACTACTATGTTTAAAGCAATTACTGCTCATTACCCACCAACCTGTACCATGCAATTCAAGGGAAGGTGGTCCACTGAAAAAGTTGTCAATTATTCACTGCAATCGCTAAAAACATACAAAGATAATTTACTTGCCATGATCTTTCAGTGGCCGTGGCATGCAAGTGGCTCTGAGAGGTCATGCATGCCCTCTTTTTCCTGTCTTCTCATCAATAAGATTTTTAACTTTATTTATTTTTTGTTTGAAAGTAAAATTTTTATTAAATACCCATTTGATTTTTTTAATGTTTCTTTTTAATGTTTGATCGGATGGATGTTGTCCTAACCTTATTTTTTGTAATACTTTAAAAACAAGGTATGAGATAAGTAAAGTTTAAATAAATATTTTGACCCTACTTCACTTAGATGGCCAATCAATTATAAAGTTAATTTAAAACCACTACTAAGTCACGAGACAACGTATTTGTAATAACGTATATCCTATATATAATCCTTCTTAATATTACGCAAATATAATTTGAATCTCTCCCATTCTTACCGAACGTTAGTATGATTCGAATACCCAATCAATTAAACAAATTAGTACTGTGCTACTCAGGTTCTCTTATTAGGATAAAAATCTAGATTTTACCACGATAAAACTCATTTAGGTCGTCCTAATAAATTATTATTATTATTATTAGTAGTAGTAGTAGTACTACTACTACTACTACAACACACACACCCCTACATGTTGTATCGGTGTTAAGAAAAACTAATTAGTATCCAAATAATTACAAACATGCTATGTGATTTCTTATTGCTATTAGTAGCCAGATGTTTCCTTTGAGATGCTAATAGTTTTCTAAAATATAGATTCAAATAGATATGTTGTGTGGCTTCTCTATCTTTTATTTTTTGTGGCTCTATTTGTAAGCTTTTTCTGCTATGGTTCTTTTAAAGGGTAAATCTCATTATGTCCCAAATTTCTCTAGTTTTGTTTTGTTTTCTTTTTATTATTAATAAATGTCTTCTTTGTAAATTTATAATTATCCATGAGGAATATATTCAGTATGGATGTGGATTTAATTTTACCCGTATGGATATGAATATCGATGGATATTTAACTTTTGTTATATGAACAATAATGTAGAAAACATGAAATAAATAATAATAAACCAATGTCAGATTCTAATATCAAATTAAATATAATAAACATCCGCAAATAACAAATATCATAACTATGAATTCACAAAAAGAAATTATAATATGAAATTATAAATTAACTTCATACCGAATACAATAAGTTCATTATTCTAGTAAGCCTTGTTTAAGACTTACAAGCTTCCAATCTCTAACCTAAATATCATTATAAATCTGCAAATTAAAACAATTAAAGCATTAAATAACTAAATAATTTGTATTATTTATAACCATGATCATTCATAATTGAGCACCATAATAAGCATCAAACACATGGCAGAAAAACTAAAAATAAACACTATTCAGAACAAGGCTGTGTCTCTTCTTCATCGAGAAGACTAAGATGGCACAAATCTCTCTGAAGGCCTAACCTATCAATAAATATCCTTTTATCGTTTTGCGTTATCTTTTATAAAAAGCTGTCACTAAATAGTCTAATGTTGTTCAATGCTGCTAATCAACTTTCCTGAGTCTTTCCTTTTTAATATTAGTCACCTTCTCCATTCATCACCTCATCTTTAGGAATTCCACCTATTTCTTTACAAAATAAAAATAGTAATAAAATAAAAAGACAACAAATATTATCAAAATTAAATAAAGCGTAAAAGTAAGATGAGTTTAATACCTTTTAATTAAGACTATATCCAATTCTAAGTACACATTAGAGCCTCTAACGTACTTGGATGAAGTATAATACAATGTGGGCTTAAAATCAACACCCCTCCCCCTCCCCCAACTAAAAGTCTACAGCATATGTTAGCTAGTGACATCAAAGCATGCACTCAGAATTATTGACCAAAGTCATGTTTACGAAATATTTCAAATCTAATATTCATCAAATTGTGTGCTAACAAATAAAAGCAATTGAATCAATAACCATTTTAACCCACTAAATATTAATTTATACGAATTGACTAGTGTTTGGAATGAATTTTTTAGCACATAAAATTTATTCAGCCTCTAAATTTCAAAATTAATTTCTACACGCGAATTACACTAAACCACCCATAAATTAACATGTGAACACCGAATTACCAATATATTTCAAATAATATTACCATCAATTGATATTAAAACACATACATCAAGTAAAAGCTATCACATGTATGCAATAAGAGAAAGATAAAAAGAAAGATACCTTAAATTAGAAGAAGAAGAAGCTGCAATGCTAAAGAGGAGAGAGCAGGGTCGTAAATAAACTAACATGAATAGCTTGGGAACAAGCAACGATTGGCGATATCAATGGTCGACAAGTGACGACCGACAGACTAATATCAATGACCCGTGAGCGAGGATCAACTGGTGTGTGTGAAGAGAGATAATCTAGGGTTTGTTAAACTCAAAATATGGAAGGAAAAATGACATTCAGGTAAACGGATATTATGCTAGATATTATTTTTTCACTTCATTTTTATTTTATAAAATATAAATTTTTAACATAATTGGATAAATGGATTGAATATTCATTTAATATACGTAGCTCTGTTTGGTACAGTTTATTAAATACAACTTATAGCAGTAGAGCTTATACCAATAGAGTTTTTGGACAAAAAGCCATTGGGTGTTTGGTTGTCAATTAAAAAAGTACTTTGGAACCATTAAATTGTTTGGTTGTGTAAAACTAAAAGTACTTTTTTGTAATTAAATTACCAAAAAGAATATGCATTCATAATTATATAACATGTAACAAAATGCATCCAAGCTATCAATTAATAAGAAAAAATCAGTTCAATCATTTCTTTAGTTTTCAAAATAAAAAATTGCGTCATTGATATATTTTCCTAAACAAATAATACTATCTAAATTAAAATGATAATCAATTATATAACTAAAATGTTAACGGAACATGAGAAATGTCGCAATTTGATCAAATTCTTGGTCCATTTCATGTGCGTTGAATGAACTTGTACTTTGTTCTTCATTGTTCTCTTTCCTTTGATTCTCACTTTCACTTGTTGGAAGCAATTCGTCATCATTATCAAAAGGTTCAAATTCTTGGTCATTATTTGCATATTTTTGTTAGGTAGGTTTTATACAAATGGTTTTATGTAATTAATGAAATATATCAAGGATATTTTTGATATGATATATTTTTTAGAAAAACTCTATAATCTCTACTCCCAAAAGTTTAAATTTTGGGTTTTTGCTAGTAGATGTCAATTAGCTTATTTAAGCTAAAAAAACTCTACTAAAAAAATAACCAAACACCATAAAAATTTTTAAAAAGTGCTTATAGGATTAAATAAGCATTTATAACTCTTAAATAAAGCTCCATACCAAACAGGCACGTATCCGTTTGATATCTAATTAAATATTTTTTAAAAAAATTATTTTTGTATTCATATCCAAAGTATTTTGAATAAATATTATCTATTTTAATTAGATTAGATATATGGATTTCCAACTTAAACAGAGTAATTTGTCATCCCTAAGCCGGCCTTTAGATGTTTTATGTGTTATCTTTGACATAATTAAAATCATATTACATTTTTCACAACTAAGAAATAAAACAAATAACAGTTTTCTAATTGCGTGTTATTTGATTGATACGGTACACAAACAAACGATATGTTTGGATATTATTTAAAAATTAAAGGTTTGGGTCCATCGACGGCTTGGAGTTAAAAAACAATGGAGCTGGAGCCCAGCAGTTTGATAAGACTGATAAATACTATCCTAAATTCGTCTGACAAGAATTTGGCCCCTTGTTTTCGGGGAATCAAGTGATGGATTTGTGATGTAATGGCTCTCATTTTTATGTCATATGTACATTTTCGTCCTTTTGTTTTCTTCTTCACCTGCTGATGCGCGATGATGAATGGCATCCAAATCCAATAACTATTTCCTGGATAACGCCGAAACTTTTCAGAATCATTTTCTATTCTTTTCACTCGCCTGCCTTGTTTACTTTTTACCACTTTGTTTTGCATTATCGGCCACCGGCTTCACAATCTTATCATATCAACTACGTCATAACTTTAACAGTTTTTCTTGGATCGTGTCCCCACGCCAAGTTCACAGTCACAGAAATGCATGGATGCCAATTTTGTTGTGTGTTTTTAATTTTAATTTCTAGTTCACTAATGTCTAAGTTCTCTCTCATCTCTCCCTCTCAATTGCGGTCTCATTCATGCCCACTATAAGTTTAGCGAACTCATTTTCAAGTAATTTCATTTTAGAGTAATATGGGATCCGCAGTTCCTAATAATCTATTCTCAACTAGAGTCTTAATTAATATGTTATTAATTTATTAAATGATAGAATATTAATTTTATTTTTATTAATTATAAAATGCATTATTTCATAAAAAGAATGATACAGAACAAAACAATTAGGATTCCTGACATTCTTGATTAATGCCTGAGTTTGAATATTAGGGAAGTCAAGGGTTAAAATATAAATTTGTGCTTTGTCTACTCTGTTATCTTTTAAAATTTAGAAAAAAAAATTAGTATAATAAATTTCCATAATTGTATAATTGAAAATTACACAAATCCAATACTGATATAATTTGCATTAATTTTTTTAAAAAAACTTCAACTACGCATGCATTTATAGTAGTGTACGGTAAAATTTAATTATATACATATTATTATTAATCTAAACCACTAATTACTATATTATACATTCCTCAGTGCAAAGCTTGGGTCAGCAGTGATTCTAAGCGAAAATATTGAGATATTATTTGGAGTATGCAATATTACTCAATGAACTAGAAGGGTACTAACAGAACTTGTAACTCATTTTGGTTAATGACCTATATATATGAGGTTAATCAATAAGAACTTTTATTTATTTTTATATTAAATAAAAAAATACATTACATAATGCTCTTGTCACTCAAAAGAATCTGAGCTAAAATGGAATACGACTTTTAATTAGTTATTTTTCTCCTCCAAATATTTATAACAATTTCACAGTTTAAAAAGTTAATTCCATTGTCTTTAAAAAGTATTTCTCTGATATACGAAATTAAGAATTTGTCTCATTTTAAGTTATAGATTTTTAATAGAAAATTTAAAATAAAAATAGTAATGTTAAGAAACAATTATTGCTCAATGTCAGTCAACATTTGTAATAGAAGTCAATATTAGTCAACGTTGATAATAATGTGGTCAATTGTAGTCAATACCGGTCAACACATATCAATATCAGTTGAAAAAAAACTGTTAAAATAATTTAAATTAAATTTTCCCATTACTTTTTAAAAAATGACGGACGAAACCCAAATCGATACCTCCATTGGATTTTGAATACGGTCAGTGACCAGCAGCCTCCAAATAACAAAAATTAATTACTAATTAAAATTTGTATTGTTGGAATTTCAATATTTATATCTCAATTATATATGTTATGATAAATTTCATAATTAGTAAAATTTTATTTTATTATCCATACATAAATATCACAGCAGTTAAGATATAAATTGAGATTTAAATTTTAGAATCTGTAGTATTATTAATAAAATTAATATAAAATTAGAACTAATCTTATTGCGAGGATAATTTTGTAGGTTAACAAATAGTTTGAGCGATTGGAGTTAGGATTCCTTACCGCACAAGAATTATGGTGCGTTTACTTACCGGATTGGGGAATCGGAATCCGGAATCGGAATGATTGACGCGTTTACTTCGCAAAAATGAAGCGGGAATCGGAATCGGAATGGTGGGGCCCACAACTATTTGGGAATGAGGAATGGGAGATTGATTCCCATGGGGGAGGTGGGAATCAATCTCCCATTCCCGGGAATTCCCATTTTGCCCTCCCCCAAAACAAAAAATACCCATTTTATCCTAAATCCTATTTAATTAATATGTTATTATAATTAATTAATAAATATATTATTATAATTAATTAATTAATTACTTATTATGATTAATTAATATATTAATATAATATTAAATATAATTATTAATAATTATAGTTCTTGAACAAATAATCACAATAATTAATATATTATTATTATAGTTTATTAATTAATATGTTATTATAGTAATTATTAATATTATTACTATAATTAATTCATATATTATTATTAATTAATTAATATAATTATTACTTTAATTAATATATTAATTATAAAATAATTATAATTTTTGAATAAATAATCACAATAATTAATTTATTGTTATTGTTGTTATAATTAATTAATTAACTGTTATAATAATTATTAATATAATTATTATAATTAATTCATATATTATTATTTATTAATTAATTAATATAATTATTACTATTAATTAATATATTAACATATTAAACAATAATTATTAATAATTATAGTTTTTGAATAAACAATCACAATAATTAATTTATTTTTATTGTTATTATAATTAATTAATTAATATACTGTTATAATAATTATTAATATAATAATTAATTCATATATTATAATTAATTAAATAATATAATTATTACTACTAATTAATATATTATTAACAATAATTATTAATAATTATAATTTTTAAATAAATAATCACAATAATTAATATATTATTATTGTAATTAATTAATTAATATATAATTATTAATAATTATTATAATTAATTCATATATTATAATTAATTAATATAATAATTATTAAATAATATAATAATATATTATTAACAATAATATAATAATAATTATAGTTCTCAAGTAGATAATCACAATAATTAATATATTATTGTTTTAATTAATTAATATATTATTATTATTATTATTATTAATTCATATATATATTATTAATTAAATAATATAATTATTACTACTAATTAATATATTAATATATTTTTAACAATAATTATTAATAATTATAATTTTTGAATGAATAATCACAATAATTAATATATTATAATAATTAATTAATTAATATTAATATTATTAGTTAATATATTTTTATAATAATTGTTAATATAATTATAATAATTAATTAATAAAATTTTACAATTAATTAATATATTAGTTAATAATTATTATTATTATTATGACAATAATCTATTAAGTACTTTTTAGTAATTTGTTACAATCTAACTTATTCCGATTCCGATTCAAAACAAAGTAAACACATTAATGGCAATTCAGCTCATTCCCATTTCGATTCCTATAATTCAAGTAAACAACTTAATTTGATTCCCATTCCTTATTCTCATTCCAGCTCATTCCCATTTCTGTCCATTCCGATTCCAGACCATTCCGATTTCAGTTTAGTAAACCCAGCATTAGAGTATCTTCCATCTGAAGTTATCCAACCAAACAAATAATTTCTCATAGGGAACTAAAAAAACATTTTCTGTACCCACCCTCTACACCCAACCAAACAAACCTGCCCATAATAGGGAGTGCCCGTTCTAGGTCGAGTCAGGGAATATTCATAGGTTGCGTGTCTTTCTATTCTCTAGTTTTACATTGGTTCATAAGTATGCAATGGTATTTTTCTTTCCAAAAAAAATGATATTCACTCGATCAATAAACTCCACTTTAACCTTATTTAGGTAAATACCCCGATAAGGAACGATACTTCAATGATATCATTGCTCTTTCTTCCCACGAAAAAGGGATGCATTTCTTTTATAATATCCTAAATACGGAAACTTCATCAAATCTCATAAAAAATTCTCGCTAAGGCACTTTTTTATAACATTCCACATCACTAATAAGAGGGGATTTTACTTTATTTATAAGTTTTGAGTTTTTATTAACTAAATAAATTTTATTTTAGATTACAAGACTTAATAACAAAAATATAACAGACAAAAGGCGAAGATAGAAAAGTGAGTCATGAAAAAAATATTATTTTAATTGTATTAAGGGGGGGAAAAACTTGACCTCACTACAAAAGATAATTCATAAAATTAATCCTTCTACAATTTTTTTTAAATTAGCCCCACTAAAAAATAAGTTTCCCATAAATTAATATGAAATTGAAGGGAATTCATTTTTTTTTAGTGTGGTCAATTGCTCACACTTAGCTACAAGTAAATCCACTCTTGGTGACAGACTGACAGGTTATGTCTGGCAACAATATGTACCTTTTTTTTTTAATGACAACATCTGCTTGGTTGGTAGCTCTAACTGTTGTATATTGGTTTAACATAAATCTCTTTGTTTAAAAACTTTCTTTTAGAAAATCGATAACAAAAACTCAACGAAAATTCAACTCTTTTTATTTAAGCATGTACAGTTTCCGCAGACAATAATTTGAAGATTCTTGATGTGTTTTATTTAGCATCTTTTTTTGGTTACCCAACAGGGGATGAAAGCTAATAGGATTTGCAGTGGCGTAAATTGAAGTTTCCAATCTAATGTTTTTAAGATGAGTAATATTACGTCTTTTTCTTTCTTTCTTTCCTTTTTTTTTTTAATAGATAGTAATATTACATCTACAAACTATTGTATAAGCATTATTGAACATGATCCTCAAACAGAATGGTAGCAATTTATTGAATATTTACAAGTACTTTATTAAATATTTATAAGTACGCTTTGCCCATGGTCCAAACACACTCTCTGCCCATAAAGGATGACTTGCATAACAAAAATAGCCATTCAAAATCCTGAATCCAGTAAACGATTATATGGTCTCGGATATTTAGGATCTTGAATCCTCCATGTCTACCCACAGTCTACTCTCTGGAATCATGGTGTATTTACTTATGAGATTGAAAAATGAGAATGGAGAATAAGAATTATTAATAATATTTACTTACTAAAAGTATGGGGAACAGAAGTCAAATTGGATTGAATTCCACATATTTAGAAATGACGAATGAGAATATGATTCTCATAGGAGAGGTGGAAATAATAATAGAGAATAAAAATGAGAAGTGAATTAATATTTATACCCTATTAAAATTAAATTTTTTTACCTCTTTTAAAATAATAATAATAATAATAATAATAATAAACTAAATTCATTTTTATAATTTATAATAATTTATCCCGATTTAATAAGAAATAAACAAATCAATGATTATATAACTCATCTTAATTTTAATTTTTAATTTTTATTAATAAAATAAATAATTTATTATTATTTTCATTCTTATTCTGATTCCAAATCATTCTAATTCTAACTCATTTTAATTATTAATTAATTTAAACTCTATTAATTCAAAGGTCCATGGAATATTCATTTTCAACTCCCACTCTCTGATTTATCGCGTGACCACATCCCATTCTCTCATGTCCCCAGTAAAAAAGGCAGCGGTGAAACATTATGCCCTTGTAAAGCGGGCCCATGTGATGGGTCCATATCCGGGCTGTAGCCCACGTGATCCTCCTCCATATTACTCTTAACAAACGCCACTGTACGTAAACTGTGGGAAAAAAAAAATTACAGTACGGAAATAATTTGAATCTGAATAGGCTTAAATGTATAAATTCAAATAATATATTTATTTTTATTTAAATATCACAAAATAAGTATTAAATTATTTTTAATTTAAAAACTTTAAAATATGTGCTTTTACGTTTGTATGTGTGTGTATATATATCAAAAAATATAAATACCATAATATTTTACCATATATTAATAAAACCACATTCAAATAAATACATAGTAATTTTAGAATTATAATACATAAAATACCATAAGTTTCAAATTTTATTCCAGATTCTCAATAATAATATATACTATAAGATGGGATTATTAGTGGGTAAATGTGTGTGAGTGAGTTTTGGGATAGATATGAAAAATAACTCATAAAGAAGAGATTTTTTTTTTATATCAGAAATTAATTGGTTTATTTAGATTTCTCTATTTAGTAAAAAAAATCTTATTTTATAAAGTCAAAATTATCTAAAAAGTTTCATTACATTATAAAAATAAACACCTTCAATATACTTAATTAATTTATTTAAATCACTTTAATTCATTAAATTAAAAATCAAACCCCCTCTACGATGTATTATTTATACGAGGTTTTTTAAAAATCTTACAAACTGTACCATCAAAACATCTTCCAAAAGAATTTTATCAATACCTTACAGAACGGACAAATTAAAACAGCAGTCGTACCATTGCTGTGCAGCCCGAATCCCAGCAGATAAACTTTAATTAGTGCCTTTCCCATCAATCCTGAAAAGAAAAATATTAGTTTTTCCAATTCACATGATTACACGTTGCACTCTACAGAATTTACAGGTGGCCCTATGCACTTTTTGTTGGTCCATTATAATCAGCTCTTTTAGAGAGAGATTCGAGGCTTATATTCGTTATGCTACCTTTATTTTACATTCTCAATTTAACAAATAAAAGTGTTATTAATAAATAAAAAATATTTATTTTTAATATATTAATAAAAATATATATATAATTTTTAATATATTAAAATTTATTAATAAAATTCTCACTTTATTAAAAATGAAAATATTTTTATTAGAAAATTACTTTATATATATATATTCAGAAAAAAAATTAAAAAATAATTTTTAATATATTAAAACATATACTTTTTATATTTTAGTGATATATTTATTTTAACAAAATAAAACTATTTTCATTAAAAAACTACTTTTATACATATATAAATATTACAGAATCTCTTTATTTCAAAACTTAAAAAGAATAAAAATAAAATGTTGAACTGAGTTTACGTTGAGAATTCAATCAACCATCACAAACTAAGTAGTTTATGTTAAATGAATTCGGAGAATAAAATTGGTGTTAGATACATTCGGATTATTGATTCAAGGCAATTACTTATAACAACTTAAAAGTAATCACTTTGACACGAGAGAATAGTAAATTAGTAATATATAAAAGTTATAAGTAATTATATTTAGGTTTATTTTAATTTATATTATCTAAGACTCTGGATTCAATGATCAGTGCGAACCCAATTGAATTGACCATCGAATCCTGATCCGACAGTAAGGTCTCCAGCGATTGGAAGAGTCATAATGATGACAATCAAAGAAAATTGGGGACCTCGTGCTAAGGCTATGCATAATGCAGTGAGGTTAAAATGGGACCAAAACAAAATACGATTGATTGAGGTGGCGTAGTATTTTTTCAGAATTACAAGTCAGATTCAATTATATATATATAGGTATGTATGTATATATACGGAAAATAGTGTTGGTGATTGACAGTGACTAAAGTGAAGGGTCGTGGTGATCACGTGACGACAGTAATTGGTTCTTTGTCCTGTCTGCTTAGCCAGCTCTGCGGACGTTCTGTGGACCATCTTACATCACTATGGTCTATAGCTTATTTAAGTGCATGCATTATTCAATTAAAAATTAATGGACCGTCACTTTCTTAAATGATTGTCTATTATGACATATTTTTTAACAATCATGGAGGTACTGGTTGGTTTTGTAGAGCCGTGTAGGACAGTACAAAACAAAGCTTTGATTGCCATAGGAGATAACTAGATAAGTTCAACTTAGTCAAGGAATTATACAACGGCTTTCATGTCGATTTACTTGAAGCAACAGCTCTTTGACGTCATCATCATATGGGTTTAATCTTATAAAATTACCTTTTATATATATATATATATATATATATATATATATATATATATATATATATATAGACACATACATACGTTCATACATTTAGGTATATATATAGCATTTTTTTTTTCAATATGTTAAATGTTGGGGGACTTAACATAAGATTTTTAGATTTTCAACTCAAAAAACTAGCCTTTTAGGTAAAGTGATCTGCCTCCTTATAAATCCAAATATCTTTCCTTTTCTAATCAATGTGATACACAACTCAACATTAAACTTTCAATTTTTTTTTTCATAATTTAGACTCCTGCATCAACTTGGACCATGGGTCTATCCTGAGCAAGCCCTAATCTGGGAGAGTACTCGAGTGGCAACCCTAATTTATGACCCATGAGACAATAAATTATGAAATTTTTAAGTTTATCAGAAGGATCAAACCTAAGACCTTGATTAAATCAAGTACCAGATCCCAAGCTCTCAATCATCTAGACTCTCTTTCAGGATGGTTATGTTTTCCTTTTGACCCTCAGGCCATTATGTTTTTATTTTGACCTCAACCTTTTTAAAATTTGTCTATGCCTAGTTCTGTTTATGTCGTTTAAATATAGATATGAGGATGAAAACTCTTAAATTAAGAGTGTTAACATATTGTAATATCTGTAAATAACTATTGTCGTACGTTAATTATAATAACTTTTTTATTGTCGCTATAACATTTTTGATTGATGTACGACATTTTTTTTAACTAGTGATAGAAAATGGTAACCAATCTTACTTACTGATGCTGCATTGTAGTAGGACCCAAATAATTCTCATCTTTAATAATTTGAAAGTTGTTGCAAGTGACTTTAGACCTAACTTGTCATATACTTCATCTGTTTAAAATTAATCAGTATTATATGGTACTGAGTTGTTGCCTCTTTGTCGATCTTTTGAGTGGGATCTAGTGGAACAAGTGTAATAGACAAGAAGGATTGCAGTACGTATGCCAGTTGCATAATATTCAAATGGGTGCTCTTTTTTTATTTTTTCAAGTAAAAGGAAGAATATTTTGGTAAAATAATGTGGAATCAGTTAGAAAAAGGAATGGAATGATGCTTTGATTCAGCATTGATAGGTGTTATAAAATAATGCTAGGCATATCATAGTTAGTATATGAGGTTCAGGGTAAGAGGAGGTGCAAAATCTCAATCATTTCGGGTCACATGTCATATCAAAGTATAGTTAACTCGGAATGGCAGAGATAAGTTTAGGTATCATGATTATGGAATATAATTTATAAAAGTATTATCTTGTGATTGCTGCATTCTTGCTTTCTTATAAAATTTCAACACTGAAATTGATCAATCTCTTTGACGGGATATGTATATTATTGTCAAAATCTATTCAAACTTCATTTATGTAAAATGGGAGAAAAGAGTCAATGATTGCATATCAACGGCAATGGCAATTGCACAAAAAGTTTTATCAATTATAAGGTTTTGGTCACTTAAAGTTGGACCAAGAAGACATAAAACAATGGCTCAAGATGGCTCTTCACTCCTAAATGGCTGTAGATTTGCTTTATTTCAAGAGTAGGTCTAAAGCAACTTGCACCAATGGAGATGAGTTTTAATCAAAAGAATTTTACCCGTAACGAGAACCCTAAGTAGTGGGGTTACATTCATTAGTCAAAAAGTCCTGAGACTTTAGGGCTAAAAAATTTGGGGTTGCTTTGGGCCAGAATTTTTACTGTTTATGATAGTGACTAATGCATGTGGAGTCCAATAAAAGCTAGGCCACATCCAAAGATTTGCATGTGCACAAGTTTGCATCTGCATTTTCTCTTGTCCAAAAGTAAAACCGACAGATAGTAAAATCCAAGAACGCCCACCAATTGAAAAAACACATTAATTGCTTTTGTATTTTATATGTTTTTCATATAAGGACTGAGAACAAAGACGTGGTTCTCATACTGATGAAGAACATATGCATCATGCATGTTACTTGTACGTATCATATGAGGATGAATTTTAGGGCTATTGAAGTTTTAATGATTTTAGGGCATGCATGTTTGGTTGAAATCTTTTCCGCTCTCCTCTACAAGTTAGTTGTAAAAATGACGAAAAATGATGCATTTGGATTCATCACCAAATCATATTCATCATAACAGAAAAAGTTACAAAGCTATCCTCCTAATAACATTAGGTTTTAATTAAAGTAAAGTAAAATATTCTGCTAATTGGAAACGAATTAATTCAATTTATTTTATTTAACTAATTTAAATAATTATACAAAAAAGAGATGAAAAGTTAACAATGTCACTACTAATTAGACAACTCAAGTTGGGCTTATAGAATGTAAAACTATAAATATATGTCTTGGGTGGGTTAAAGATATGTAAAAGATGTATTTTAATTAAAATAATATATATTTTAATTTTTTAAGATTTCTTAGACTTTCTGATTGAGCTTGGACTTTTAGGTGAAACACAAACACAAATCGAGCTTTTATAAAACATGCTCGAATTGAGCAAGCCCAGCTCGAAACACTCAGACTCGAGCTACGCTTAGGTTTGACGAACTTTTTCTGCCATCTCAAAAAATTACATTTTCCTATCGTTTTGATATGACTTATTGACACAGCAGTGTTTAGAGACTTATCGTGTTTAGAGGTTAGCAATGAAAATGAATGTGAACATTTGGAAAGGATAGTCAAATTGGGAAGCAAAAGTTAAAATTAACAGCTCAATTGTTCGAATTAATTGTACTGTTGGTAAATTATGTATAATATATGGTTGAAAATTTTTTTCTAGAAAGATAATTTTGTTTAGTTTTTAAGGAATTTTACGGAATCAAATTTGAATTTCTTGTCTTAAAAAAATTTAAGATTTAGTCAGCAAAGGTCACAATTGTCAGAATTCTGCACAAGGCTGTAAGTTCTGAATTTACTGACATCAATGCATCAAGTTCTATCCAACAAGCTTTATATCTCCAGAAAGCTCTTTGAGTCAGGAGTTTAATAAATTTTACATGTTCAATTTGGAGTTTTCTACATCAAGATATGACTAAATGAGTGTTAACTGCTCACATTTGCTGATCAAACCAACCTAGTAATCAAATTGAGATTTGCTTTGTTCTCTTCCACCTCATCACAGCTAAGATTTTTAATTCAGGTTTGATTTGAATTCTAAATAATAGAAATCTTATCCTAAGCTTGGACGGATGTTCCAAGTTACCTATATAAATGTATTAGGTTGTAACTTTTAAAGAGGAGTGAATGATTTGAGAATATAACCTAGAAGAGTTCTATTTTTTCAGTTCATTCTTTAAACTGTATATCTTTTGGGTGGATTCCTTTGAGTGGTGAGTTGAGAAGCCATGTATCTCTTGTAGGATATCATTGGGTGGTGAATCTCTGTATCCATTTGTAGCCCTCTTGAGTGGTGAGCTTTGTTAGATAATAATAAAAGTTTATTTTAAAATTCTGCCGATATCAGTTTTAGTATCAAAGCTTTAGGTTTCGTAATCCATGGCAAATCCAAGTGACGAAGAAAAAGAAGCTACATATGCTAATGAAGGAGAGTCTCTTATCCTTCGAAGAGCTTTAAGTTCTAATCATATAGAAGATCAGAAGGATTGGCTTTGAAAAAATATTTTCCATACTAGATGCATTTCTAATAGAAAAGTATGCAACGTTATCATTGATGTGGTAGCTTTGAGAATGTAGTAGCTTTTAAAATGGTGGACAAGTTGAAACTCAAGGCTAAGACACATCCGCATCTTTACAAGCTTTCTTGGTTTCAAAAAGGAAATGAAATAAAGGTTAATCAACGTTGCCTTGTTTCATTTTCCATTGGAAAAATTTATAAGGATAAAGTTTGGTGTGATGTTGTACCAATGGATGATTGTCATTTACTTCTAGGCCGTCCATGGCAATATAATTGGAAGGTGATTCACGATGGTCACAAAAACACCTACTCTTTCATCAAGGATGGTGTGAAAGTTACTTTAGGACCCTTAAAGATAGAAATTACTCCCAAGCTTTTAAAAGGAGAAGGGTATAATTTACTTTCTTTTTCTCAAATTAAAAAAGGAGTGGAACAAAATTGAAAAGGCCTTTTTCCTAGTGGTATTGGAAGAAAATGAATGCAGTTGTGAGCCACCATTAGTTATGCAACACCTTCTCAAAGAATTTAAAGATGTCGTTCCGGATGAGATTTCATCTGGCTTTCCACCAATGAGAGACATACAACATCAAATTGATTTAATTCTTGAAGCTATCTTACCTAATAAGGCAACATATAGGATGAGCCCAAAGGAGCATAAAGAACTTCAAAGACAAGTAGACGAGCTTTTAAAAAAAGGCCTAATAAGAGAAAGCTTGAGTCCTTGTGCCATTCCTGCACTTTTAGTGCCTAATAAGGATGGTTCTAGGCATATGTATGCTGATAGTAGAGCGATAAATAAAATTACAATTGGTTATCGCTTTCCTATCCCACGCCTTGATGATCATCTTGACCAACTCCACGGTGCATTAGTTTTTTCCAAAATTGATCTTTGTAGTGGATACCATGAAATTCGAATGCGACGCGGAGATGAATGAAAGACAGCTTTCAAAGTAAGATGTGGCCTTTTATGAATAGATGGTGATGTCCTTCGGACTTTCCAATGCTCCAAGTACTTTTTTACGCCTCATGAATCATGTTTGCAAGCCATTCATTGGTATATTCATGGTTTTCTATTTTGATGATATTCTTGTATATAGCAAGACGGAAGAGCAATACTTAGAGCATCTTTGCCAAGTTTTTCATACTTCGAGATTCAAAAGCTTTATGTCTATTTAAGAAATTCTTTACCGATAGCCTTATCTTCTTAGGCTATATTGTGTCAAGAGATGGAATTAAGATAAATCCTAGCAAAGTGGAAGCAATTTTAAATTGGCCAACTCCTAGAACTCTTCATAACATTTAAAGTTTTCCTGGTTTGACTTCCTTCTACTGGTGGTTTATTAAAGGTTTTAGTTCAATTATGGCCCCCATTACAGAGTGCTTGAAAGGAGGTATGTTCAAATGAACAAATAAAGCTCAAGAGTTTTGAACTCATTAAGAAAAAGGTAACTGAGACACCTATTCTTTCTCTTCCAAAATTTGAAAAACTCTTTGAAGTTGAGTATGATGCTTGAAATATGGGAATTGGTGCCGTCCTTAGCCAAGAAAGCAAACCAATTGCTTAATTTAGCGAGAAATTAAGTGACTCCCGCAAAAAATATTCCACTTATGATAAAGAGTTTTATGCCATTTGTCGAGCTTTAGATCATTGAAGTCAATATCTTCTTCCAACGCCTTTTGTTCTCTACTCCGACCATGAAGCTTGAAGTTTATAAACAGGCAACAAAAACTCAATAGTCGACATGTTCATTGGGTTGAATTTCTACAAGCTTTCAACTTCACAATCAAGCATAAATTAGTAGCTCAAAATGTAGTAGCGGATGCTTTAAGCCAAAAACATTCCTTGTTATCTTCAATGAAAGTGAAAGTGATTGGTTTTTAAGTTTTGAAGGAGCATTACAAGGGCGATCCTTATTTTTCCAAGGTTTTGGAGGCATGCACAAATGGTACACATCAACAATTTCTATTGCATGATAGTTAGCCTTTTAAAGGTAATGATCTATGCCTTCTACAAGATTCACTTCGAGAGTCAATAATTGTAGATTCACACGGTGGTGGTCTTGGAGGAAACTTTGGAAGAGATAAAACTCTTTCTCTTCTTCAAGATAAATTTTACTGGCCAAAAATGAAGAAAGATGTTTCAAGGCATGTACAACGGTGTAAACTTTGTCATGTGACGAAAAGTCATGATCAAAATATTCCTTTGTACACTCCACTTCCAATTCCAAACTCTCCTTGCGAAGATATGAGTATGGATTTTGTTGTGGGTTTTCCAAGAACACAAAGGAACAAAGATTCTCCCATGGTTGTTGTTGATCGTTTCTCAAAGATGGCATATTTACTTCCTTGTAACAAGACTCTAGATCTTCACTTATGACTGACCTACATTTTCAGGAGATTGTTAAACATCATGGTATTCCAAAATCAATTATTTCTGATCGGGATTCAAATTTTTTAAGTCATTTTTGGAGGACTCTTTGGAGAAAACTTGGAACAAGCCTTAATTTTAGCTCTTCGTATCATCCTCAAACTGATAGCCAAACAAAAGTCACTAATAGATCTTTGGAAAATCTTTTTAAAAGCTACGTGGGGAAGATTATTCGGCAATGGGACCTCATCTTAGCTCAAATTGAATTTGCCTACAATTGCAATACAAGTCAAATTGGTCGTAGTCTTTTTTAGATCGTATATGGTAAAAATCCTTTAAGTTCATTAGATCTAGTTCCTTTTTAAACTACTCATCAATTTAGTGAAGATGCTGAAGAACGAGTAAAGAACATCAAGAAAATGCATGAACAAGTTATAACGAAGATGATGAAGCAAAATGAAAAATATCAAAAGATTGCCAACAAACACCGAAGACATGTTGAATTTCAAGAAGGAAATTTAGTGTGGATTCATTTCAGAAAAGAAAGGTTCCCACGAGGTAAATTTTCTAAACTCAAACCAAGAGCTGATGGTTCATTTAAAGTGTTGAAAAAAATTGGCCAGAATGCCTACAAAATTGATTTGCCTGAAAATTATGGTGTTTCGGAAATCTTCAATGTTTGTGATTTATCCCCATATATTGAAGAAAATGAAGATTTAGACTCAAGAATAAGTCCTTCTCAACAAGGGGAGATTGACACAGTAGTGTTTAGAGACTTATCATATTTGGAGGTTAGCAATGAAAATGAATGTGAACATTTGGAAAAGATAGGCAAAGTGGAAAGCAAAAGTCAAAATTAACAGCCCATTTATTCGAATTAACTGTAGTGTTCTAGAAGTCAGTAAATTATGTATAATATATGGTTAAAAAGATAATTTTGACTAGTTTTTAAGAATTTTACAGAATCAAATTTGGACTTCTCATCTTAAAGAAATTCAAGATTCAGTCAACGAAGGTCACAACTGTCAGAATTCTGCACAAGGCAGTAAGTTCTGAATTTACTGGCATCAATACATCAAGTTCTATCTAACAAGCTTTATATCTCTGGAAAGCTCTTTGAGTCAAGAGTTTAATAAATTTTATGATGTTCGATTCGGAGTTTTCTACATCAAGATATGAGTAAATGAGTATTGACTGCTTATATTTGCTGATCAAACCGACCTAGTAGTCAAATTGAGATTTGCTTTATTCTCTTCCACCTCATGATAGTTAAGTGTTAGAGTGCAATTTATGCACTAGTTTTGCATTGTTTACTTCCTTTAATATCGATGTTTTGCACTTAATAATAGTGATTTACCTGTGTTTTATTTTTGTAGGTGCAATTCTATTGATTGGTGCTAAAATTAAGCTATAAGATGATGTTTGAGGATGATTGTTTTCCTGGAGAAATTATGAACTTCAGAAGAACTTTGTTAATAAGGCGTGGGTGCGTGCTGTCAACTACGGACATACAGTTTTTAGTTTAACGTGTTTTATCTTTTTGGTTATTTTTGTAATTTTGAATTTAAAATTTAGATAATATTTTAGATATTAGTATTTTATTTTAAAAAGAACTCTAGGAAGGAGGCGAAAGGAAGGAAAAGGAATAGGAAAGAAACCCTAGATCTAATTTTTTCCCTTCTCTCTATGAAGAACTAAACCTATTATTCTGGTTGAAGGTTAATAAAGCTTTGATTCATTATTACTGTGAGATCTTTCTTATGCTTTAATTGTTTTATTGCTTTTTGGGTATTTGTTTATTCTCTATATTATTGTCATGATTATGTTTGTTAATTAGATAACTGACCACTATTTAATTATCAACTTAATCTACTGTCAATTAAAAGATTTATCGTATGAAGATTTTAATGTTTGTGACAAATAGAATTGCAGTGCGTTTTGTTATGAGGATAAATAATCTAATTTAAATGAACCATCGTATGTGTTTGTTGATTAAGATTTTGGTCTCTCTGGTTTCTTAGGCTGTCAATTGATTAAATCCTATGATTGTATCTAGGGTTGTCTATTGATTAGGGAAATCACTAATGGTATTACCTTGGTTATCGACTAGTTAAGGAGAGATTGGTTATTAGAGGGTCTCAGTAGCTATAACCGGTCTATTTATAAGTAGTAATGATTTATAATTGAATCAATGATCAGTAGTCGAATCAAGCTGAGTTAATTCCTTCAATCAGAGTTTTTTGCAATTTGAATTACAATTTTAATTTGCATTCTTGTTATTTTAATTTGATTTTTATTATTGTCAACAATCCCCCTATTTTGCATTTTACATTTTAAAAGGATTTAAATAATTACCGATCTCTGTGGACACGACCCTGCTCAATCACTATACGTAATTTATTTAGAGTACGTATTTATTTTTGCTGGCTTCGACAATTATCAAATTTTGGCGCCGTTGCCGGGGATTGGTGCCGTTTATTTAATCCTTTTTACGTTTTACTTGGTGTATGGTTCGTTCTTCTCGTACAGGTACACTTTCGTTTGATCCTGAAATTGAGAAGATAGCTCGCCAGCTGAGACAGCAAACGAAGCGATCTATGCAACGATCCTCGTCGCTTTTACTTTCTGAAACATATACAGTGCCTGATTTGGTTGAATCATCTAACGATTTAGAAGAACAAGTGATGGATAGAGATGCACCTATAAAAAGAACTCTTAGAGAGTTAGCTGAACCAGAATTGAATCAGCAACCACTCTGCATTCAATTTGTAGACTTGGAGGTAAATTTTGAATTAAAGTATGGTCTTATTCATTTATTACCCAAGTTTCATGGTTTTACAGGTGAAGATCCTTATAAACATCTCAAGGAGTTTCATGTCGTGTGTTCAAGTATGAGGCCACAAGGCGTGAATGAAGAACAGATTAAGCTGCGTGCTTTTATTTTCTCTTTAGATGGGCTAGCTAAAGACTGGTTGTACTACTTGCCTCATGGATCGATTACAACGTGGAATGGTTTGAAGAAACAGTTCCTCGAGAAGTACTTTCTTGCTTCAAGAGCTGCCAACATCAGAAAAGATATTTGTGGGATCAGACAACTTCCTGGGGAAACTTTGTACGAGTATTGGGAGCGATTCAAACACTTGTGTGCCAGCTGTCCTCAACATCAGATATCTGATCAACTTCTTATTCAATACTTTTACGAAGGACTATCATTGATGGATAAGAGTATGATGATGCTGGTAGTGGAGGTGTGTAGGTGAATAAGACCCCTACTCAAGCAAGGGAGTTGATCTTAAATATTGCTGCCAATGCACAACAGTTTGGCAGCAGGAAAGATCTCATTTCAAGGAAGATGAATGAGGTAAATATCTCTTCTATTGAACAACGTTTAGATAAACTTACTTCTCTTGTGGAAAAGTTTGTTGTAGGTAATGTGCAACGGGTGAAGACTTGTGGCATCTGTTCTAATATGGGTCATTCAACTGATAAGTGTTCTACACTTCAAGAAGAACCCGTTGAACAAGCCAATACAGTTGGAGGATTTCCAAGCATGTCTCAGAGGAGGTATGATCCTTATGCGCAAACATACAATCAAGGATAGAAGAATCATCCCAACTTCAGGTATGGAGTTAGGCCGTCAGCATTCCCACAACAATACCCACCAAGACAACTAGCCCCTCCACAGTCAAACTCCAAGTCAGGTATATCTCTTGAAGAAATTATTAAATCACTTGCGACTAACACTCAATAATTTCAACAGAAAACTACAACAAACATTCAGAATTTGAAGAAAAAAGTGAATCAATTGACGACTACAGTGAGCCATCTGGAGTCTCAAGTATTAAAGAGATTGCCTTCACAATCTGAGGTAAATCCAAAGCAAAACACTAGTGTTGTCATCCTTAAAAGTGGGAAGGAGTTGCAAGAGCCTAGTAAGAAAGTGACAAAGCATGTAGAAGCTGAGCTTGAGAAGAATGAATTGATGCCTAAATCTCAAGATGCGCAACCCACCAGAACGAAACCCGTACCTGTGGTGATACCTCCTCATTTTCCAAGTCGGTTTACAAAATCCAAGAAGGAGGAACAAGAGAAAGACATTGTTGAGACATTTCGCAAGGTTGCGGTAAATATTTCTTTATTAGATGCTATAAAACAAATATCTCGATATGCTAAATTCCTTAAGGAATTGTGCACCTCCAAAAGAAACTACCTCCTAAGTGCAAAGATCCAGGTATGTTTACTATCCCTTATAAAATTGGTACTGTTAGAGTTGAGAAGGTTATGTTAGATCTAGGAGCTTCTATTAATGTCATGCCTCATTCAATTTATTCAACTTTGAATGTTGGTCCATTAAAAGAAACTGGCGTGATAATTCAACTAGTTGATAGGTCTAATGCATATCATGATGGGGTATTAGAAGATGTCTTAGTCCAAGTTAATGAGTTGGTTTTTCCTGCTGATTTTTATATACTCGATATGGAAGAGGATAACTCTTCTAATTCTGTCCCAATTTTGCTAGAAAGACCTTTTCTTAAGACTGCTAGGACTAAAATAGATGTACATTAAAGGACTCTCACTATGGAGTTTGATGGAGAGGTTATAGAGTTCAATATGAATGATGCCATGAAATATCCTAGTGAGGAACATTCGGTATTTTCTGTGGATATTATTAACCCTATAGTGCAGGAAGTTTTTTTTTTTATGTTGAAGATTCATTGGTAGCTATTTTAAATAACAGTTTGGGCCTCAAAGGTTCGCAAGAGGATGAAAATGAGTTTGTTTTAAAATCTGTATTGTAAGAGACAGTTTATGAATTAAATTCTTTGATAACTTTAACTCATCATATGTCTTATATTGAATTATCTTCATCTCATGCAAAACTTCTTCCATCTATTTTGCAGGCACCGAAAATAGAGCTTAAACTGTTGCCGAGTCATCTAAAGTATATGTTTCTAGGAGATGGTGAGACACTTCTGATGATCATCTCTTCAAAGCTTAGTACTTTAGAGAAAGAAAAGCTTATTAGAGTGCTGAAGGATTACAAAAAGGCTATTGGGTGGGCAATTGCTAATATTAAAGGGATAAGTCCGTCAACGTGCATGCATAGAATACTGTTGTAGGAAGATGCCAAACCTTCGATTCAAGCTCAACGTCGTTTGAATCCACTCATGATGGAAGTAGTGAAGAAAGAAATTCTCAAACCTCTTGATGTAAGTATAATCTATCCAATTTTGGATAACAAATGGGTGAGTCCAGTACAAGTGGTGCCAAAGAAAACTAGTATAATAATTGTTGAGAATTCTTATGGTGAGTTAGTACCCACCCGAGTTCAGAATAGGTGGAGGGTTTGTATTGATTTTAGGAAGCTTAATTCACTCACTAGGAAGGATCATTTTCCTATTTATTTTATTGATCAGATGATCGAAAGGTTGGTAGGAAAATCTCACTTTTGTTGTCTTGATGGCTATTCAGGTTTTCATCAGATACTAGTTGCGCTTGATGATCAGGAAAAGACTACCTTCACATGTCCTTTTGGAACCTTTGCATACCGACATATGCCATTTGGTCTTTGTAACGCTCCCGCCACTTTTCAGAGGTGCATGGTCAGTATTTTTTCAGACTATGTAGAGAACATTATAGAGGTATTTATGGACGATTTTACAGTCTATGCTGATTCTTTTGATGATTGTTTCTATAATATGAAGAAAATGCTTGAAAGATGCATTGAAACAAACGTTGTCTTGAATTATGAAAAATGTCATTTTATGATAAATCAAGGCATTATTTTGGGTCATGTAGTCTTTGCTAGAGGAATTGAGGTAGATAAAGCTAAGATAGATGTTATTAAATCTTTACCTTATCCCACATATGTGCGGGAAGTTCATTCATTCCTTGGTCACGCAAGTTTCTATCGACGTTGTATCAAGGATTTTTCGAAGATAGCTTAGCCTTTATGAGCTGCTTCAGAAATATGTGACGTTTGATTTAAATGAAGCATGCGAGATAGCATTTGATAAGCTCAAGGAGTTATTGACTTCAGCTCCAATTATACAACTACCGGACTGGAGCCTCCATTTTGAGATAATATGTGATGCCAGTAACTATGTTGTTGGTGCTGTTCTCAGACAAAGGGTTAGAAGAGCTGCTCATGTGATATATTACGCATCAAGGACACTTGATAGTGCTTAGTGCAATTACTCAACAACAGAAAAAGAACTTTTGGCTATTGTTTTTGCTTTAGAAAAATTTCGTTCATATTTATTGGGTACTAAAGTGATTTTTTTTTCTAATCACACAGCTCTCAGATCTTTGCTCGCCAAAAAGGAAGCGAAACCAAGACTCTTCGCTGGATCCTACTACGTCAAGAGTTCAACTTAGAGATCCGTGACAAAAAAAGAGCAGAAAACTTGGTTGCAGACCACCTTAGTAGATTGACCATGGTGAAGAAGCAACAACTTTGAAGGATGATTTTCCAGATGAGCATATCTTTGTAACTCAAGGTATGGTTCTTTAGTACGCTGACATTTTCAATTACTTAGTTACAAGAACACTACCTAGTGATCTAACGAGGGCTCAAAAAGATAAGATTAAAAGCGATGCTAGGTATTATGTTTGGGATGCTCATTACTTGTGAAAACATTGCTCTGACCAAGTCAACAGAAGATGCGTATCTGAGTTTGAAATTCCTTCAATTCTTCAATTTTGTCACTCATATGCATGTGGTTGTCATTTTGGTCTCAAAAGGACAACATCTAAGGTGTTAGAATGTGGTTTATTTTGGCCTACTTTATTTCGTGATTCATACATATTTTGTAAGTCATGTGAGAATTATCAAAAGACTGACAATTTAAGTCATAGGAATCAAATGCCACTTACCCTTATTCTTGTGTGTGAAATATTCCATGTGTGGGGCATTGATTTTATGGGACATTTTCCCTCATCTTTTGGCAATGCTTACATTCTTTTAGCAGTGGATTACGTTTCTATATGGGTAGAGGCTAAGACCACCCGGACTGATAATGCTAAAGTGGTTGTAGATTTTGTCAATTCTAATATTTTTGCCAGGTTTGGTGTACCGAGAGCGGTAATAAGTGATAGAGGCACTCATTTCTGTAATCGACTGGTGGAGACTTTGTTCAAGAGATATCATGTTACCCACCGAGTGTCTACCGCCTATCATCCACAGACAAGTGGACAAGCTAAGATATCAAACAGAGAAATCAAGTCTATTCTTGAAAAGATGGTTAGTCCAAATTGGAAGGATTGGAGCTTACGATTAAATGATGCATTATGGGCGTATCGCACCGCGTACAAAACTCCCATAGGTATGTCTCCTTATCGTTTAGTATTTGGTAAACCTTGTCATTTACCTGTAGAGCTTGAGCATAGAGCATATTGGACGGTTAAGTAATGCAATATGCAGATGGATAAAGCGGAAAAGCAGAGGAAGTTGCAGCTGCAAGAGTTGGAGGAGATTAGAAACAAATCCTATAAGGGTTCGCGATTTTACAAGGAAAAGAAAAAAATATTTCATGACAGAATGATTTTGAGAAAGGAGTTCTCTGTTGGTCAAAAAGTTCTTTTTTTTCATTCTAAGCTTAAACTTTTTCCTGGTAAATTATGTTCTCGTTGGGTAGGACCTTTTATTATTACTAATGCTTTTCCTCATGGTGCAGTTGAGCTTCGGAGTCCGACCTCTGATAAAGTTTTTAAGGTTAATGGTCATCGCTTAAAACCTTTTTATGAAGGTTTTTCGGTGAATATTATGGAGGAAGTGGCTCTCGAGAGTCCCATTTATGGAGATTGATGCATAAATATTTCTAGCAAAAAACATAAAACAAAAGCGCTTTTTGGAAGGCAACCCAAATGATTTATTTATTTTGGTTTTTGTTATATCTTTTGTTTTTAATTTTGATTCAGATTGTTTAAATAATATTTTTGGATTATTTTGGCCAGAAGAAAATTTTTGGTTAGGCGTGCCCATGTTTTAACTAATAAGTACTTCTGTGATTTTAAAGTAAAATGGTTTTAAGACTTGCCCATATGATTATAAAAAAAGTACTTATGTATTTTTTTTTCTTAAGTGTCTCTTATTTTGATCAGAAGAAAATTTTTGATTAGGCGTGCTCACGTTTTAACTAATAAGTACTTATGTGATTTTGTAAAATAATTTTAAAATCTTCCCATATGCTTATTAAAAAATATTTCTGTAATTTTTTTTTTGTGACTCAAGTTTCTCTTTTAGTTTTTAGATTACAAAAAAAAAAAAGATTTTATTTTTTATTTTTTTATTCTTTTATTTTATTTGAAAAAAATTTGAAGAAAAGGGGTTTAATTTTAATTTTAATTTTTTTATTATTTAAAAAAAACAACAAAAGAAAACCAATTTGTTTTCACTGTTTCTTCCTCCCGCAAAACCTAAAGCCGTGTCTGCAAGCGTTCTTTCTCACCGTCTCCAGTTTCCAGCCGTGTCTCCAGCAAGCACCAGCCTTCTCCAGCGCGTCTGCACAGAAAACAGCAGCCACGCAACCAGCTCCATCCCTGCAGTTCCCAGCCCGCGCAAACCAACACTCCAGCTGCGTCTGCATAGCAAACAGCAGCCGCGCAAGCAGCCCATGTCTCGTGTCTGCACCAGCCTAGCGTGTCCAACGCGCAAGTATCTCGAGTCTGCAGTTCCCAGCCCGCGCAAACCAGCACTCCAGCCGCGTCTGCACAGCAAACAGCAGCCGCGCAAGCAGCCTACGTCCGCAGCTACACCAGCCTTCTCCAGCGTAACCAGCAGTCGTGCATCCGTGCGTAACCAGCGCAGTGCACCAGCAGCAGCCGCGCAACAAGATTTCCAGCCGCGTCTCCTCATCACAGCAACGTTTCCAGCCTCTCCAGCAACTAGCAAATCCCGTGCAACACCAGCGTCTCTAGCAACCATCTCCTCAATCCCGCGTGAACCAGCAGCGTTCCAAGCCGAGTGTCGCCAGCAGCAGCGCAGCAAACCGCGTCTGCAACATTCCAGCCGTGAGTTTCCAGCAGTCCCGGGCCCAAAAATCCCGCATTCCAACAGCCGCGTCCAGCAAGCGTCAGCAACCATTACAGCGTCTCCAGCAAGCACCAGTAACCAGTTTCTAGCCGCGAGTCTACACTAGTTTCCAGCCGCGTGAATCAAAACCCGCAAGTCACAATGCCGAAGAGGAAAACATCAACTTCCAAGTCATCAATGTCTAAAAAGTAACCCGTCGTAAAGAAATCCAAGATTGCCGCTCCCACTACGGTTCTATGGAACACTGTTTCAGATTCACACCAAGCTGTGAAACGAAGATCGAAATGTGGAAAAGACATGAGTGTTTTACCACGTGCTGAATCCAATCTCGGAGGGTGCCTCACATTCACGACTCAACAAGAGAAAGAAAGGTACAAAGATATTTCCAAGCGAAAAATACTTCCAGCTAAGTATATTCATTACCCGACTCTTGAAAAATTGAATGTTAAGGATAATTTTAATTCTTTGATAGATAAGATTGGTTTGCGTCAGTTTGTTAATGTTGATTGTTTAGGTTATGTTGAGTTAATTAGGGAGTTTTATATTACTTTTTAATTTAATATACCGAATGATTTTACTTTGCATACTCCGAATGTTATAAAGTTTAGGTTAATGGGACGAAATTTTTCACAATCTATCACAGATTTTAACCTAACTTTAGGATTCATTGATGATGATTATTCTTCTAATGATGCATATTTAGGGACAACTTGTGACTTTAGTGAAAATTTTAAGCCTTATGGTCTTTGGCGTCATTTATCTTTTGATCACCGTGCCTATGACCCGAGTAAATCTAAGAGCTCCTTCTTACGTGATCCTGTTTTGAAATGTGTGCATCGGTTCTTAGCATATAATTTTTTAGGAAAGAAAGATTACTCAAGAGTTTTATTTAAAACTGAGTTTTATTTTATCTGGTGCATGTTAAATGATGTGAGGCCTAATCTAGGTTTTTAGTTAGCAGATCAATTTTAGAGTGTGCTAAACGTTATAGGACTTTATTTCTTGGTCCATACATTACTCTGTTAGCTATAAACTTATGTGTGCTTGATCCTCATAATAACGATTTACATCCTGCTTACCAAAAGGAATTTTTGGATATGTCTTTGTTTGAAAGAACAGGTGTGGTCGAATTCAAGGAGGGGAGATTTCAGTTTAGAGAACCAGGACCCACTCAGCTTCCAAAGAAGATTTATGCTAGGAGTGGTGCTACCTCTGATGACGAGTTTGACGATGAAACTGCTGCCCCACCAACTATTCCTTCTACATCTGCACCACCTTTGAGCATTCAGTTAGAGAAAATGGAGCACAAGCTGAACAAGATGGAGCAGAATTTGGCCGCATACTCTGAGAGTGTGGGATTTATCCCACCATTTCCGCCAAGCCCATAGATGTTATATGGATCAAAACTCACAAATCAGGGACATTTTTCCTTTAATATTTTATCCCTACGCTTTATTTCTTTATGTAAGCTTTGATTATCATACATTGGGGACAATGTAAGTTCTTGGTGTGGGGGAGGGATTTTTGCAGTATTGATGTCTGGAAGTATTATTTTCACTCTGCTAATCCTTAAATGATTTTGGAGTTAGTATGCTTCATATATTTTTTTTCTTTTCTTTCTCACTACTCTTTTCCCATCTATCTCAAATTATTTACATCTATTTTTATTTTATCATACTCTTTCATCACTCACATTTTATCTTTCACTTTTTATATTACTACCTACATCTTTCTCGCTTCTTATCCTTTTTACCTTTTCTTTTATATATCACTCATACCTTCTTCTCATTCTACACCACTATTGATGGTTGATTCATTTAAAGAGTGTACTTGATTTAATGGCAAATTTACCAACTTTGTGAGGATTTGAGCCTATGAGCAACCACTTTACTTTAATTCTTTTTGTTATGTGAATATCAATCTTAGTTTGTTTATTTTAGATGTTGAAGCTACATTACGAGATTTTATGCATTAAAATGATAAGGGCAAACCCCTTTCCATCTTTCTATTTTCGCATTTTCTTCTTTTTCTCCACCCGAAGACCTTTATTACCTTTGTTTGAGCCTTAACCATTATCTTCACTTGTTTTATTACCCATCTACTTACCTTATTTTTCCTTCTTTTTTAGCCTCAATTTAAGAAGATTTTTGGACTCATTATTTGGATATATTTTGTATATATTCTGTTGTTTTTGCTACCTTAAATTAAAGTTTCTCAATTAGATCAACAAGCATTATGCTTGAATTAAATTGTGCAAGGTTCATTTCTTTTGTTTGATTCATCAAAAAAATCAAAAAAAGAAACAAAAAAAGAAAAAAAAGCGTTTACATTATTGACGACTTAAGTAGAAATAAGCGTTTTGATATCATAAGGTTCATTCAATGAGTTCATTCTTCTCATTTTGGTCTCTTTTTCTTTCATAAACCTATCTTTTTCATTTAACCTATTTAACCCCGTTACAATCTTTTTAAGACCCTTAGATTTTTGCAGTTAATTCATATTTTGTGGATTGAGATATGATATATGAGTAAGCTTATAGTAATAACATTCTTTGATTTGATTTGAGTGCATAAATGATACTCTAAACACTTTGAGTGCATGGAGTGAAGTCAATGAGAGGGTTATTAAATCTTGTTGCACTTGAATTTTGAATAGATCTTCTTGGTGGTTGAATGTTTTTCTTTTATATTAGCTTATGAGATCCTATGCTTTAAAATCCTTGTCTCTCAAATATTGATCGACTTAAATTCTTGAAGTATTCTTGCTTAAGATTGTTTTTGGATGAGTTGATATGAGAATATAGTGGAGATTTGGGATTAGTCTTGAGTTATATACTTGAGGACAAGCATTATCTTAGTGTAGGGGAATTTGTTAGAGTGCAATTTATGCACTAGTTTTGCATTGTTTACTTCCTTTAATATCGATGTTTTGCACTTAATAATGGTGATTTATTTGTGTTTTATTTTTGTAGGTGCAATTCTATTGATTGGTGCTAAAATTGAGCTATAAGATGATATTTGAGAATGATTATTTTCCTGGAGAAATTATGAGCTTCAGAAGAACTTTATTGATAAAGCGTGGGCGTGTGCTATCAACTACGGACATGCAGTTTTTAGTTTAACATGTTTTGTCTTTTTGGTTATTTTTGTAATTTTAAATTTAGATAATATTTTAGATATTAGTAATTTATTTTAAAAAGAACTCTAGGAAGGAGGCGAAAAGGAGGAGAAGGAATAGGAAAGAAACCCTAGATCTAATTTTTTCCCTTCTCTCTATGAAGAACTAAACCTATTATTCTGGTTGAAGGTTAATAAAGTTTTAATTTATCATTACTGTGAAATCTTTCTTATGCTTTAATTGTTTTATTGCTTTTTGGGTATTTGTTTATTCTCTATATTATTGTCATGATTATGTTTGTTAATTAGATAATTGACCACTATTTAATTATCAACTTAATCTATTGTCAATTAAAAGATTTATCGTATGAAAATTTTAATGTTTGTGACAAATAGCATAACAGTGTGTTGTGTTATGAGAATAAACAATCTAATTTAAATGAACCATCGTATGTGTTTGTTGATTAGGATTTTGGTCTCTCTGGTTTCTCAGGCTTTCAATTGATTAAATCCTATGATCGTATCTAGGGTTGTCTATTGATTAGGGAAATAACTAATGGTCGTACCTTGGTTATCGACTAGTCAAGGAGAGATTGGCTATTAGAGGGTCTCAGTAGCTATAACTGGTCTATTCATAAGTAGTAATGATTTATAATTGAATCAATGATCAGTAGTCGAATCAAGCTGAATTAATTCCTTCAACCAGAGCTTTTCCTAATTTGAATTACAATTTTAATTTGCATTCTTGTTATTTCAATTTGATTTTTATTATTGTCAACAATCCCCCTATTTTGCATTTTACATTTTAAAAGGATTTAAATAATTACCGATCTCTGTGGACACGATCCTGCTCAATCATTATACGCAATTTATTTAAAGTATGTATTTATTTTTGCTGGCTTTGACAACCATCACTAAGACTTTTAATTTAGGTTTGATTCGAATTCTAGATAATAGAAATCTTATGCTAAGTTTGGCGAGATGTTTCAAGTTACCTATATAAATGTATTAGGTTATAACTTTTAAAGAGGAGTGAGTGATATGAGGATATAGCCTAGAAGAGTTCCCTCTTTTGAGTTCCTTCTTTAAACTCAGTGTCTCTGGATGGATTTCTTCAAGTGGTGAGTTGAGAAGCCTTGCATCGCATGTAGGATATCATTGGGTGGTGAATCTTTGTATCCCTTTGTAATCCTCTTGAGTGGTGAGCTTTGTTAGATAATAATAAAAGTTTATTTTAAAATTCTGCCAGTATCACTTATGCTCTAGAAATGCAATTGTCTAAATGTGGCTTCAACAATAATTGTTGTCAATTTTTTTAATCATACAATTTTCATATTAATTAAATCATGAAAATTAGTTCAATAAATTTGAATTGAAATCCAAAGTAATTTATTTTCAAAATTTTTAATTACATTTAATGAAATATTAATATTTAAGTTTTATTAAATGGTATGTTAATGAAAGTAAATAAAATATGTAATCCTTTATACCCCATTATCCATGTACAAGCAAATAATGGAAACCATTTCCACTCTCATCTCCTCCACGTTTTCCTTTCCTTCCATTTGTATTTCCTTTTATCTCTTATTTTCTGTCTTTGAACCTAAGAGTGGAATCTAGATCAAAAACCATTTATTCAATATGATTTGATGCGAATTAAATAAAGGTTTAAAAAAATTGATTCATTTAGTAAATGGGTGAATTCGATTTGATTCGTTAAATAAATGAGTTGAATTTAGGTTTAAGGACATTTATTCGTTTATTCATTTAGGATTTGCTTAATAAATGACTGATAAACAAATTGAACACGGTCCATTCATTTAAAATTCATTCATTATTCATTTAAATAGGTTACTTATTAATCCTTAAATTTTATTAAAAATTTTAAAATTTCAAGGTTAATTTAGTAATTATCAATGATAATAAGACAAAATATATAAATGAAAATAAAAATTGGAGCACAGCCAATCCTAATTCTCTTCACCTTATTATTTCCCCTCTTTCTTTCTCTTCTCTCAGCCCTCTCCTCTCTTGGTCTCCGCCCTCATCTGAAATTTCTTTTTCTTTGTTGTTTAGGGAAGCTGGCATTATCGCACCTCATGGTAAGCTTTTTTTTTTTATTTCTTTTCTAAAATTTTGAGCAACGAATTTATTTTTAAATTTTCCCAGTAGCTTCCCAATTACGTCAAGTTTTTGCTAGGCAAATGGGTCTGTTAAAATGGCATTGTCTAAAAAAAATTATGAAAATGAACAAGATTTGAGCAAGAAAGGAAGCTCCTTTTGGATTATAAGCCCTTTGTTTTTATATGGGTATTGGGGTAGTGGGGTTTACGCAGAAAACATTGTATATCAAGCAAAAGCAAAAATGGTGGAGAGTTTGAGTCATGATGTTTTGAGATTTTTTTCTTTTTTATTTTTTTCTTAGCAAGAATTTATAATTTGGTATTCGGATGTCTTTATATTTTAAGTTTACAATATGGTTTGAATTATTTGTATTTTGTAGTATATTAAATTTGTAGCTTTTTATATTTTATTTTACTTAATTTTTGTTTATTAATTTTTTTGAAGGAAATATGAATTTCATTAAATAGACAAAGCAGTAGACAACCAGGGAGGTGGAACATGTCTCCACTCACCCAGACTTGACATAGAACTCCCCACCTAACAACAGTATGGGTGGTGGTGTTCGCAGATCGACAAACAAAAGATAAAGTCATTTTTTGTTTATTAATTATATCGTGCAAACGAATTGATATTGAATTCGATTTGTTATGAATTCATTTATTATAGGACAAATGAATATTAAATGAATTCAAATTCGATTTAATTTGTTTATTAATTCTACTAAATAAATTAGACTGATTAAACAAAATACTCATTTAATAAATAAATAAGATCTGAATTCTAAGATTTTGATTCATTTAATATACAAATCAAATTAAAATCAGTAAAATTTTGACCTCATTCGTTAAAGATTCCATATGTTTATCATTTTGCCATCCCTATTTAAACATTTCTGCATTATTTTTCTCATTATCTGAATGCTTTATAAAGACATATTTCGAGTGCGTGAGTATATATAAAAAATTACTTTGAGCAACCATCTCATTTTTTTTTTTAAAAGGCCCACTGATCAGCTGGCCTATCACAACTCGCAGTCGACGCATGTCATGCTAGGTCATTCCCCTATCAAACGTGCCTAGGACGATAGGACATCCTTTTTCAAACAAACAGTGTTGTGCCAACCCTCGAGTACAAAAATTCAATATACACAAGATTAAGAACATAATAAAGGAAATTATAATTAATGAATTTGATTGATTGGCAAAGATTGAAATTAATCTTCTGAGGTGATTAACAATTAATTTTTGAATTGATTAATAAAGATAGGAATAATTAATCATTTGATTAGTTTTTTTTTCCATAATTATTTGATCTTATTGAGAAATCAAAGAGAGATTTATTTGGTTTACTATAATGCCCGTCAATTTTGAATAAAATCTTCTTTAATTCCATCTTAAGAAAGAATCTCTCGGTAGAGGTAATCCATTTTGTACAATATGTAAGTGAAGTAGTAGACGTAATAGGAGTGGCATAAATTGCACTTGCAAATAAGAAGTAGACATAAATTTTATTTTAAAAAATAAAAATAAAATATATACATATACATACATACATATATATATATATATATATATCATGAAGTGAGTGCTTAAGGAAAGCACATGCACGAATATGAAATGACTAGTGCTCGTCTTTGGATTGCCATTCTGATCTTGCTCGAATTATCTCAGCCTTATCTGCCTGCATGCGAAGTAGATGCGTATATTCCAAGTCTGCTTTCCGATTATTACTTGAATTATGATTATGACTATTCTTATTCTTATTATTGGAGTCCTCAGTAACGCTGGCTGTTGTACTTGTCAAAGACTCCAGCAAATTTGATTGCCGACACTCTCGTCGATACTCTAGTGTCATGCTTGTCATATTGTAATCTTCCAATACATTTATTGGCACACTCTGCAGATGCAATGCATGCCAAAAGTTAAATAAAAGGATAATGACATTCAGACGGAAAAATTTGACAGAAAGCTAACATAAACAGTGATAAGTCGGTACCGATTTAGTCGATTAAGGTAAACCAACAGTAGTTAACTTATTACTATCTCTCTTATCTCTTTAACATTTTGGTAAATAATAAATTAAAAATCGTTCAGATATGTGTATTTTGAAGAGTAGTTAATTACCTCCAAAATCCATCCTATGTATTTGACATTGTTTACGTGCTGGTTGGCATCCATGTCACTCCATCTTGGCTGGACAGTAGTAAGGAAAGCAAGAGCACAAATTCAGTATCGAGAACGAATCACAAGACACGAGAACAGATGCATTAGATTACTTACAGCTAAACCAGATCGAATTCTCCCAGCGGTTTGATCAGTTAGCTTGCCGATTTTTCCAACATCGGTCTTCTCTTTGTCAATTGCAAAAGTGTTTAGGTAAAATGGTAGCACCTCTTGCCTCACTTGCTCAGGAATCTTGGATAACCTTCTTGTTTCTCTGTTCATGATTACCCAGGTGCTACACAGTGATGATCATAGGAGTTAACTAGTTAAGCCTCTTCACAGCTAATTAAGAATATATAGTTTCATTTCTCAATTTCACACACACACATATATATAGTTTCAAAATTTGAATCTAGTGCTGAACTAGCTTTGTTGATCTTTTCAAAGATCTTATGTAACTTGGGCATTTATAATAGTTTGAAACTGAGGTATAATTTAGTGAATTTTGATTGTGTAAAGAGTTGAACTCTTTATAATCTTTTACCACGTGTGCATGTATATCAATATATGATTAAAATTTAATTATTATATTCTAATTTAATGACTACTAATTGTATATTTTTAAAAATTAATAAAAAAGTCAGCTTAGTTTAATATATTCAATATCTATCAATAACGATTTTTAAAAAAATCGGCACTTTATTGGAACTAGAATTTTTGATAGGGATAGTGCACCTTGTTGCTCTTGTTATTATATCTTGGGTGCGGTAGTCTCGAATGATCCAGTCTCTACGCATTGCATTCTTTCCAGAAGCATCAACCCATGTATCGATCTCAACAACATCTCCCCTGTCAAATTTAATCATTCACCATAATCAAAATCGATATAGTGGGGTCATTTATTATATATCCATACTGATGCAAATGCTGAAATACGGACTTCATGCGCAAATTAGTAATTACACCATATGGCATAATAGTTAATTGAACAAAAATATTATAACGTCGTATGGTGTAATTGTGAATCCGCACAAAATCTGTATTTAGATATCCACACATCTGGGAAGCTCTATATTCACGTCGTGTTATGTATAAGTAAATGATTCTTCAAAATTTATCAAAAAATCCAATTATTACTTGTCAGATTTCTCTGAGGAGAATGTGAGAAAAACATACCAGCTGCTATATCTCTGTACTTGAATGTGGATGCGGGTGACAACCCAAATGAGTTTCCTGAGGCTCATTTCACGTGTAGCACCGAATCCATTTCCAGCAAGTCCAGAGCTTGTTACATGATTCAAAGCAGTCTCCTATAATCATCAATCATTACTTTTATATTGATGGACTAAATCTAATTTTTGGTATAATGGATTTTTCATCTGCGCACGTATCTATTTTTTCTTTTGCTTTTCGCACTTACGAGTTGTTATGAGGCCGGTAATTTTGCAACTTTTGTACGTGTGGTTTTTCAGTTGACAATCAGAGGAACCTTTTTAGGGGAATACAAGCGTGAGATTCAAATCATATTCTTCTACATATTTTTCTAGACTTTGTAAAGTGTGAACAAAGGCACCTAGGCTATTGTTTAGACTTTAGATGGCGAAAGTTCGAGTTTCCACAAGAATTATTTATTTTATTGAGAATATGTAAATCGAATTTTATTTAAGTGTGAATTTTTAGTTATACTTAACTTATCCATAATTATACGATCATATGAATTTAATAGTTCGAAAGTAGACATTTACTTGTAATGTTAGACAATGCTACATTAAATGGATTTAGATCTTTGGTATATTTCTGCTTATAATATCAGTAAAATGTGATCTAACATTGAAAAAATGTGAATTAACATAACCACCATCATTATAAATATTACAATTACTATTATTACTGAATGAAGATTATGAGCCAATAAAAAAGGAGGGAAAGATCTTGGGTGCTTTATGAGTATTGCTTTCTTTTCATTTTTGTGTTGCCTATGTTTTCTTACCAATCATAAGAATGTTCATACCCATATGAAAAACAAATGAATTAAAAAAATAAATAATTAATGCTCACGGAATACCTGAAACTCTTGAAAAAGGATAAAATTTTGTGTAAACTTCTATATGAAACATGCACTATGAGGGATTTCAATAGAATCAAGTGCACAAAGATCCTGTAACTCGGGAGAGCCAAATTCTTATTATGTAGCTTTATATAATGATATTAAAATGCAATATTTTTGTACAAATACGTATGATACTATTGCTTAGGACTAAATCTCCTGACATATATCTTAAGATAGTACTATTATTGTTATCACATGCATGCAAGACTCATATTTTTTATTTTTTATTAATTCATTCAATATTTTCACGCCACAAATTTTTACAAAGAGCTTATATTATAAGCGAGAGTTAGGCTTATTTAACTAGTGAAAGTAAAACAAAAAAAGATTAATAAAAAAAAAAAGATACCAACCTGAAGGAGATTCATGAGGGTCTCCATGGTGGCAGTTTTGTCAGGTCCAATTTCATATGACCTGATACTGAAAGTCTGCCGATATACAAACCTATCCTCCACAAACCTTCCCAGCAAACATGCGCGAAGAGGAGAATTATCAGGCTGCTGGCTTTGTTTAACAACCTGCTCATCATCATGGCTATTAATCTTTGTTTGTATATTCGGTGCTTCATGAACGTGGCGAATTCCATTCACTTTCTTTCCACTTCTCATCTCCAAACTCCCTTGATTACTTGCACTTGCAATCACTGAAAAGCTTCTACATCGTTTCGGTTTGATTGAAGGCCATGAAGCATTAAGCCACCCTGCCTTTGCAGCATAGCATAATGTTACATCATTGGTGGCTGCCATGAACGTTTTTGCTAAGTGATCATTCAACAAGTTTGCAATAATGAAGCTAGTACATGGTACGTATCAGTATTTTTCTAAACTTATTATGTTGCCTTGTTGAATAGATAAACTTTTAAAGTATATTAGTTGGTGTAACAACTTGTATTTCACAAAAGAATATGATAAGACAATGAGTGGAAGAAAGGAAAACTTTTCTCTTTTAATAACGTGGGGGTTGAAAAATAATTTGCAGTTCAACAACTTTGATGGGTGGGGGAGAATTATTAGAAGGGCATCTCCATGATACTTGCACCGTCACGAATATTGGAGGAATTTGGAAAGGTGCTTTGTAGTTTCATTTTAAGGGAATATGCCACAACCACAAGTACATTAACGTAGTCTTTTGTGCTTGATATTTTGTAAGTAGTGGTTTAGAATTTGAAGTCAAGATGATTTGTTCTCTAGATGTTTATTTGTTAAGTCATCTGCTTTCCCTACCCCGTCGATTCATTTCTGTTATATACATCGAGTCATTGACATCTGGTGGGTGTATTTAGCAACACAATCATTTGCCCAGTTAACTATACCCATTTATCTCAATTATGATCAGACAAATGACACCTGAAAACCTAAATTATATCCATGTATTTCGTTTATAAATGGGCCAGCCTAATCCAGAGTGGACCCATGATGCTTACTCAGCCCAACTGGGCGAAGTAGAGAAAGTGAAAAATCAGTAGGTGCCACGCTTTCAAGTTAAAGAATTCATAAGGTCAATTTCTCTTTATTCAAAAGGTTGGACGTTATATTTTAACAAGTTATTTAATTTTGGTCGAACAAATTATATGAAATCAACGTATAATAATAAAATGGATATAATTTAGGTTCATAATCTTAAGTGCTAGCCCATTCCCACCTCATTCAACTTTTGGACAGTTGAATTTCTAACCACCATCTCACTTTATTATTATTATTTTTTTTATAGGTAAAGAAAATGGTGTTTGAAAAGCAATTAATACAAAACACAAAAGCACTCTTTTTAAAGTTACTCCTTTCCCCTTCCTGTTTTTTAAATTTTACCATAAAATGGGATGATTTTGAACAAAATAATTTTTTAAAAAATTTATCAAACATCAAAGTTAATTTTTAGTTTTTCTAAGAGGGTGTTTGTTTTTTAATATAATAACTTAAAATGACTTAACTTAATTAATTAAATTAATTAAAGGTATTTGCTTTTATAACTTAACTGGGCTTTTTAGATAATTTTGACATAATAAAATCAACCTTTTTATTTTTTACTAAATGAAGAAATATGAATTAGCTAACTAATTTCTAATGTAAAAAATATCTCTATTTTATTATTAATTTTTCATGTTTATCCCAAAACCTACCCATAGATGTTTACCCACTAATAATCTCATCTTTATTTTTTTTCAACCGTCATGGAATCTCTACTCACTTTACTTCTCTCATCAAGCTCTTGAATCTCCCATTATCGGTAATCCAAGGTAGTTATTCTTATGTTTTTTGTGTAACTATATAATTTGTTTTTATTAAAAAAAATTATATATTCTAATTCTAAAATTATTATGTATTCACTTGAACGTGGTTTTACTTGTGTATGATAAAATATTATAGTATTTATGTTCTTTAAGATACACACACACATAATTTGATGTTCGAATTTAATAAGGATACAAATGTAAAAGTATATATTTTTACCTTTTAAAGTTGAAAAATAAACAACTTAATATTTATTTTTCGAGATTAAAAAAATATTATTCAGATTCAAACATTCAGGTTTATTCAGATTTCAAATAATTTCAACCTGTTCAGGTTTCAGATTAAAAAAAAAAAGAAAATTATCATTTTCCTACCAAAATTATTTTCACATATCAAGTTAGTACCATGATTTGCTGAAAAATACATTTTACCACCAAATGTTTGCTTTTTTATCATTTTACCACCATTCTGTTAGACTAGTTAAAAATTTGCTGATATCATAGCATTTAAGACATTTCTCTTTGAAGCCAAAACACTACGTTTGCAATGATAAAATAAATAATAAACAAATTATTAGATAAATAATTAAAAAAAGAAATTTACAACCCTAAAATTTGGCCTCTCTCTCTCGCTCCATCTCCAATCTGTCTCTCTCTCACTCGTTGCCCTATCCACCACAGTGCCATCACTAACTCGTTGCCGTCTCCACTGTCATCTGCTGCTCTCCACTATGGGCTATTGACTTCTTTTTTTTTGGCTTATTATCCATTACATTTTTTTCTTAATTAAATTGTTTTGAATTGTGATTAATATTTGAATTTAGTATATTATGATTACATGCTCCACGAGAAAAATTGACTTTTAACTTATTTTTTAATAAATATTAATACATTTTTAATAGAATAGTGGTAAAATAATAAAAAAATAAATATTTGATGGTAAAATATATTTTTTAACAAATCATGAACTGACTTGATATGTTAAAGTAATTTTGGTGGAAAAACGATAATTTCCCATAAAAATACCACCTAAATCACTTTCGAGCTTCTGAAGGCTCCATGAGAATTAGTATTTCAGTCGCAATCATAAAAGTGTGCCGCCCCAATCTAGAGATGGACCCAAAATGCGCAACTGGCCCAACTAGAGAAGCTTCGAATTAAAGTATTCACAATGTCAATTTCTCTTTGATTTATCCATCCCATCACTGTTGCATATTTGGATCGTTTGATTTAATGACAAGTGTCACCGACTTTTATCCTGGAACCACATGAATACGTGGCTTCTGTCGGGGGAAAAGAACAAAAGCCACTAGATTTTCACCGTCCCCGCGTTGATTTAAGCAAAGCAAACATCCCAAGATTAAAAAATATGAAAAAAAACAATTTGCAGGACCAGCGTGCTCTTAGTCTACTTTACTTCTTCTGATCACAATGCTGATCAGAATCTGGACGGGGCTAAATCTAGTTGGACACATTGAAGGCAGAATCCGATACTGTCTCCCATCCTGCCACGTGTCTTAATCTCTTCAATATAAATAGCTAACCCATATAACAGGTCCACACAACTTTTGTCTTAATCCTAGAAACCATTTTCTCACTTGGCAATCACAGTCTTCTTCAATTCATCACTTTATTCATCAGTCAGTTTTTCTCTGTGTTTATTTACTACAGTATAAAAAAAAGAAAATAAAAAATGAGTCGTTTCTGGAATTTGATCTGTGGTGTTCATTCACTTGCAGGGTATTTTTTGTTTTTTTTTCTTCATATTTTTACTAAGTAACAATCTTTTTGCTATAATTTCTCTAATATCTGATCATAAAATATGTATGCAGGCCAGTTCTGATGCTGCTGTATCCCTTGTAAGTGATTGATTAATTTCTTTTCATTTTCTGTATTAATCCTGATTAGTAATTAATTAATTAACTAATTAATTGAGTGATCTGATAATAAGAGTGGGGTTCATATATATATGCCAGATATGCATCAGTTGTGGCAATAGAGAGCCCATCAAAAGTGGATGATGAGCAGTGGCTTGCTTATTGGATTTTGTATTCATTTCTAACTCTTACTGAGATGGTACTCCAATCGGTTTTAGAGTGGTAAGTGAAACTAATAGATCATTTAATTTTTTATTTTGGGGATTAATTATTTTTTATATGTGACATGTCATGCTATGAATAATTAAATTTTAGGATACCAATTTGGTACACGGTGAAGATAGTGCTAGCGGCATGGCTGGTTCTGCCACAGTTCAGAGGTGCGGCTTTTATATATGAAAGGTTTGTCAGACAGCAAATTAGGCAGTACAGAGGAGGTAAAGATCATCATCAGCATCATCATCGCAAGTCCTCTCCTACTGGCAATGGCAAGGGCAAGAACAAGTTTGTGGACTTTATTATGCCCAAGAAAGTAAGCTAATTAATCATATGTTTTTTTTAATCATATAGTAATGTCCAGCTCTGGACTTTTAAATTCCATTAAGTCGAATTTTAAATTAAAATCATAAAATTTAGATATCTGAACCTTAGGACAATTTAACTTATCATAAAATTTAGATATCTGAACCTTAGGACAATTTAACTTTTAATTTATCTTATAATGAAAGAATAAAGTGAAGTGTGAGTGAACGGAAGGAACTAAGATTTGTGTTGAATTTTATAATGACTTGTGTTATTTAATTGGTTGTGTGCGGCAGGGGGAGCACGAGGCATACTAAACAACTACAAGAAAAGAAGAGAACAATCTGCGTTGGCTTGTGTCTCTGTATCGAGCTTCCGTTGCTTAGCGCTTTGCTTTGCTTTTCTTTCAGATGAATCTTCTCTCTTGGTGATTGTTGTATAAATGAAAGCTTTAATTTTTAACAAGTTTGCGACTTTTAAAGCTCTTATGACGCTTTAATGAAGAAATTAGTGATATTGAAATTGAGAAATCCTGGAATATATTTATCGATTTAAGGTATTAGGTGAGTCATATAATAAATATAATAAATAAATAATGTTATGCTATATATGTATTTATTTTTAAAAATTATTCAAGTTATATTAATTTTTTTGTGCAATATATATTGGCTAGTTGTAATATTTTTGATATATTTTGAGTTTTTTTTTCCAGTGAGATTTTTGTGTGCCATGATGTTGAAATTAAAATTTAATCCTAATGAGCTTGTTTTCAAGCTGGAGGCAGCTATGATGCTTTGGTTAACTTGGAAAGTAATTTCGTTTGTCGAAAGCAACGTTTAAACAAACATTTTGGAGGCATATTTTGTTAATAAAAACTGAATCAGTTGTATTCACGTATGATCGATTGAATGGGAATATATAAAATTTGTTGATCGTGTAATTTATTTGACAAGAATCAAGATTCTTGATCTATTTATTAATTTGACAAATAAACTTGTATGAAGAATTTTATTCCAACGATTTATGTGTCAATTTGACACATAAATTTGTATGAAGAATTTGTGTCCGTAAGGAAAATTATTGTGACGGTTCTTTGTACTTGAAAAATGTTTGAAGGACAAAATTTTAGTAAGGAAGCATTGGGTCTCTTCATATCGTAGGTCTTGACCATTAATTGTAGGAGCTCAAAATGTCGGTTCTAATTATGTCTTTCTATACATTCGTTGATGGGAGCTGCAAATGTCGGTTTCTAAGTGCAAGTTTATATTTGTTGTGGATTTTTTAAATAAACACGTAACTATATTGATCAAACAGAGGGATGATAAAATACTTTTATGAGAGACTTCACTTTTAAAAGTGAGTGAATTGTGAATAATTTTTTAGGAATGAGGTGGGAAATGAAAGAAAAATAATTTTTAAGGTGGTGTTTGGTTGGGAGGAGAATGGAGAAAAGGAAAATAATTTAAATTTTTTTTTTTATTTTCATTGTTTGGTTTGATAAAATATATAAGAATTTAATTTCCACTAGAATTTAATATTCATCATAATGTAGAATTTGAATTCCACACCAAGTAATGAAGAATTTAAATTTCTGTTATGTTAGAACCAAAGTTTCCAAAATTATCTTTCAATTTTTTAACTTGTTTAATGCCATTAATAATTATTATTTATAATTTTATTTTATTGATTTAGTATTATAAATAAACCTCCACTAGAAAGTCCTTGGACCTCCGTCTGACTTCGCCGTAAAGGCGTCGAACCTTCGTTGGACAGCCGCTGGACCTTACCGCTATTTTATTATATATATATATATATATATATATATTATTACTAATATAAATAGTTTAATATTTAAGGTAAATGATAAATTTGTCTAAAGAAAAAAATTATAATTCATTTCCTTATCAAATTTTATATCAAACCAAACAACAAAATCTAGTTTCACTACTCTTCTCCATTCTTTTCTTTTCCCTTCCTCTTCATTCCATTCTTTTTTCTCCTCCCTTTTCTTCAAACCAAACATGGCCTAAATTCTTAATGGGGTAGGGTTTAGTTTTGTACTTTCACTCCAATTTTCATTATATATAAATTTTTTTTCTAATTTTTGTTTTATCAGTTACAATGTTAGTTAATAAATTTTATTTTTATTCTTACTTGACATAAATGAGTTAGAACTAAAAGAAAACTCTACAATATAATTTTTATTCAACGTAAAATATTTTTACGTTTTCTTTTATCTTTTAAGATACTGCTCTTTTCAAACATTTTTCACTTTTGATATTATTTCAAACATTTAGAGATTATTTTTAAAATAATTTAAATGCTTTATAATATGGTGATTTTATTTAAATTTTTAATTTATTGAAATTATATATCTATATCTCCTTAAAATAAATAAATTAGGAATGGGGTGGGGATAGAAAAATCATTCCCCACGTGAGCATTCCTCATCCCCACCCTACTAAATTTATTGTGAAATTCGGTAGGGAATACAAGCGAAATTTTTAATGGGGTGGCGAAGTTCTACCCATTCCCCACCCCCACCCCACCTTACCCTACCCCATTATTATCTCTAATCAAACATTATCTCTAATCAAACGTAAAAGTAGTCATTAAAATTGGTGTTACCAAACTTGAAAAGTGCAAATAAGTAGTTTGATTATTGGGTAGAGTATCACAATTGATGAGTTGGTTATAATTTGGGATTTATATTTTTATAAATATAAAATAATAAACTTACTATAAATATAGGGTCTTAATACATGAGTGCGCTCTAGAAATACCACTTTCTTGCTTTAACACCAAAATTTTCTTTAGGGGAATGGTGATATCAATAAAGACTCGTTACCTGATAACCTCCCCATGCACTCCCCTGATGCATCTGTCCACACTTCCTCCACTGTACAGATGGCTTCTCCTAGCTCTGCAATGATCTCTTTTGCATACATATAATCGGTACATTATTAAGCTGTATCCAGAAGGACACATGGGTAAAGGACTACTTTGTGATGCTGCCAATTCCAGTTAGCTCAGTAATAACAATGAGGGCCCTATCATAGTGCCAAGGGCCTCCTGTCAATACTTTCCTTTTGTCCATTCTGTTTCGAACTTAAACATGAAAATATTGTCTCTAAAGCTTTCAATCTTAAACCCCTTAGATGTTCTCCATGCCTGCTGTAAGGCTATTTTTAGTCCTTCTTTTCTAACTCCCCTATTTATCAGTACTTTTCCAGCTTCACAATGGTTGAGGTAAGGCATATATTTTTTTCTCATTTAGTTATTTCCATTATAATCAGTTTAACAATACTTTTTTAAAAATGTTGGACAATACTAAGTAAAACAATGATCTATATATATGAAAAATTTGTGTATTGCCGTTATTATTTAAAGCAAAATGAGTTTAAACTGTAGTTATTAGTGAATTAGGGATTTTTGTTTTCATTATACCATTAATGCAATTTAAAGTATTTCCTTTTGACAATGGTCAAGCACAACAACAGATACATGCAACTGCTACTAGAAAAAGAGGTGTTAAAAGGAAATTAGTGACAAGAAAGAGATCAAAAAGTTCAGAGTCCAAATTTTTTAGGTTCTCCATTCATTCCAAAACCAGAGTCCATAACTGAGCCTACCACTGCAGCAGAAGGCGATCTTCAAACACAAGCCACAATTGAACTTACTGCTACAACAGAAGCTGACATCTTGAAACAGAAACCATAACTCAACCCACCACTACAGTAGAAGCTGAACTTGAAATATAGACCTCAACTTAACCCACCATTGCATCAGAACCTGAACTGGAAACACAAATCACAACTCAAACCACCATCTTCAAGTCCAACAACATCACGATCTTACATATGAACCCCCATCTGAAGTTGAACCTGATATTTAAACTTCAGAAAAGTCATAAGAGAAATTGAAGGCCCTTGTTGACAACAATATATATCCTGGTGTGTTTAATCCCTTTGCCACCTAGAAAAAGGGTTGTAGATAAAACATTCCCAGATTTTGAAATAGTCATAACAGAACTACCATGACAGTTTGATTAAACCTTATTCCCAATATCAACAACAGCACCACGAAAAGCTTAGTTTGATAAAACCCTATTACCAATGCCTATATTTAACCATCCTTCAAGTGATGATGGTTCAGACAATGGTGCTGATAAAGGTAAGACCGGCTCCTTACACCTTTCAGAGCATAGTAATCTCTTATTTGGTTTTCATGTTGCTGATGAGTTACACAAATTTTAGCGGAAGTTGATGAGGAAGATGTTAAGGTTGTTGTTCTACCACTGTCCCAATTCTTGGATAATAATTTATCCCAAAGGTCCACAAATTCGATGGCTACATATCCTCAAGGTACCAAATGAAAAAGCACAATATATTGTGCCTCCTGAGAATTTATTATGAAAGGTTATGCAAACTGAACCTTCTAAAAAAAGAAGGGAAAAAATGTCACCAAGTCACTTGTTACTATCACCTCTTTACATAGGCAAGCCAACAAGAGAAAAGCTACTGCTGTCTAAATTAGAGCTTCTCAAAGGATCGTAAACCAAGGTATGCTTTATTCAAGTATAGTAAAAGCTCATAAGAGGACTGTAAAAAGAAAATAAAGACCAACTTTATAGATTTTAAGCAAGTCATAAGCAAGACCAAGGAAATTAAGAGAGTAAATCAACCAGGAATGATGATACATCAAGACATAAAAAAAAGATAATGAGATGCTACCAACTAAGGAAATAAACTTCTTCCATATCTGGTCTGAATCAAAAGACGACATGTATGGGGCCACAAAGAGAGATAAAAGTTAGCTTGAACATAAAGCTCAAACTGAAGAAACAGATGACTTGCCTGGTAGATATAAAAGTGATAATGGTGACTATGAGCCACTTTCTAACTCAGAGGATGAACATTAATTTAACAAGATGTGTCATACATTAGGTTGGCAAATGTTCAAAGATGGTACAAAACTAATAAAATTTAGAAAGGGAATAATGTTTAAGAATTTGAGGAGAATTTGCATGAGCTCAAGTATTTTTGTATTCGAGAGTAAGAAGATCAAGTTTGAAAGAAAAATGATTTTATGTGGCTGCTATGTAGAGAAGTGCCATTTAGAGTATATGGAGCACTTTAGAACTATGACAAGTGCTTTCAGATTTGGTCTTTGCCAACAAACACACCCATGAAGGCCTCGAATGATAATCCCGAGGTGACTCGAGGTTTGGATAGCAAGAAAGTACCCCAATAAAGTGCTTGATGATTCAAAGATGGGTATGGACACATTTGTGGATAATCTGAAGATAATGCATAGGATGACTATTATTCCACAGAAGGTTTACAGGGCAAAGAGCAGTATTTTAAAATCAACTATTGGTGATGACTATATTGACAACTTTAAGTCATTTGAGATTATGCAAATATCATCAAACAACAAATGTCAGGGGCATTGGCCTTATTGAAAGTTATAAAACACAAGACACCTGCTAATAAGTGCAGGCTTAAAAGGTTTATGGTAAGCTTCCTTGTCACTTGAAAGGGCCCCTTGAAGGTGTGTTTGAGAGCATAATTTTTGTAGTTAAGAAAGTTAAACCCTAAGCATTAGTTAAGGCATTCCTCTAACAAGTTTAGAAAATATGATCATATAATAAAAAAAATGATAGGGAGTTAGAATGAATGGCTTGATAAGATGAGGAAAGCGCCAATAATAGCTTTGGTAGACCATGTAAGTAAGCCAATGATAAAAAATAATTGAGAGAAAATAAACTTGTTTGAGGTGGCCAAGTGATGTTCCTACTTTTATTAACAACGTGCTGAAAGTTGGTAGGAATTATCATGTCATACTAGCAAATGATGTTTTATATGAAGTTGAAACAGACAATGAGTGTTATATTGTCAGCTTTGATGAGCATACTTGTAACTGTGGGTTGTGGCAGGTTTGTGGCTTACCTTATAATCATATAATGCCTTGTATAGCTCACATTAAGGTACTTATGAGAAGTATGTTGCTCTTTACTTCACAAAGGATGTATATTTAAGATGTTGTTTTGGCATTATTCATTCATTGCTTGGCAAATCTAAATGGCCACATGTTGAAGCTGATGAAATATTACCTCCAATTGTTCAAAGACCACATGGTATGCTCAAGATATATAAAAAAAGAGTAGCTGATGAACCACCAACATATAGAAGAAGGTTTGCAGTATGTTGTTCATACTGTTGAGGTATTAGTCATAATATAAAGGACTGCCGTATTGATTCAGCCAATGCACATAAGAAGACTAAGCATATATTGGTCAGTTTGAGGCTGCTTATAATTTTTTCAATTATTGTTAAGGTTAACCCAAAATTATCCTTACTAAGAGTGACTATATGTGAGCATAAATTGATATTTTCACAATTGTAGGGTGTAAATTGAAGTTTTGTCACTCTAGGTCGAGAATAATATGAGGTTAACCATATTCGAAAGATTGAGCATACTTACAAAATCTACTTTACTATACTAAACAGAAGCATCACAAGAACATGGTGGCAGCCTCAAGCTCAAAAGCATCATTTACAAGAGTGAATACGTCTAGAAACTCAACACCGGGTGGATTTACATTAGTTATGTGATATTTGATAAGTGATAATGAAGTTAAAAATTTTTAAACTGAAATATAGCTTTATTTAAAGAATTCAACTTTGTTAACGATGGATAATGAATTATGATCAACAATTGAGCCATCATCTAATAATTCTATGCCTGTCTCAAAGCAATCAACAAGGGGTTTGACAACAAAGAAAACACTAGCAATAAAAGAAACAACAGCAATAAAGGAGGCATAAGGAATAAGTAGAGCAAAAGAGAGATTAAGGGATGCATTAATAGCAAGAAATGCAACTTTTAATCAATTTCCAATACCACCAACAGGAAGAATTGAAATTAGAGAGGAAGGCAAATTTGATAGGGCTACTGCACAATCTGCACCAGTTCAAACAATGAGAGATTTGAAGGGCAAAGTAGTGGCTCAAAGTGGTTGTAAGTTTTTTTTTTCTTTTTCTTTAAAAATCAATCTTTTATTTTACATATAAGATTTTTTTTTACCAATATAGTAACTACGAATCAGGCCTTTATATTGCAGAGAAGTGCTACTATAGTCAATGGCATGATGCCAACAGAGAAATGCTTATTTTAATATTTTGATACTTTTGAATATATTGCTACGACAATACACTATATATACATAATTACAATCTAATTGTCGACTTCAAAATATTGGGATGTAGTATGTGTGCTCATGTATTTTTGGAATTATTAATTTTCTTAATCATTTAGGCTAAATTACTTTTTTTTTCTTGTTGCAGTTAATATTTCGTTTGTAATCCCTTGTAATAAAAGCTAAAAAGTGAAAATGTGATATGCTGCTAGTGATGGTGAATATAGACTACAATGACATAAGTGTAATATTTTAAACTGAAAATATGTTTAATTGAATGTAATACATGAGCTTGTTTGGTACATGGAAGTTCTTCATTTAGCTATTTAATTTAATTTCTACTACTTTCTAGCCTTATATTTCAGTTATGAGCAAATTAAAGCATATATATCATACGAAGTACTAGTAGGAACAAGATAATATGCAGCAGCCTAATGATTAAATCTGATTTTATAACAAGCTTATTAATTCCCTTATCTAGCATCTTTTTGTACTTAATTAATTCTCGTATCATCATGACCTTCGAAATCATCACGCAACTTTCTCAATCCCCTTATAACTAGTTCTTACTCGTACACACTTGGTTTCCACCAACCGAAGAAACCACAGCCTTTATTGTCGCATTGGTAATATAGCTTCTCAAGATTTTCAGTAGACTCTGAGATGTTTATAAATACATGTTTACTTTAATCTTGGCATGTTTTGTCCATGAACTTGAGCGCCTTCCCATTAATCTCCAACTTCTGATTTTCATTTTCATCTTTATCTTCGAAATCAAACCAACTATCTCTTAAAGACGAAATGCCTACTATTATTTCTTTTTTTTTTTTTTTTCATGCGATGTTTGTGATATTTCCCAAGTATAAACATTGTTCAAATCTATAAAATAATGGTCAGTTTGATTCTTGAGTTAGAATTATAGTCATAGAGAGAGAATGATGAATTTTTTTTGAATGTTCAAAATGAGTGGTTGAAATCACAATGTAAAATTATAGTCATTGAGAGAGAATGATGAATTTTTTTTGAATGTTCAAAATGAGTGGTTTAAATCACAATGTAAATCCTAGTAACAAAATTTTAATTTAATGGCATGCCTTGCAATTTTTTTTTGAATCCAAATCCTAAATAAGGAATCATCTTAAAATTTTTTAACCAAACAAATAAATGCACATTTTTAATATTAAAAACGTAACACTTCCACATCTTTTAGCAGAAATGTCACATCAACAGCTTTGCCAAAACTCAAGTGCTTACACAACAACACCATTAGATAGAGTATTCTGTTACCCACAAGGACAATCATGTAATTTACTAAGTCAACATTAGCCAAGCATTAAAAGTAATGACATTTAGGGGGTAGAATGATATTTTTAGATCCCTGGGGGATATTTTAAAGGTAGTTACTCTAGTAGTGAGCACAATGAAATATACCTATACAAAAACAAATTAGAAGACATTTATATTCAAATATTAGGAAGAAAAAAAATATGTCATTCAGGCATTTATATTGACCCATTTACATTTTAGTCAACTTGGATCTATTTGATTTTAGACAAAAAAAAAAAGCTTTATCCAAGTTCAACTGAGTGTTAAAATATGCTCTGTTGTAGTTGATACGGGAATGGAATAAGGATTGCAAACCACAATAAGTGTTGCAGCAAGCAACTTTTGAAATTGATTATGTTGACATGGTAGAGCTCGTTATCTTTGACATTTTGTTATATAGTGAAACTATATTGTAATGAAATTAATGATTAATGGTTATGTGCATGAATATTCCAGTAAGGTCTAGAAGCTTATTGACGTGAGTAATTGTATCAGTATAAATATAAATAGTTCTAATTGATGCAAATATAAATATAAATAGTTGTAATTGATGCAATTGATTTTTCAGCTCAATAAAACAATATTCATTTTCTCTCTTGTTCTTTTTTTCTCACATTTCTCTTTATTTTCTCATAATCCAAACACATTTTAGAAGAGTTTATTACCAATTCAAATCTAAATATAAATACTTATAACTTTGCTACTCCAATAAAACTTGATCAAAATAACTTTATGTTTGTAGAACTCAAGCTCTTACCTCGATTAAAGGTAATGGCTTAGAAGATTTCATTACTAGTACAAATAAGTGTTCAGATCAGTATCTTAGAGAAGATGCAGATGCTACTAATTCATCAAGTAATTGATCTGGATCAAGAATTGATAATCCTATATTCTCTGCTTAGATCAAAACTAATTATCTTCTGCTTAGCTGGACGATGTCTTCAATCCAAGAAAATCTACTTTCCTTAGTAATTTATTGTGTTTCCTCTCAAGAGCTGTGGGATTTATTGAATCATACGTTTTTTTCTCAAATACAAGCTCTTTGTTGGAGAATTACTAAATTAAACACTAAAAAAAACTCACAATTTTATTTCTTTAACAACACTCCTCACCAATTATAACTCTTATTTTTCACTCTCTACACCTTAGAGATTTTGTTACTTCTCTTGATTCATAAACCAAAGGGGGAGAGTGGGTATTTATACATGAAACAAACTAATCACAACCATCCATTTATTCAACTACTACACAAATCCTCACCATTCATTAAAATCTACCACTCACCTACTTCACCAACAACACTTACCACACCTAATACAAATAATTCAAACCTCACCAACCATACCTACTCATGGAACCTTCTATGAGTTGGGCTTGAATTTATTCATCTTGGATCAAGTTTATGATCCAACACCCCCCCTTAAACTTGATCCTGTGACACCAAGCAAACTTCTGAATCTTACGAAGTCTTCTTGCTGGAAAGCGGCTTGGTGAAGATATGTTTGCTTGATCTTGTGATTTTACATACTTGATTTGCACTTCTTTTCTTGTAATACATTCTCTTATGAAATGATAGCGAGTATCTATATGTTTGCTTCGATCATGAAAGACTGGATTCTTGGATAGGGCAATTGCTGATTTGTTATCAACATAAATCTCGCTTAGCTCTTCTTGTGACAAACCCAACTCCTTCAGCAAATTTCTAAGCCAAATTGCATGACAAACACTTGATGTGGCAGCTACATACTCAGCTTCACAGGTGGATAGCGTGACAATTGGTTGCTTTTTTGACATCCATGTGAAAGCAGTATCTCCCATGAAGAACACAAATCCTGTGGTGCTCTTTCGATCATCTATGTCTCCACCCCAATCACTATCGCTATATCCAACAAGCTTTAGTCATTAGAAAATGAGTATAACAAGCCGAAATTAATTGTACCTTTAATATAGCGAAGGATTCTTTTTGCAGCTTTAAAATGAGTGGTCTTTGGATTCTCCATGTATCGACTCACAAGTCCAACAACATAAAGAATATTTGGTCTTGTGCATGTCAAATAACGTAGGCTTCCGACCAAGCTTTTAAAGAGTGTTGGATCTATATCTTTGCCTTCATCATGTTTGGATAACTTGACTCCGCATTCCACTGGCGTGCTTATAGGCTTGCAATGATTCATCTTGAACTTATTGAGAATCTCCTTTGCATAGCTTTCTTGGGAGATGAATATGCCTTCTTCCTTTTGCTTGACTTCAATGCCGAGGTAAAATGCCATCAGTCCGATGTCAGTCATCTCGAACTCTTTGATCATCACTCTCTTAAACTCTTCAAATAAGCTTGGATTACTTCCAGTGAAGATGAGATCATCCACATACAGGCACACAATCAAAATATCTTCATCTTTTTCTTTGACGTAGAGAGCATGTTCATATGGGCATTTGGTAAAGCCGTTCTCTTGAAAATACTTGTCAATTCTACTATTCCATGCCCTTGGTGCTTGCTTTAACCCATAAAGAGCTTTCTTCAATCTCAAAACTTTGTCTTCATGTCCTTTCACCACATAGCCCAATGGTTGTTTGATGTAAACTTCTTCTTCAAGGAATCCATTCAAGAAAGCAGACTTCACATCCATTTGAAAAATCCTCCATTTGTTCTGAGCAGCCAAAGAAACAATAAGTCTAATAGTTTCAAGTCGAGCTACATGAGCAAATACCTCATCGTAGTCTATGCCAGCCTTTTGACTGTAACCTTTTGCAACTAGCCTCGCCTTGTGCCTTTCAATTTCTCCCTTTGCATTTCTTTTCGTTTTGTACACCCATTTGACACTGATCGCCTTGTGACCTTTGGGAAGAGTAGTAAGCTCCCAAGTATCATTCTTCACAATGGCTTTAATTTCTTCATCCATTGCAATTCTCCACTTCTCATCTAGTGTAGCTTCTTGAAAGTTGACTGGCTCACAATCAACAAAAAGGCAAAAGAGTGTGAGATTATCATGTCTCTCAGTTACCTCATAGAGATCTTGAAGACTCCTTGTAAGTTCATCAGTTCTTTCAATTAAGAAAAATGGTGGTGAATCTCTGCATGTGGTTGATACTGGTGAAATAGGTGGAGTAACTGGCTCTTGTTGTTCATCTACTTGTTTTGTATGATCATCTTCTTCAATGGGAAAGAAGTTGAAGTCATCCACACCAGAGCCAAAATCCCATTCTTTTTCTTCATCAAAAACTACATCTCGACTGATCACGATCTTCCCGTTGTTTGGATTATAAAGCTTGTATCCTTTGGAGTTATTGTCATAGCCGATGAAGATGAACTTCTCGCTTTTGTCATCCAGCTTGGCTCTTACGTTAAATGGTACATGTACATGGGCAATGCTTCCAAAACTCTTAGATGGGTGATGCCGGGCTTTCTTCCACTCCAAGCTTCTTGTGGCGTCTTGCCCACACACTTCTTGTTGGAGATCGATTGGATAAGCGGATGAACATGCAAGACTTGCCCAAAAATTCTTAGGTAGCCTTTTACTCTTGAGCATGCTTTTGCCATGTCGAGGATGGTTACATTCTTTCTTTCTGCAACACTATTTTGTTGGGGTGATCTTGGAACTGTCAAAGGTCGTCGAATTCCATTTGCTTCACAAAACTCTACGAACTCTTTGGAAGTGAACTCTCCACCTCGATCAGATCTCATGGCTTTAATCTGGTATCCACTTTCTTTTTCAACTGACTTTAAACTTTTTGAAAGCTTCAAAAACTTCTGATTTCTGCTTCAAAAAATACACCCAAGTTTTTCTTGAAAAATCATCTATGAAGAGAAGGAAGTAGTTACTTTTACCAAGGGAGCTTGGCTTGAATGGACCGCACACATCAGTATGAATGAGCTCAAGTGGCTTCTGAGCTCTTGAGTTTGACTCCTTTGGAAAGCTCTTTCTGAACTGCTTGCCAAGTAAACATCCTTCACAAAGTTGATCAGGGTGATTGATGTATGGTAAGCCTTTCACCATGTTCTTCTTGGATAGTAGCTCTAGTCCTCCAAAGTTGAGATGCCCATATCGAAGATGCCAAATCCATGATGGATCTTTGTGACAGGCTTTGAGACATTTTGCAACATCATTTTGAATATTTAAAGGAAACATTCTATTTTTCGACATTTTTACCTTTGTGATTAGATTTCCTTTGTCATCTCTTAGGAAAAGACTACACTCTTTTAAGTGAATATCATAGCCTTTTTCTAAGAGTTGACCCAAACTAAGGATGTTGCTTTTCATATTGGGTACATAGTAAACATTCGAAATTATTTGGTGGCTACTATCTTTTGCACGAAAAAGAATGTTACCTCTACCCTTCACTGGTACTTTTGAGTCATCTCCAAAAGCAACACTGCCATTCACAGATTCACTTAGTTGCACGAACATGCTTCTGTTTCCACTCATGATTGCTAGCACCTGTGTCAAGATACCATGTATTTTCTTGACCTCCACTTGTGTCATTGCGTGCTAGTAAAAGGGTGCCATCTTCACCATTTTTCTCTTCAACATAATTCACTCTCTCATCAACTCTGGTACTTGGAGCTCTACATTCTGAAGCATAGTGCCCAAACTTTTGACAATTATAGCATTGTACTTGAGATTTGTCATACCTCGATCTTGGATTTCCTCTACCTCGTCCTCTGGTTGAGCTTTCTCCTTTGGCATAATTGGAGTTGTTGTTGTTAAAATTCCAACCTCGTCCATGACCACGACCTCTTCCTCGTCCTCGACCTCGAACATAATGCCTTCTCTCGTTGTTGGAGCTTTCTTCTATTTTCTTTGGATTAACTTCCACCTTGAGAAGTTGTTCTTCGATCCCTTGCTTCTTTTTTAGTTTTTCTTCATGGGCTTGTAACCTTCCTTGAAGTTGTTCGTGTTAACATTTATGTTAACATAATGTTGATTTTGATGATAACAAACAAAATTAAGAATGATTAAGTTTTTGAAAGCTTAAATTATTTTTCTTACATTTTAAATAAATCATTATTTTCACATTATAAAGGTTTTATATTTAATGGAAGAATGATTTTATGAAATTGGTTGTTTTTCAAGTTTATGGTTTAATTGAAAGAATTTTGAAATATTTGAAATCAACAAGTATTGCTTGAAAATTTAGAGAAGGACTTATTTAAAATGTTTCATAGTATTTTGGGTCATATTATAATTTCAGAAAGTTTTGGGATTCACAGTGTATTACTTAGAAATTTGAAATTGGAACTGTTTGTAAAGTTTCATAACGTTTTGGGCCATAGTACGGTTATATAAAGTTTTGGGTCAAACTGTCATTTTGCAAAATAGTTCTTTGTAGCGATTCAGTAGCGATTCATGTGAGATAACGGCGATCCGACATCTCTAGATAACGGCGATCCGACATCTCCGAGTGAAAATTAGCCTCGGACGCTAACGGCGATCCGACATCTCTAGATAACGGCGATCCGACATCTCCAGAATTGAAAATTAGCCTCTGGATGCTAACGGCGATCCGACATCTCTAGATAACGGCGATCCGACATCTCCCAGAATTGAAGATTAGCCTCTGGACACTAACGGCGATCCGACATCTTGATAACGGCGATCCGACAATTTGAAAATCCAGCCCAACGGTCATGTTGACCAGTCAAACGGCGATCCGACATCCTATTAACGGCGATCCGACAGTGAACAAAAAGTGCATAACGGCTAGTTTTTGAGTTCCAACTATATAAACTCAAATGCAAATCATTTTTGGTAATCTTAGCACGCACAAACAAAAGGCATACAACATACATTGAGCTTGATTTCGTAAATCATCATTTATTGAATCATCTTTGTTCTTCATTTTGTAAATCTACTCTTTAAGAGAGTATTTGATTGTAATTTTCATTTCTCATCAAATTGTGAGTGTACAAGTGTGGGAAACACTTGTGGTGAAGAGATTGGGAGATAATCTCTTGTTGTAAAGGTCCATTGACACCTTGGAAGTCAATTGTAAACATTTGAAGCCTTGGAAAGGCTTGGATAGTGAAATCCTCAAGCTTGGGTTGCTTGGAGGCGTGGACGTAGGCGGGGATAGCCGAACCACGTAAAAATCCTTGAGTTTGCTTTCTCCTCCCTTACTCATTTATTATTGTGCCTTTATTGAATTTATTGTTTTTGAATTTATTGTTTTCGAATTTATTAAGGCATTAGATTTGATTGTTGTGTGTTTTGCTAAGATAATTTTTAAAATACCAATTCACCCCCCCTCTTGGGTTGCACACTTGTATTTCAATTGGTATCAGAGCAAGGTGCTCTTGTGTAGACTTAACCGTCTAGAGTTAAAGATCTATAGCAACCCAAATTAACTCAACCATCATGGAAGGCCAATCTACTACTAGACCACCATTTTTTGATGGAAATGATTATCCTTATTGGAAAATTAGGATGAAAGTATTTTACAAGCCTTAGACTATGAAATATGGGAAATAGTTTGTGATGGCTCATTCATTTCTAGGAAGAATACTTTAAGTGAGTTGGATAGGAAGAATATGTCTTTAAATTCCAAGGCTATGAATGCTTTATTTTGTGCCTTAGATAAAAGGAATTTCATAGAGTTTCAAATTGTTCTAATGCTTATGAAATATGGAGAAAACTTGAAGTTGTATATGAGGAGACTACAAATGAGGAGAAATTTCATGAAGTGTCGAATTTGGCACTTATGGCAATTGGAGATGAATCGAATGACGAGCTTGATGAGGTAAATGATCTTCCTACTTATGATGAATTACATGATGCATTTAAAGAATTGCATAATGAGTTGATGAAGATTGGTAAAAGGAATGTATGTCTTAAAAAGGAAATGGTGAAGCTCAAAAATGAAAATGAATCTCTATGTGCAAAGATTACGTGCCTAGAATTAGAAAATAAAACATTGCATGATAGAGTTGCATTATTAAATGAGAAACCTAGCACTTCGCATGAGCATCTAGAATCTCACATAGATTACTTGAAAAATGAAAATGAAATGCTTAAGAAGAAGAGCAATGAGTTAAATGAGATTGTTTTAAAATTTACAAATGGGCAAAAGATGTTGGATAACTTGATTAATTCACAAAAATGTGTGTTTGACAAAGGAGGTATTGGTTATAAGCCAAATTTGAAGCAAAAATATTATAAGAGTTATTTTGTTAAAACTACCTCTATTAATGATCAAATTGTATGTCATTATTGTAATCAAGATGGTCATATGAAAAATAGATGTCCAATAAAGAGAAATGCATATTATGGAGTAAAATGTATTTGGGTTCCAAAAGGAACCAAAACTAACATTCAAGGACCCAAGAGTATTTGGGTACCAAAGCACACAACTTGATTTTTTTTTGTAGGTACCACAAACAAGGAATGGTGGAGAGTTTCTTGATGAAAGCTTGTGAGAATAATTATTCGATCATGATATAGGAGAAAAAGATGAGGCAAGATGATTTAATTGTTTTGGTAACAATTCTTGCCATATTGATTTTGTTGAATGAATCATGATAAATGGATAATAACTTGAATTTGTAAAAGTATGCTTGTATGTTTACATGATAGAATTATCATTGTGTATAACATTGTGATTTATCATGATGCCTTTGTTTGATTTGATGATTGTATGGTCTTTGATTTCATCTTCTCAATTGTCTATCATCATTGTCCATCTCTTATATATGTGTGAATTCATATGCCATTAATTGTGTTATATCATCAATCATTTATAAAATTTGCACACATGACTTATTGCACTTATAAATTTGATCACTTATTCTTTAAGCTCATAATGATGGCTTATCTTAATAGTTATGTTGATTTTGATGATCTATAGATTGCCATTATGTACTTATGCTTTACTTAAGTTTTGATGATAAAGAATATACCTTGATAATTACATTATTTTTGATGAAGTTTGATCATATGCAATCTATGATTGGCAAATGGATGCATTTTTTTTGTACTTTATTGATGTATTGTTGAATATGCATTACTTGCCTTAAATGATATCGAAAGGGGGAGAAATACATATACTTCAAGAATTTTAAGCTTATGATATTTTTTAAGTTATATTGAAATGTCACATTAGATCTTTGATAAGTTTAATTGTCTTGATGATTTTGATGATTGATGATTATATGTGTGTTGCTTGATGAATTGATGGAGTTGTTGGTTTGTTATAATTGTTTAAGCTTATATGGAAGTGTTTTAACCATGTTGTGTATTTGAGGATTTGTTCATTTTTAAGGAGAGATTTTGTCGAAATTTTTGCTCGCTCAAAATGGGTAATATCTTCATTGAATTATTTTTTATGATTGTGTTTTAAATTGCATCTATCTATTTTTATATGATGAAGGGGGAGATAAATATGATATGCTTTTGGATAAAATCATTTTGGTTAAAATTTTAAATTGGCCATATATTTAGGGGGAGCATACAATATAATTTTTGTTAATATTCATTTTGAACTTTTTTGTTGTCCAAAGGGGGAGACAAAATAATATATCATTTTGATGTTGTCAAAAGGAGGAGAATAGTATGCATTTTGAGTATTGTTTTGATGATTGATATGCGATTATGTTGTTGATTTTGATGAATTTGAGATATGATGATGATTTGATTACATGGTTGTTTTATATGATGATTTTATGTTATAAGTTGCATAACTAGAATTTCATTTGGTAATTGATGGAATGATGATTCATGATCATTTTTATGGTTGATGGATTATGTGATGATTTATGATAATTTGGGAGTAATAATACTTAACTTGTATTTGAGGCGATGCTTGTTGTTAGGGGGAGATTCTATCAAAATTTCTACTCGGACAACATGGGTAACAAATTTGCTAATCTTATTCTTTTCCTTTAAGTTTTCTTTTTAATGATGAAGGGGGAGAATAATACATGTTTTTAAATTTATAAAAATTTTCTATTCTTTTTCTTTTCCAATTAAGTTTTTCTTTTTGATGATGAGGGGGAGAAGAAGAATACATGTATTTAAATTTGTTAATTGGCAAATTGTAAGGGAAGCTTACATTTAAGGGAGTAATTTATAGAATCATTCTTTAAATACATGAAAAGTTTGTCATCATCAAAAAGGGGGAGATTGTTAACATTTATGTTAACATAATGTTGATTTTGATGATAACAAACAAAATTAAGAATGATTAAGTTTTTGAAAGCTTAAATTATTTTTCTTACATTTTAAATAAATCATTATTTTCACATTATAAAGGTTTTATATTTAATGGAAGAATGATTTTATGAAATTGGTTGTTTTTCAAGTTTATGGTTTAATTGAAAGAATTTTGAAATATTTGAAATCAACAAGTATTGCTTGAAAATTTAGAGAAGGACTTATTTAAAATGTTTCATAGTATTTTGGGTCATATTATAATTTCAGAAAGTTTTGGGATTCACAGTGTATTACTTAGAAATTCTGAAATTGGAACTGTTTGTAAAGTTTCATAACGTTTTGGGCCATAGTACAGTTATATAAAGTTTTGGGGTCAAACTGTCATTTTGCAAAATAGTTCATCAGAATGAAGCATTGTAGCGAGTTTGTAGATAACGGCGATCCGACATCTCTAGATAACGGCGATCCGACATCTCCAGAATTGAAAATTAGCCTCTGGACGCTAACGGCGATCCGACATCTCTAGATAACGGCGATCCGACATCTCCAGAATTGAAAATTAGCCTCTGGATGCTAACGGCGATCCGACATCTCTAGATAACGGCGATCCGACATCTCCCAGAATTGAAGATTAGCCTCTGGACACTAACGGCGATCCGACATCTTGATAACGGCGATCCGACAATTTGAAAATCCAGCCCAACGGTCATGTTGACCAGTCAAACGGCGATCCGACATCCTATTAACGGCGATCCGACAGTGAACAAAAAGTGCATAACGGCTAGTTTTTGAGTTCCAACTATATAAACTCAAATGCAAATCATTTTTGGTAATCTTAGCACGCACAAACAAAAGGCATACAACATACATTGAGCTTGATTTCGTAAATCATCATTTATTCAATCATCTTTGTTCTTCATTTTGTAAATCTACTCTTTAAGAGAGTATTTGATTGTAATTTTCATTTCTCATCAAATTGTGAGTGTACAAGTGTGGGAAACACTTGTGGTGAAGAGATTGGGAGATAATCTCTTGTTGTAAAGGTCCATTGACACCTTGGAAGTCAATTGTAAACATTTGAAGCCTTGGAAAGGCTTGGATAGTGAAATCCTCAAGCTTGGGTTGCTTGGAGGCGTGGACGTAGGCGGGGATAGCCGAACCACGTAAAAATCCTTGAGTTTGCTTTCTCCTCCCTTACTCATTTATTATTGTGCCTTTATTGAATTTATTGTTTTCGAATTTATTGTTTTCGAATTTATTAAGGCATTAGATTTGATTGTTGTGTGTTTTGCTAAGATAATTTTTAAAATACCAATTCACCCCCCCTCTTGGGTTGCACACTTGTATTTCAGTTCGATCGTCATATCCTCCAGATCTCTTGTTTCCTCAATTGTCACAACAATATGGTCAAACTTCGAGTCTACTGATCGAAGTATCTTTTCAATAATCCTTACCTCTTTTAACTCCTCGTCATTTCTTTTTAATTCATTGGAAACGGTCACCACCCGAGTAAAGTAGTCAAAAATTGACTCCGACGCCTTCATGTGTAACGACTCAAATTCTCCTCGTAATGTTTGGAGACGAACCTTCTTAACTTGCTCCGCTCCTTTGTAGGAGGTCTCTAGTTTCTCCCATACTTCTTTTGAGGAGGTTGTACCAGCAATCTTTTCAAAAGCATCTTCATCTAATGATTGAAAGATGAGATACTTTGCTTTATTCTCTTTCTTCTTCAAGTCTTTGAAATTCTCCTTCTGTGCATGATTAAAGTGGTTTCATTTTTCAGCACAATAAAGCCTTTCTCCACGACATCCCATACGTCATGTGCACCCAATAGAGCCTTCATTTTAATACTCCAATTGTCAAACTTACTTCCCTTTAATTATGGAACTTGAAATGATATCATACCACCATTTGCCATAACTCACAAATTGAGAGAGAATTTAGAGATTTCGAATGCACGAATGGATCCGGCACGTCGAAAAACCTTGGGAGAGACTCGGGTCAACTTTCGGTCAACGGTCAACGCTGGTCAACGGTCAACGGTCGATTGTTGACTTGGTTCGGTCCGGCTTGGTTCGGCTCCAGTGGCTCGGTTCGACTTGATTCGGTTCAGATCGGCTCGGCTTGATCTGGTTCGGTTCAGCTTGGTTCAACTCGGTGAGTCAACTCAGCTCCAGGACAGAAAACTTCCGGCAGCGAGTGTGGGCGCGTTCGGTCTCCGATCGGGATGAAATTTGCGGCGTCACGTTCCTCTCGTCGAGCTCTTCGATTTGATATGCTATATGACTATATATAGCATCTAACACTAGCTCTGATACCACTTTGTTGGAGAATTACTAAATTAAACACTCAAAAAAACTCACAATTTTATTTCTTTAACAACACTCCTCACCAATTACAACTCTTATTTTTCACTCTCTACACCTTAGAGATTTTGTTACTTCTCTTGATTCATAAACCAAAGGGGGAAAGTGGGTATTTATACATGAAACAAACTAATCACAACCATCCATTTATTCAACTACTACACAAATCCTCACCATTCATTAAAATCTACCACTCACCTACTTCACCAACAACACCTACCACACCTAATACAAATAATTCAAATCTCACCAACCATACCTACTCATGGAACCTTCTATGAGTTGGGCTTGAATTTATTCATCTTGGATCAAGTTTATGATCCAACACTCTTGTCATGCCTGTCAAAATACAATTACAAATGGCTAAGAAAGGTCCAATGTCTATGCGTGTGTCTTTTGGTAAAATGAAAAGGTTAGCTGATACTCTTGCCAGAACAGGTAAGCCTATTAAGCATCTAATTAGAGATATAGATTTTTCCCTTAACTGCTAAATTAGATGCTTTCGGTGTTTTTACTATCTTTAAGTCATTAATAGAGCAACATTTACACAGTAAAATTAGGACAGTTCAAAAAGATTAGGGCAAGAATTCATATATTTTTCTTCACTATTAGTATCTTTTAGGATTCAATTTAGACACCCTTGTCCTCATATTCATTATCAAAATGGTAGAATTGAAATAGGCATACAGTGGACATTGGCCTCACTTTACTAGCTTAAGCCCATCTTCCTTTGTGATTTTGATAGAATGCTTTCCACACTACTATATATGACATGACTTAAAAATGTTTGATTTATTTTCAAGTATAAGAGTGCCTAGTTATAATATATCTCGGTGAGTCTAAGATCAATCCACAGAAAAAAAATTTAATTTGTTTATTTAAGTTTATCAAAAAAATTAAAAATTAAAATATGCAATTTAATTTAAGAAAAATTATGAAATTGAATTAGTTAGGATTATGGATCCACTCCTAGTAATAAATATAATTTAACAAATTCTTTTTATTATCCCAAAAGATTAATTGTATAAATTATAATTATTTTCCCATTAATTTTATTATGGATTAAGAACTTAATGTGCCAAAATTTAACTTGTCTACAATAAGTCAAAATATAATTTTTCCATACTTTATACTAAGATATTAAGAATTTATTGTGCCAAAATCCCATGTTTGTCTACAATAAATCAAAATTTCAAAATATAAAATATGAATAAAATTAAATAGAAAACAATTTAACTTATAAAATTAAAAATAGAATTTGATTAAACCATATTTTTACTAAGAGTTTCACCTTCCCTAACTACTAATATTTAGCTAAACATATTTAAAATAAAAGGTATTTTCTTTTAAAAAAAGAAATAATTAAAAAATGCTTGAAAATTGAAAATAAAACTAATTTTGTTTATTGAAAATATATTACAAAGAGAGATGAGAAGAAGAATTTGGGGGGAAAGAAGAGAAGAGAAGGTGTGAAGAGGTGTCTTCACCCCCTCTCTATTTATACTAATACATGGTAAATCCACACCACACAAATAAAATAAATCTAATTACATCTTAACCTTACATTTGTCCTACTAATAAAACATAAACCTAATTTATCCACTCAAACATATCCAACACATTCCACTAAAAATTACCATACGCAACATAATAAAAACTTATTATTTTACAATTACCACATTTACAGTGGTAAAAGCGTAAAAATTTACAACAAAAGTCTCGGATCCTCCTCGACAATGACATAATTTCTCAGGCTTTCAGAATCCAAATTTGACATCCGTACATTTGTTTAGAGCCTCAAATTTCATGAAATTATTATTTTTACCAAATAAACACACAAAAATACAGAAAAATAAATATTTAGAAAAATAATTATAAATTCACAATATGTTACCCAATTACAAATACAAATTACACTAATAGCACAAAATAACATTTTATCCCTTAATAAACATATAATTTTTAACACTAATCAGTATACCTTATCAATAGGTTAGCTATAACTATTCTTAACAATCAAACACCTTATTTTAAGCTATTTCATCAAAAACCATATTATAGTTTTCTAGAAGTCTTTGGTTGCTCTTTTTTCTCTTATCTTAGACCTTATAATAACCATAAGCTTGAGTTTAGAAGATGTATTTTTATTGGCTCCAGTTCCCATCATAAAAGCTATTAGTGTTTACACTCATCTGGTAGAGTATATATGTCTAATCATGTTGTTTTTTATGAACAATCTTTTCCTTATCAAGCCGATGTTGATTTAGCTTATGTTTCTAATTCATGTATTCCTAAATCACATATTTCTTTACAGTCCAATGATGAAATTTCTTATTTTGTCATACAAGCTTTTTTAGCACGTCCTGTAGCTCATGATTCTATAGTTCATACACTAATCCAGGTACTTCTCTCTTCCTCTGATACTACTGCTTTCTCATCTCTTAACTACATCTTCCCTTGCTCTCACTCAACCTTCACTTCTGGCTCTTCTCGACCTACACATCATCTTTCTCCTCTTCAACCCATTGGTCACTTAATGATAACCAAGTCTAAGGTTGGAATTTTTAAGCCTAAGACTTATCTAGTAGCATTACTTGTTGAACCTATAGAACAAACATATGTGGCCCAAGCATTAGCATATCTTAAATTGTTTCAGGCTATAAAAGAAGAATTTAACTCATTACAAGCAAATCAAACCCGAACTCTAGTTCAACCTTCTACACTAGTCAATATTATAGGCAACAAATAGGTATTTCGAATCAAATATAATCCATATGGATCCATATCCATGTATAAGGCCAGACTTGTTGCAAAAGGTTTCTCTAAAACTGAAGTTGTTGCCTACAATGAAAGTTTTGGTCTAGTGATTAAAGCTTCTACTATTAGAATTGTTCTTAGCATAGCTGTAGTAACCAAGTTGATGTTAATAATGCATTCTTCAATAGGTATATTGAGGAAGATGGGTATATGACACAACCTGAAGGTTTTATTAATTTTTTCTAGCCTTATCATGCGTGCAAGCTTAAAAGGGCTCTCAATGGTTTAAAACAAGCTCTTAGAGCTTGGTTTGATAGATTCAAGAGTGGCACTTAACAAATTCCATATCAGGTTCTTCTTTGTTCTTCAAATAGCATTTTGGTCATATCTTGCTTCAAGTTGTATCTGATATGCAGATTACATTTGCACTTAGAGATTTTGGGGAGCTCAACTATTTTTTGGGGATAAAAGTTACTAAAACAGTAAAGGGCATACGCCTCTGCATAATAGATCTGTTAGCCAAGTGCAATATGGACCAAAGCAGTTCTTGTGCAACACCAATGGCTATATCACACTTTCTCACAAAAAATCAGGCACTCTTATTGACAATGACCCTCAATACAGAAGCATAATTGATGCATTACAATATATTGCTCTTACTAGGCCTGAAATTGCTTTTTCAATTAATAAACTGAGTCAATTTCTCTCCAATCCTACTGATGAACATTGGCAGGCTTGTAAATGCTTGTTGAGATACCTCAAAGGGACTCTTAATCTCGGATTAATTTATTCTCACACTAGTAGTTTGCAAATTAATTGTTTTACTGATACTGACTAGGCTTATGATAGGGATGATAGAAAATCAGTTGGTAGATATGCTGTATATCTAGGCTCTAATTTGGTTTCCTGGTCATCTAAGAAACAATCGTTTATTTCTAATCAAGCACAGAGCCTGAATACAGAGGTTTAGCTTTGGCAATAGCAGAAGTAATGTGGATTCAAGCTCTACTTTTAGAGTTGAAGTTCAGATCAGTTTACATACCGATAACGTGGTGTGATAATCAAGGGGCCATTGCCTTAGCTAACAATCCAGTTTATCATGCTAAAACTAAACATGTTGAACTGGATGTTCACTTCATTGGAGAGAAAGTTTTAGCCAAGAAAATTAGTATTTGTTGTGTTTCAAGTGCTGCTCAAATGGCAGATATCTTTACAAGGGCTCTCACATATAGTCAGATTCACTATCTCAAAAGCAAGCTAAAAGTTCTTCCTGGACCTTTTAGCTTGAAGGGGCATGTTAGAATATGTACTGATGTAGCTGATACAAGGAATAAGGATTGCAGAGTAAAGTAAGTCTAGAGTTGCAGCAAGCAGCTTATGAAATTGATTATGTTGACATGGCAGAGATTATTATGCTAACATTCCAGAGTTTGTTATATAGCAAAACCATATTGCAACAGAATTAGCATTAGTGGTTATGTATATATAGCATTTTGAGTCATGCTCAAGTCTGAACTTCTAAATTTTATTAAATCAAATTTTAATTAGAATCGAGTAATCATAAAATTTAAACATCTGGATCTGAGCTCCATTGGACCATTTAACTTTAATATATGTTATTTCTTATGTTGAGAGAATAAAGAAAAGTGTGAGAGAGAACAAGGAACTAAGATTTATGTGGAGTTTTCCTTGTGGGATGTTAATCTAATTAATTGTGTGTGGACAGGGGAGCGCAAGGCATGCTAAACAACTGCGACAAAAGAAGAGAAGAGGAGAAGAATATTCACGGGCTTCTGCTGCTTCGTGCTTTTGCTTTGCCTTTAGATTAATTTGTTCTCTTCATGAATGGTGATTGCATAAAATTATAAATGAAAGTATTTAGTCTGGTATAAAAATTTATTTAGTCCCTATATCATGAAATTAGTATCTATTTAATTTTTATATTTTTAAAAATACCTCAAAACGTCCTTGTTATTAAATATTGACACTTGTGTCATTATTTTTTATTCTTTTTAGTATGCTTTTACAATATTATACTCTTACAGTAGTATTTCTTTTTTAGATATTAATAAAAAATTAGATTATCAAATTAACCCAAAAATAAAAAAGATATATATGAATTTTTGTGGAAGCTCATGTGTGTCCAAAAAAAATTAATTTTGTAAAAAATTAAATTATCAATTTTTTTAGAAAAATTAATATTTTAACTCCTTAACAGAGTGTTCCACAAAAATTAATATATATATATATATTTATTTATTTACTTACTTTTATTTTATTTTATTTTTTGGTGTTAAAATGGTAATTTAATTTTTCTTTTTAGTAATGTTTAAAAAAAGGAACATTATTGTAATATGATAATATTGTAAAAATAAGTCAAAAGAAACAAAAAGTAATGATAAAAGTGTCAATAATTTAATAATAGAGATGTTTTGAAGTATTTTTAAAAATATAAAAACTAAACGAACACTAACCTTAAGATATAACGATTAAATGAACTTTTATCCTTTTAACCCGTGTACAATAAGTTTACAAGTTTGCAACTTTCAAGGCTTTTATGATGACTCTAATGGTCTTGAAATTAAATTTTTCTCTGCTCAAGTCTTTTGTGGGCCATGATGTGTATGATATCGTTGAAATTTATTAATCCTAATGCTTTTGTTTTCAATCGAAAGATAGTTGTAATGCTTTCATTAAGTTGGCAATTAATTTCTTCTGTTCGAAGCAACGTTTGATCAAACTTTTTGGGGGCAATTATTAAATCCTATAGAGATTATAACCTTTCCCTTTTAAATTCAATGAAACTATATGAAAAATTATCAATTATATAAGTCATTTGATAAGTTTCAAATCAATACAAATGTTTGAATTATGGATCCCTGAAAATATATGATCACGGATCCTTAATTAAAAATTCACTTATCTATTCAATATTTAAATTATTCATTTATTTGACAAGTATATTTATATGAAGAGTTTGTATCTCAATTCATATTCGAATGATTATTAATTTTACACATAAATTTATATAAATGGTTTTTAATTTGACGCAAAATTAGTGTGATTGATGGTTCTTTGTATTGAAAAAAAGTAATTAAAAGGACCAGATTTTACTAAGGAACTTAGCGTCTCTTTATATCCTAGATCTTAACCATTAATTGCTGGAGGTCAAATGTCGGTTTCTGGTAACTATACATGTTTTGAGTTAACTAATTAGTTTAACCGCGGTTGGATTGTCTTTTGGATCAAACACACAAAGCAATTACTAAATTAGCGATATCGAACTTCAAACAAAAATATAGAGTAAAATAAGTGATTAATTAGCTGGGTAGAGTAGCGCATCCACAAGGGCAAAAACTCATGTAAGTGATGTTGTTATGTTATCACTTAATTTTTTTTTTACATATTATTTTATTATCAAAGTTTTTTGGAAATTATTTTTTAACTTACTAATTTTAATTTTTATTATTTTACTATTAACCACTAATTCCATTAATAAATTACTGATGCCAGAGGGGTATTTTACGAATTTTTAATATATGTATTTAAGAATTTCACAAGATATAATATTTATAATTTTATCAATTAATTATTTTAAATATATAAAATAATCAATTGATAATATTATTACAATATTTTTTAAAAAATACTGTTTATTTTAATGATTTTGGTGACAAAATAATAAAAACTAAATACTAAGAGAAAAAAGTAATTTTTAAAAAATTTTAGTGGCAAAATGAAATATAAAAAAAAATTAGATGATAAATTATAATATTCTTATTATTTTTAAATATATTTTAGATTCTCTGGTGATTTAATTTTTCCTAAATTTTATGTCAGATCATGAAATATGTCATTCAAGTCTTTTTAAGGGCAGGATTTAATTTCTGTTAAACTTTCCTTATAAAATAAAAACACATCGTTTTGTTCTTTTGTTGGCTAAACGAATAACAAGGCAAGCGTGTCACTTTTTAAAGAAACTGCTGTTTCTTCTCGTTTCTTCCTCTCTACTTCTTATATCATATGCTTTAAAACTTTTGGCGTAAACTTGAGAATGCCAATTAATTCATAATTCTTTTAAGAATTTTTGTCATGGAACTAGATTAAAATTGAATGCATTATTATTATTGGTTGTATGCAATAACAATTGAAGACACTTGAAGTAGACAATACCGATCGAAGACAATTCTATTGCAATCGTCTGCAATTTATTTAACTTTATTTTACATATATAAAAATTGTTCCATCTTTCTTATTCTGATTTTAATTTGGGTCCCTAGAAAGACAATTAAAAAGACAGAAAGAAAAGAAAAACATCTAACCTGCTTAATTGATTATCATAGTTTGTAGGGTGAACACGAAATACGAGAAAAGGCAATAAGAAAAGGAAACCAAAAAAAAAATAATTGTTGGGTGCACATGAAATAGGAGAAAAGGCAATAGAAAAGAGAAACAGCAAAAAATCATACTAAAGAAATAGAAGTGGAGTTAATGCTGGTTAGGCATTTGTTAGTTTTATGGTGTGTTTATTAATTAGTAATCAGAATGGGCTGTAATAAAAATGAAGTAGAATCAGAATGAGTTGGAATCGGAATGAAGAATGAGAATTAGAATGAATTGTTCACTTTAACTGTGAAAATCGGAATCGGAATGAGCTGTATTGTCATTGATATATTTATTTTATCTTGGAATTGAAATGTATTGTCACAAGTTACTAAACTGACCCTAGTTGATTATTGTCATTATTTACAACAACAACAACAACAATAATAATATTAATATTGTTGTTGTTGTTGTTGTTGTTGTTGTTGTTGTTGTTGTTGTTGTTATTGTTAATCATTATAATTAATGTTAATAATAAAATTACTATAACAACAACAACACAACAAAAAAATAATTATAATTACTATTATTAACATAGTGATTATAAATAACAATAATTGTGGTTAATAATAATTATAATAATAATAAATATAATAATAATAATAATTATTATTAACCATAATTGTAATTTTATTATTAATATTAATTATAATGATTAATAATTAGAATAATAATAATAATAATAATAATAATAATAATAATAATAATAATAATAATAATAAGAAAGGATAAAATGAAAAATTTAAAATTTAAGTGGGGCTAATATGGTTATTTTAGGGGATGAGATTCTCATTCCCACATTCCCCATGAGAGTGAGAACTCTAGTAATCATTCCCAATTTTAGGTCTCATTCCCTAATTCCCAATTAGTAAACACACCCGTAGTGTTTTACTTAGCTAAGAAAATCATGTGTTTTGATTTTAATAAAAAAAGCCTAAAATAAAATAAATAAAATCCTAACCTTTGGAAAGACTTAAATGAAATATATCATGATTAGTAAGGATAGTAAAACCAATAAATAAATTGAATTCAAATCAAATTGTAAATGAATTGGGTTAAAATTTGATAGATTTAATTTGATTTGTTTAACAAACAAATCATAATCTTATGATTTGTATTCAATTAGTTTATTGAATGGATATTCATTTACTAAACAAATATCTGTTTACTGCATAAAAGTAAACGAATAGAAGCAAATTTGGATTCATTTACAATTCGTTTAATTCGTTTATTCAGAATTATTCATTTTTGTCTTGTTATTCTACCTTATAATTACGAAACTGTCCATAAAACTTTTAAATTTATACATAAAAATTTAATGGTAAATAGGTAATTTAATCAAACGAATATATAATTGAATAGAATCATATTTGATTCATTTATGGATCGTTTATTAAATTAATTCTAAATGAATAAATAAACTAGTAACCTCAAACTTGGTTTCGATTAATTATTTAGCTAATTGAATTGAATCAAATTCAACCATTTATTAGATGAATCAATATTTTAAAATCTAAACTCATTTAATTTGACTCAAATTGAATCGAACTAATGAATCATGATCCAAATTACTACCTAATCTTATACAATGCTTATGAAAGATTAATTAGATCAAGAGAGGATAAGTACATCCATCTTTAAAACACGCTTCTAATCCCATTAAGTTGTTGGTCCTTGTAGAAGTAATCGTAAGAGAATTGTTGTTAAATTAGAAATCACTTATAATTTAGAGTCACTGAGATAAAGGAGTTTCTAAGAACTCTCAATGTCTTAAAATCATAATTATGTATGATGTGAAATACGTATAATAGGGTCTATTTATAGACTATTAATGCTTATTCATCAAACCTTTTTATACACACAAGACTCTTAAGTCATAAGGGAAGTTGTTTCTCTTGAGAATTAGTCCTGTCCCTTTGGAAAGTAGTTATAATTTGTTTAAACTATGTTAGCTTTTTTTGAGAGACATATCCCTTATTATTAATTATTTCCATTAAACGTTATATATAAATATATTAATAATGTTCATTAGCTCCAACTTGGACAAACTTATTAATTAGACGTATAAATTAAACTTCATTTATTATTTTTCTAATAATAATTTTTTAAATTTCCTTGATCCAATTTATCGTTATTATTCTAGACAAAGCAATTCTAAAATCTAAGACAACCATTATGTGTCAATTTTGACCAAAAATTATTTTAATTAACTAAAACACGTTTTCTAGTTTAATTCTTTGCCGTCCCCAAAAAAAATTTTAAACTAGACGTTTTTTATATAAATGGAAAACCTAGGTGAATTTTAATCCCATTGCATCTACATGCTTACTGAAACTATTCAAAATTATCACCTTGGTCATAAGGTCAACCACCATCTCTTGTGAAGAAATATAGTCAACTTTTTTTCTCCTTGTTCCACTATATATCTTATATATGGTGATAACTGACATCAATTTATTTTCCCTTAGAACTATTTGCTCCACTTTTTATTAGAGAGATAGGATACTTATTATCTCAAAACACATTGATTGATTTATTAAGCAGATCAAGTTTCAATTCTTCATAAAAAGTCCAATCCATACAACATATGTTGTTGCCTTACTATATGCTATATATTCCGCCTCCCTCGTGTATCTACCATCACATGTTTGTTTTTTACTTGACCAAGAAAATGCCGCACCACCAAAAAGGAAAACATGACCGCTTGTTGATTTATGATTGATAACCCTATGAAATTAGAGTTATCATTATACTTTTATACTTGAATCAACCATATTTAGAGAGTAAATGATATGTTTTTATTGCATTTTAATTATATTTTGCATGAATATCCGTTTTAGTTTTTTTTAATAAATTTGGTTTGATTTAAAATAATTTATATGCTTAGATCATATACATAATTGTAGGCGACCGAAAGCTTAAATTTCAAGGAAATAATGTTGTTGCAATAGGCTTGCAAAGATAAGGAAATAATGTGGCTATAGAGGAATTGAAACAAGTAAAGAGATAGTGAAGTTGTTGTAGCACTATTGCTGTAGCAATCCTGGAGCATTGATAGAGAAGATTTCGCATGAGATACTTAGAAAATTGCGGTCTAGAATTTCCAAAAATGGAAGATACGCGCCCTAGGCTTCCGGTTGCCCTAATTCTAAGCTATAAAAGGAGCACACTTGTAAAGGAAAAAGAGAGCTGTCACCCAAGAAGAAAAAACCGCAAAGAAACAACAAGAAAACAGAATTCAAGAGACAGATTAAGACTGATAGAGGAAAATTGCAGAGATCAATTAGAAAATTAGTCCTTCTTCTTATTTTCTTATTTTCTTATTTTCTATTTCATTATGGGGATGTATTTGATAGCTGAAACTCTTTTATTTATTTTTCTTTAACAAATCATGAACTAAATTTGATTGTGGTTGAGTGATAAACAATCTTAATGGATGTTTGACTAATATACACACATTACTTTGTATTTGCTATAACATTTTCTCTTAATTGTATATATTTTATTCTCTATTTTCGGCTGACCACCCATTTAGAGATACTAGCTAAGAAAGAGACTAAAAAAGGTCTGACTTAGTGAATTTCATTAAGACAATACTTTGTTTTAGATTGGATTTCCCAAGTTGAGTAATCTCAATTTGCATAGGGCCATGCTTGATCTAAAATTACAATGAACTAAACATAAGGATTCACCTTGTAGGGTAAATAGAACCTAGATCATATAATGTTATATTTAATGTTGGTGTAATAATTGGTCATTTTTAAGTTACATTAGATATAATATATTTAACAGGTGACAACTGATGATATATAAGGGATTACGCGGTGTGCTATAGTAGATCTTTTGCAGCAATGGTACTTGTAATTGATAAATAGTTAACGCCATTAAATGAGTTTATTCACTCAACTACTTCATTCCCATTGGTTTTATACTTGTGTTTGACGTGAAAATTTTCTTTGTTTCATCTTATTTATTGCATTCTAGTTTAATTAGTTTATTAGTTTCATAAATTGTCTTATTTTAATTTAGAGCAAACTGCACTGTTTAAGATTGCTGTAACAAATCTGATAATATCAATAATTGTGGAGACGATCTGAATACTCATAAATATATTACTTATTGTGTACCCTTGTACATTGACACCCATAGCATTAGCTAACACACACCAATAATCGTCTTGATTTCCACCACAATCTGCATAAAATAGAACTTTGATTAATAAACCACCCTTAACAAAACATAATTTCATTGTTTTTGTGCCTGGTAAATTTCTAAGTATCCTTTTGGTGGCTTTTATATTCCTTACCTAGGTTAGATTGAAAATGATTGGCCAATCCAACTATATAACAAATATAAGGTCTAGTTGATGTCATTGCATACATTAAGCTGCCCACTGCTTGTGCATATGGAATTGTATTCATATCTTCCTCTTCATGTTTATATTTAAGATGCATAGTTTTATCCAAATGTTGTTCTTTACATACAGGATAATGGTTTACAATTCTCCAAATCAAATCTCTTAAGTACCTTTTTTATATATTTAGATTGATCTAGATATAAAAATCTAGATATTCGATCTTTTGTAATTTTAATTCCTAAGACATAAGATGCTTCTCTTTCATCTCAAACTTTGATCCCAAACATAATTTTGTTTGCATGTCATTTCCAACCAATACAGTATCATCTACATATAATGATAAAATTGCAATTTTACATATAATGATAAAATTGTCATGTTACTCCCACTTTTCCACATATACGCAATGATTAGGCTTATTTATTTCATAGTCAATTTCTACTATTGCTCAGTGAAAAGTGAAATACCATTGGTGAGATGATTATTTGAGATTGTAAAAAGATTTTTTTAGCCGATTGACTTTATTTTCTGGATTATTTTCTATAAAAGCTTCAAGTTATTCCATATAGATGGTTTCTTTAAGCTCACCATTTAAAAATGCAGTTTTAACATTCATTTGGAGCAACTCAAGGTCCAATTTAGCAATTAAAGCCATAAGAATTCTACATAGTTTATCTTGAGCTTTTGTATATAACCCTATGCTACGAGCATAGCTTTATATCTTTTGAATGTTCCATCAGACTTGAGCTTTTTCTTGAAAACTATATACATCCTATAGCCTTTTCTTCCTTGTGAGAGGTTTGTTAATTTCCTAAACTTCATATTTATTAGTTGAATTTATTTCTTTTTCTATAGCTTTCAACCATTAGATGAATCCGATGAATTCATAGCCTCTTTATAATTTTGAGGCTCTTCTAATGATTCTGTTATATTATAAGTATAATAATCTTTAAGCTTGGAAGCAGGTTCTCTTACTCTTTTCCTCCCACTAAGCATAGGATGTGTAGAGAATTCATTCTGCTTAAATGATTGTAGAGAATCTTGACTTACAAGTTCTATCCCTTGATCTACATCTAAAGATGAATTACTATTAGAAATATTTGCATATTCGTCTAATAATTATATTTTTTTTCTAAATGATTTACTTGTACTAACAACAAAAGTTATATCTTTACTTTCTATTAAGCTTTTTCATTATGATTAATTATATATCCTGAACTTTTTTTAGGGTATCCAATAAATTTATATTCTTAAGTTTGATTTTCAAGCTTATTTCTTAGAGGTTTAGATTTTAAGATATAAGCTTTTCAGCCCGAAATCCTTAGGTTAGACAAATCAGGTGTCCTGTCAGTCCAATATTCATAAAGAACTAATTCTTTCGACTTTATGGTGATTTTATATAAAATATACATTGTTGTATTAAGAGCCTCTCCCCAAAAGGTTAATGGTTAATCAAAATAGAACATGATAGATCTTGCCATTTCTATTAATGTTCTATTTCTTCTTTTAGTAATGCCATTTTGCTGAGGCATATAAGGCATTGTATTTCAATGTTTTATGCCATGTTCTTTACAAAAATTTTGAAAAAGATTTAGAGTATATTCCCAACCTTGATCAATATTTAAAGATTTATTTCTTCTTTCTAATTGAGTCTCTATTCCCTTTTTATATTCTTTGAATTTTTCCAGTGCCTCATATTTATGTTGAATAAAGTATACGTATCCATCTTTAGAGTAGTCATCAATAAACGCAATAAAATATTCTATTCCTCTGTTATTTTACTCTTAAAAGTCCACAAATGTCTATATGAATTACTTCTAATAATTTAGATGAACGCCAATGTTTAGTAAATGATTTTCTAGACAACTTTTCTTGCATGCAAGGTTGACATATTTTAAAAGTTATATCTTGCAGGTTAAGTATTATAACTTTTCTATGCATTCTTTTCATTTTATCTTTATTTATATGTCCTAGTCTAAGATGTCAAATATATGAATTAATTTTATTAAACTTACACTACTTAAGAAGAACTAAATATTTTATTACCATCGTCAATTGCAATACAATACATGTCATCTATTTTATCACCTCTTATATAAACTCGACGCTTTCTTCCAACGCTCACCTTTTCAAACTTATACCCAGCCTCAAATCCTTTTTTTATCTAAATCGGATACAAAAATAAGATAATGCCTAACACTTGGCCCATAAACCACATCATTTATTATAATATTAGACTTGTTATTACATACTTTGTAACTCATAATGCCCAACACATCACTGTATGTATTCTTTCGTATAAATAATCGATGAGCTCTAGATGCCAGCTCTTTGAATGTGAGGAAGCCATCTTTAGATTTTGCCATATGACGGGTAGGTCCAAAGTCTGTCCACCAATGATGTAAATTAGGCTACATTATCAAAGCTTCTGAGACGGTAAAAGCAAGCTCTTTCATTCCTTGCTCAACTTTTTCAGTCTTTTTGATCTTTAGGCAATCTGTCTTAAAATATACAACTTGGCCACATTTAAAACATTCAGTTTCCTTTTTTTTCTTGTGACCACTTACCTTTCTTATTTTTCCTTCTTTCCTTTTCAGTTTCCTTTTTTTTTTTTGTGACCACTTACCTTTCTTATTTTTCCTTCTTTCCTTTCTCTTGGTTCTTGAACCGCATGGAAGGCTTAGAAGAATCATCGATCACCATCAAATTTGAACATTTTTTGCAATTCTTTGTTTCTTGTTCCAGCACCAAAATCGATGCTAAAGATGATAACAATCGAATCCCATGATGGTGGTAAGCTATTAAAAAATATGGAGACTTGCATTTTATCGGTAATTGTATTACCTAAAAATGATAATTCCTTAGCCAATAATGCCATATTATTGACATGGTTAACTATATTGTTTCCCACTTCCATGTACATTCGATCAAATTTTTATAATTGTATATGAGTTTCAAATTTAGCACTAAATTTAGCTTTTAATGCTTCCATCATTTCTTTTGCAGTCTTACGGTCTTAAATAAAGGAACAAGTTCATCTTGCATATGGCTTAAAATTGTAGCTTTTACAATTGTATTATCTTCTGCCCATTTATTTTGATGATTAGTGAAATTAGCATTTGATTCACCATCATTTATAGTATTTGGAATATCACTAGTAACGACATAATATGTTTTATCATGAAGTAAAGTACAGGACACTATTCTTTTCCAAATATTATAATTAGGCCCATTTAATTTTTCTATTTTATTAGTATCACTAGATTTTTTGCTGAACCTTGTGCCTGAATAATGTGTAACATAAAGTAGAAAATCCGATCTTAATATATAATTTGATGCTCTGGAAATATTCTTTGAATAGGTTGATTATAAGCATCATTGATTTATATTAGCATTTAGAGACTTGGAAAAATTCTTCTTCGAGTATCCAAATATCCTTCTCATAGATGTTGTTTTCTTTGCAATAATCAGTATTGTTGAAGAATACTTCTTTGATTGTGCATTGTTCTTGTACGTATCCCTATTGGAATAGTTCTTCTAACATACCTTATTCTAAGTCTTGGGCACATTGGATAACTTCCAAAATAACTCTTATTTTGGCTTTTAAACCCTCTGTAGAATTTTAACCTTGCTTTCATATGGTCCCTGTAGAAGTGATTCTAAAAGGATTGTTGTCAAATTGGAAAAAACTTATAACTAAGACTCACTGAGATAAAGGAGTTTCTAAGAAGTCTTAATGTTTTAAGCTCATAATTATGGATGATGTGAAAAATGTATAACAGGGTCTGTTTATAGATTATTGATGTCTGTTGATTAAACCTTTATATATATATATATATGTATGTGCGTGTTTATAACTCTTAACTTATAAGGGAAGTTTTGTCTATTGAGGATTACTCATGTCCGATAAAAAAGTAGTTATAATTTATTTAAATTGTATTAACTTACTTTAAGAGACATATCCCTTGTTAATAATTATGCCCATTAAACGTTATATATAAATGTATTAATAACTTCATCATAAGTGAGTTAGAATTTTGAATGTTGAGATAATGATAGGCCTTTGTTTATGACGATTCGTTGCTGTGATATAATTACATACGCATGAATTTGTATAGATGGTTTTTGTGCGCTCCAATTAAACCAAACTGATTATGTAGCCACAGATTTGTATAGCCTTAGCATCAAATGGCTTACAATATTTCTTTGTGCACTATAGTATATATGCAGAGAGTATTCCGTCTTCACATAAACAGCTGTTCTAGTTACCTTCAGCAACAAGGTTATTATAGCTTACTTAATGGGTCTTTCCAAATTCCAATCAAGGAGACAATAGCACCGTACCGGGCTTCTTGGTTTTGGTCAATAAACTGCACATTGGGCTGAGAATTGGAGTAGCCCATTGAGTTATTACTTACATACTCCCTCAAGCTCAGGGGTGGTGGACAAACGTTGAGCTTGCTTCGAAAGTAATTGAACCTGTTATATAAGAGTGGTTTAGTGAGGATGTTTGAGATTTGATCTTTGCTCGGAATACATCTGATATCAATCTTATCGTTGGCTAGCTTGTCTTGAATGAAATGAAGGTCTATTTCTATATGTTTAGTCCTGGAATGGTACACTAGATTTGCTGCTATTGCCGCTGCACTGATGCTGTCGTTCCAAATGATTAGTGTTATAGAGGCATGAAATTTATTTCCCTTAAAACTGGCATGATCCAAGTACGCTCTGGACACGCATGCGCCTTTGCCATATATTCTGATTTGGCACTAGACCTGGCAACGACCTGTTGTTTCATTGAACTCCAAGAATCAGGTTGCCTTCCAAGTACATACTGTATCCCGAGATTGATCTTCTTTCATTATGGTCGCTTCACCAATCTGCATCTGTGTAGGCCTTTAAAATTATGTGATCTAATTTTTTGAATTCAAGTCTAAAATGAAGTGTTTCTTTAATGTATCTCAGGATTCCTTTACAGGCAAGCCAATATGGCTCAAGTGCTCTTGATATGAACTGACTTAGCTTATTCACTACAAAGGATATTTCAAGCCTGGTTGGTGTTGCATATTGCAGTGCTCCTATAATGCTTCTATATAGTGTTGGATTCAAAGATTATGGCACCTGTAATTTTTGAGAGCTTGTGAGTTGTGCTGAATGGTATTGACATGCCGCTGCAATTTTTCATTTCAACTCTCTCTAGAAGATCAGACCGGTACTTGCTTTGTGACGGAGAAAATATGTTACTATCTCCGTCTACTTAAATACCAAGGAAGTAATTACGCTCTCTCATTTCTTTTAATGCAAATATCTCCTTTGGCTTGTGTATAGTGTCTTCAATTTGACTGCTGCTGCTACCTGTACTTACAATGTCCTCAACATAGACAGGGGTTAGTAAGATACTTGTTTTGTCTCTTTTAATAAATAATGAGTTATCTGAACTTGAACATAAAACCCCATGAGATCATAGCTTCTTTAAGCTTTTCAAACTACGATCGTAGAGCCTGTCTTTGTCCATAAAGTGCTTTCTTGAGCTTCCACAATAACTTGTCTTATCTGGATTTTCAAATCCCTCTGGTTACGGCATATGCACTTTTTCTATCAGTTCGCCATTCAAAAGGCATTATTGACATCTGCTTGTCTTATTAGCTGATCATGGATGGCGATAAGGCTTAGAATTATTCTAATGGTGTAGAATTTTATTACAAGACTGAATGCTTCATTAAAATCTATTCCTTATGTTTGTAGAAATCTTTTTGCTACCAATTTGGCCTTCAACTTATCTTAAGTATAATTTTGTTTTTCCTTGACTTAAAAAACCAATTTCATGCTAATTAATTTTATATCTGCTGTATAAAGTACCAAAGACCACATATGATTATTGATAAGGGCATCAAATTTATGTTTCATAGCCTGTTTCTATCTAGGATTTGACAATAATACCTATGTAGTGTTGGAAGTCTGAGGGATGTCAGTTTCTGTTTTAGTGTTAACATATACTTTTGGTTTGAATATGCTTGCTTTTGATCTTGTGATCATAGGATGAGAAGCTAAGGGATTTGTGGGCAGTTGTTCTGGAATTTGTAGGACAGGGTCTGTTTCTTGTATTTTTTCACTTGATAATTGTTCAAAATTTATGTTGTTAGGTGTATTATCTTGAGAGCTGTCAATGAGAAAGTTCTGTTCTGAATGTGAGGCTGTCAGAATCTTCATCAGTTGTAGGTATGCTATCATACTATTGACTCACTGTATAGAATTGTATTATAAGATTTAGTTACTCATTCGGTTCATGTTATTTGGTTTGTCTTTAAACATCACATATCTAGCCACATAAACTCTCTCTGTATAAATTAAGCACAAGTACCCTTTATGATAAGCACCGATTCCTAGAAAGACACACTTACAGGTTGTTTATTAAATGTCTGAAGTCTGAAATTTTATTAATTTCAGATATTTTTTAAAATATTCTTGTTTGTTTTTTTGAACTTATGTCAGATTTTTAGACATTTACATCTTAATAGAGAAAGTAAGCTTTTGTGACTTTTATCTGAATATGAGTGGAAAAGTAAACTTTTGTGACTTTTATCTGAATAGAAAAAGGTCTGAATGACAAGTAAATATTATATTCTAAAAATATTTCTGTAAAATAACTTATTTCCTAAACTATAAAATATAATCCTCCTATTTTGCTTTAATTTACAAGGACATAAATGTCAAACAACTAAATTTAAGATTTTTTTATTATAAAAACAAACAAGACGCCACTTAAATTCAGATACTTAAAAAGAAAAATAAACATGTCATTTAGATTTTCATATTTAGACCCATTTAGACTTTAGAAAAATTCAGACCCATTTAGATTTCAGACAAAAAAACAAACCTTACCTTAGTAGTACAATTTTTTTTGTGTTGTAAGGTCTTAGATAAGGTCAACATTCACACCCAGGGGTTCGGATTAATGAATAATCAGTTTTGTTCTTGTAGAGCATCTCATTGTCATCAAGTACTGGTGTGGATAGTCTATTTATAACATGAGTGGCTGTTAAAAAAAGGCTTCCCACTAGAATTTAAGTAACATAACAGCTTGAGAGAGTAGTGTTAATCCAGTTTCAACTAGATGCCTAAGTTTTCTTTGTCATTTTCGTTATGTGCGTGGGGACAAGACTATCTCAGTTTGATTCCTTCTTCTTTGAGTAAAGGTTCTAGGGCTCTATATTCTCCTCCCATATCATACTGAAACTACTTTGATTTTGACATCAAGAGACTTTTCAATTTGTCTTTCGATGGTAATAAAGGCTGTTTTGTTTCTGATTTTGCACTCCAGGGATAAATCCAAGTGAACTTACTTTAATCATCCATGAGAAACACATAATATCTATATCCTTGGTTTGAAAGTAAGTGTGTAGTGTCGATGGGTCTGAATGTATTAATTGTAAGGGAGTTGTTTTTTTTTTTTTCCTAATGATTTGAGATGCATTTTATATATCTTGCCATACTGACATGCACTGCAGAATTTAGGAATTATTTTTCATTCCAATTGAAAAGATTACAACTAGAGAGGGTTATAACATTTATTTAGATATAACATTCGGATGTCCTTACCTTCTATACCAAGTAGTGAGTTCTTTTTCAGCTCCAGAGGTAACTTTATTTACTCTTGAAGATTAACACAGAAATAAAACATTGACTCTAGACCAAATCAAACTTTATTGATTGAACTTAAAATTAGTCCAAATTTTGACACTTTACTGGACTTATTGGATAGCATTGCAGTTGATAAAGGCCTCTTTTAGCCACTCCTTCCAGAAGTGCTCTCCCCTGGTTCTTTTCCTTAACAACACAAACATTATTACAAAATTCTATATTAATCTCATTATCAAAAAGTAATTTTGATATGCTTATTAAATTTTTTGTGATTTTAGGCACATAAAGTATTTCAAATGTAAGTTTTTGTGTTTTGTAAGTGTGTAAGCAACAATGGATCACCAACATGTGAAATTATAAGCTATTGCCCATTACCTACAACCAGATTTCCAGTACCTTTGTAAAGTACACAAGCCTTCAGATTGCTCAGACTGTTGGTGATGTGGTTAGTTGCACTACTATTCAAACGCGAGGCATGATCGGTAGAATTTTCAGATGCAGCAATATATGCAGATCTCCGACTGTTATTTGCAGGATTATAAGGTGGTCCCCTCCGAGTTAGACTGTTATTGTTGTTGTTATTGCTCCTCCTCTAGCTACATTTCCAAACCGCTGAGAAATCTAACATTGTGGCTTAGGCTCATCCAGTTTCTCCTTTGATTGTTGCTTGACTGAGCAAAATTGACACTTGTGTTGCCAAATGAGACGCTACCGTGCAAATTGCAAAGTTCAATCCTACTTTCCTAATTCAACAACATGGCATGGACTTCTTCGAGTGTTAAAATCTCAACTCTTGTTATGATGTTAATGAAGGACAACATTTGTCCATGAGGTTCCTGAAAATGCAGTTTTTGACATTAAAGTTAAAACGGATGGCAGAAGCTCTACAAATCTCAGATCGAATTCATTCAAAAATAAAAATTAAGAGGAAAGATTAAAGTTTATTACCTCACTTGTAGTTTTAGAAATGACTTCGTGAGGTAAAAGAAAATGACTGAAAACAGCAAGGTACAAACACTGTCTAGGAAATAGACCACTGCACGATCAGCTTCTGTTTTTGTACGATTTGAGATCTTTAAATTATCCCAATTGTGATACCTCTAATCAGTCCATGCTTAGAAATGTTTCAGGAGTTCATAGGATTTGGAATCACCAAATTTTTTTTTGAAATGAGAGAGATAATGAAGAAACATGAATGCTAGTTCATGATCATTCATTACACCAAATAAAGCCATCATTATCTTTCAATAATGGCACCAAATATTATCATGAGCTAGACTCATTCATTAAACTATTATTTATTATATGTGATCTTATCACTTCACTAATTTATTTAATTAAATTAATTTTAAATAAATAAATAGCCTAATTAATTGATTTTATTTTTAATTAATTAAGCTCATTTTAATCAAATAAAATGGTTAATTGTGGGCTTCTTTTGTGACATGTTCTTATACTTTTTCCTAATCCATATTAGGTCCAATAAAAACCTAAAACTCTAGAACCAAAATTGGTCTAGAAGTCCATAATCATTTATGAACAGAAACATATCAGTATGGCCATTTTGCATCCTCGATCTTATATATAATGTTTGATCGAGGATTTATGAAATTAGTTTTGTTCCTTAAACTATTTATGGAACATTAAAATTTCTATCTTAAATCATATTTAAGATATATGTATATATATATATCATTGTTAATGAATTATAATATAAATACCGATTTTCCTAAAATTAGGAAAGTTAATTTCTTATTTTCTAGTAACTCTTTTTTCATTTTTATTAGGTGTGTGACCTTTTAGGCTATTTTTTATAAGGTAGTAGAACTATTTTAATGATAACTCTTTATTCATTAAATGATGCTAAACTCTTTAGTCATCAATTAGAACTTTTCTAATAACCTTAAGATGCATTGGTAATATGCTTTACCAATAATGATCTTACGGTTTCTACAAGTCATGAGTAACATCTAGCAGTATTTCACAATCATCTAAATAACAAGAATTGTTGGATCTATAGAACCCATTCTATTGTTTCTATATGTCCTGATCTCTTTATCATCCATGTCCAGAGAAAAGCACGGCTTATGGTTTAGTGTGTTAAGCATTTATGCTTTATCTTCAAAATAAATCTAAATGGACTTGACATAAAAAATATAATTTGAACTCCTTCAAATATATTTCACCATGGCCAAGGATTTCTTATGCCAATTCATATTATTTTATAAGGACATCCTTTTTGTTTATTACAAAGTGATGAATTCCACATTAGCCATACATAGACAATCATGATACCTATTGCTAAATCTCTTCCTTAATTAGGAATTAATTCTTATGCTTTCACATATCAAAGATGTCTATGTACAAGACATTTGTGATTTCTCATGTCTAAAGATCATTACTAAATATAGTGTCTATCACAATGTATAATAAGCTATTAACACTCAAAACCATATGGCTTATTATTATTAGGTCAAGTTCAGTAAACTTGTTCTCGCAACAAGTACCTATGTGTTTGACTTGACATCTCATTTCAATGATATGAAACTCACCTTCCATTTTAGTATCATATACCATAAGGAGTCATAACACATACTAGTGTTTATAGAAATTTTTGACGTCCGATCATAAATCCACCACTAGGAATTATTTTAGAAGTATAGTACAAAGGATACACGTTTCATATTCTCGACAAACTTGAGAATACGTTTCTTTACTATTTTACTTCTTGAACTATATTCATTAAATTATTTATGAATGTTGATAACTTTGCCATTTTATAAATATCAAAACGCTAATCAAATACAATAATTTCTTAAAAGTAAACACCATTCCATTGGCCTTTAGGGCACATCACTAACAGTTAACAACAACAGAGTCATATTCAGGTCTTAAACCTGCAAGTAGAAAGAGAGTTAGATCTAGCAGACTTGAGTTCATTTGCTAAAGCTTTGATTTTGTTGCAAACTTTAGTAATGGTGGAGGATCCTTTTCTTGTGGTTTGAATAAGAGCTATGAGTTGCAATACTCTGGACTTAGTTTTTGCTGACAGGAGTTTTGATAAGGCTTCCCGCACTTCTACTGAAGTTGTGCAATCGGTCACTAAGGCTAGACCTTTAGTGAGCGGTGAGAGTAGCCAATTCATGAGTAATTGGTCTTGTTTGAGCCATAGAAAATATTCGCGGTTGTCACTTGTGGTGACAATGCCATCATTACCCACTGACATGTGCACTCTATTTGGGCATGGTCTTGCTTCATTGAGAAAAATTTCTAGGCCATTGGCTCTTACTGTTAGTAGGACTTGAGACCTCAAAGTAAATAGTTGGAGTTGTTTAACTTGATAGGAGCTGTAAATACAAATGAAGAGTTGTTCTGATTGGGGTTTGGAAGTGAGTGAGTCTGAAGTGCAAGGCTATTTTGAACAGGGTTTGAAAGAGGGTTGTTGCCGGAGGAAGGAAGGTTGGCTTGAGTAATGTTTGGTAGAGGGTTGTTGTTGGTCAGAAGAGCTGTGTTTGGATTGTTTTCTGCCATTACAATGGCTGTAATACAAAGTTAGAATTTTTATGAAGAAGATTCAGTGTTTTGATATCATTGCAAAAGCATGAATTTATATAGAAGGTTTTTGTGCTCTCCACGCAACCTAAACTGTTAATCTAACCATAGCTCTGTGTAGTCGTAGCATCAAACGGCTTATAATATTTCTCTGTGCATTGTATTATGTATGTAGAGAGCAGTCTGTCTTCATATAACTAGTTGTGCCCATGTTACTTCAGCAACAAGGTTATTGTAGCTTGATCTCTCCCTTCAATTAAAGAGACAATAATACAGTACTGAGCTCCTTTGTTTTGGTTAATAAGCTGCACATTGGGCTGAGAATTGGAGTGGCCGATTAAGTTATTTCTTACAAAGCTCCTACGTAAAAAAAAAAAAAAAATCCCATAAACTACTACGTTTTCAAGTTTCAACTCAAAAATGTTTTACAACATTGATAAAGTACATTACCGAATCCAAAATTCATTACTTCGCCTTAAATCTCAAGCTCTACTAGGAAAACAAAATGCAAATATTCAACTTCAGCTCAGTTCAATATTGGGCAAAGTCTTCTTTGGTAATGGTGATGACATCGATTCAGTCATGCCACATGTGACCATGTGCCAACAAGTGGATTTTACAATGTAACTTAAGAATAGTAATTCTATGTGCTTGTTGTAAGCCCGGGAACATGGCACCTGCCTCTAACTGAATTCTAATACATATATCTATTTATACAAGAAATAAACACTGATGATAACTGTAGCAGAACTGTAATATTTTTACGCTTGAAGGATCTTCTTTTTACGCGTTTTCTACTTATGATGAGTGAACTAATGCTTTAGATCTGTCTACGTGAGCACATCTTCTTATTGTTTATTTTTTTTGTATAGCTGCTGCTCTATTACAATTGCTGAGTTATGGGGATTGTATCAAGGGTTAATGATTGCTTGGGAGCTTGGGATTCGGTGGCTATTGGTGGAAGTGGATAGTTTATGTGTAACTCAACTGATTGCTAGCTCCTCTGAACCCTTTAATGATTATTCGCAGCTAACACTGTCTATCCAGGAGCTTTTGCAGCGGGAATGGCATGTTGAAGTTAAGCATATCTATCGTGAGGCTAATTTTGCTGCTGATGCTCTGGCTAATTACACTCACTCTCTACCTGTGGATCTACATTTTTTAATTCTCCTCCGGCTTCTATCAATCACATTCTCCTTCATGATTTGTATGGAGTGGCTTATCCCCATTTTGTTTTATCTTAGCTCTCTTTGAGGAGCCCCTATGTACAAAAAAAAAATTATGATATCTTTTAAGACGTGTTTAAGTTACATTACAACTCAAAAATGATAACCCAATAATTCAAGGGAGTTTGACAACCAAACAACACCCCGAACTTTTAATTTAAGCAAAGTCCTATATCTGACATTTTATCATCTACTAAATGGAAGTAGATTGTTCTTTTTGTTGAGTTGTTGTGCCAGGAAAATTTTCTGAAAAATAAGGGGCTCGTTTAGTGGTTCACAAATTTCTATGCTTAATCTAACGTGGCCCCCTTGAGTTTTTATACTTTCTGTTATAGGCAATTAAAGGTTGTATATTCTTTATTACAGTCCTAATTTAAAAATTACTGGTCATCTAACTGTCACTATTTTATGTTACCACCTGCTTATATCTATAACCATATGGCACTCTGGAACCAGAATCTCACTTTCGGCCCTACAGATATATGTTGACGAAAGAGTGTTTCGACGAAAGAGTGTTTCAACGAAATATTTTTGTGTGTATATATAATTTTCCATATATTAGTAAAGTTCAGCATCCTAAATCCTGGACTTTATTGAAGTCTGAAAAAATTGTAAAACCATGCAGTTTAATAGTATAATACCATTACATTAGCTTTCACAGTCATAACGTTATTAAACTACACGGTTTAATAACTTTTTCAGATTTCAGCAAACTTAAGATCTTGGATTAGAGAATATACATATATACACACACACACGCAATGATTATTTACATCAATAACGCTAAATTTACAACATAATTTCTATTGCAATTTATGTATCGCTTATCATTAGTTACCATGTGTATGGTATTAGTAGATGGATAGCCATATTTCCACCCCTAATTTTATTAGAGTAATGATATAACTACAAATTCTTGTACAAATTTATCTTGTATAAATTGATGTAACATGATAAAATTAGTTAAATTAAATATCTCTTGACCCACATAATTTATTTTTATTATTTTATATTTTCATTAAACCAATGAATTAATGTCATATCAGTTTGTACAAAATAAATTTATACAAGAGTTTGTAACTGTATCATCACTCATTTTATTATTTACTCACATCCTGATTTTCCAGCTCATGAAAAAGAAATATTCATTTTTTTAAGAAAAATAAAAGGTCACAAAAGAGAAAAGCATAGTACGCAAAAAAGCTTCTCGAATTTTCCCAGAACTCTAATACATGAAAGAGAGAATGAAATGTAACTACGGCAACACAAGATATCGTATCAATAATTTAATTAGCAATATCTGCAAAGAAAGTTTAAAAAAAGTTAATAGATTTGCAGCTAAGTAGAATGGGAGAAATTGACTTTAGGAATAAGAATTTAGTGGGGATTCAGACACTTAAATTAGGGATTTAGTTAAAAATTTTAAATTTAATTTACGATATTATTTTTGTACTATTCACAATGAGGTCCAATATTTAAAATAAATAAGTTATTACTTTTTTTAAATTTAAGAGAAAATAATAGAATTTAAGTTTTTAAGAACCAAATATCCACAGAAAATGTGCTTATAGGGATTTGGCCAAGTCTCCAAAACCGCCAAAAATTATTTTTAACACTAAATTATAAGTATTTTACTATTTAGAGCCTGTTTAGTAGAGCTTATCCTATGATAATAAGTGCTTATTTAATACCATAAGTTCTTATCAAAATTTTTGTTACTGTTTGATTGTTTTTTAATAGAGTTTTTAAAGATTAAATAAACTATTTTGCTTTTATTAATAAAATCTTAAAATTTTGAGCTTTTGCTTTTGTGAATAAAGGTTGGATTTTTTTTTTAATGTTAAAATGTGTAAAGTATCCTTTAATTATTTGACAATCTTATTTTGACTTTAAAAATCTTGTCTATTAAAGTAATTTTATTATTTTTAATAAAAACTCTTAATGACAACCAAACAACTAAAACTCTTGGGATAAAAATTTTACTTATAAAAACTCTATTTAAACAATCTCTATTTGAAAAGTTATACTAAACGGACTTTAATAAATGTGCTTACAGTCTAAATTCTTTTTAATTAATTTTTTAAAAAGGGACTTAAGGTAAATTAAAAAAAAAATAATGGCTCAGAGTCCCTCCTCAACCTTAGGTGGGTTCGCCCGTAAATAAGATTGGTTCTTTAGTCATTTAAAGTTTTTAATCGAGCTGGAAACTTCAAATTATTTAGGCCTTCAATAGTTTTCTTTGTGTAGGAAAACATTTTGTTACCAGGTACAAGCCATAACTTTCAATTTGCTTTAGGTTTTAAATGCCAAATGTAATTGCTTTTATGGATGAAATAGATGCCATCGTCGGATGCCAATTTACCGTGGACTATAATCATAAAAAGAATGAAACAGTTGTTCGAGGATAAAATTATAAATAAAACAAAAAAAAAAAATCATAACCGAGGTGTTACCATACAAAAGGTGGGGTAGGATATTCCCTCGGTACACTTTATCATCTCTTGTTATAATGTGATAATTATTGTTATCACTATAAATGAACGTCAAATTACCATGCCACGTCATTTAGGATATACAAATCATAAATTCCAAGTAAATGTTGTTAAATTATAAATCATCATGGTATTGTTAAATACTTAAATGGCTTCATACAATTAACGATACTAAAACTATCTGAACATTCTATTAGCTTTTGGGAGTTGATTTTGAAGGTTTCTTCTGCGGAAAAATTACGGATATTTGATGTGGTTATTTTTCTTGAAGTGGCAGTCCTCTTAGTCAAATTTTATAAAGGGGAAAAATGTTGGTTAACTTGGTTTGTGTTTGCTTCCTAGGGGTGTTCGAAATCTAATCCGATCTGCTCAATTTATCTGATCTGTAAAAATCCGATCAGTGGATTAATGGATTGGATTAAATTGAAGATTTGATAATCTGCAATCGGTGGATTAAATATGGATCTACTTTTATAAATCTGTAAAAATTCACGAATCCACAAAAAACTAAAAATATCTATTTTATTAAAAAATAAAACTGATAAATATGATATTAATACGTACTAGTAAATAAATAAGTTAAAATATAATTATATTAACACTATATTATATCTTATCCGATAATAATTTAAAATAAAAATAATTAAATAAATAAATATATCTTCTTAAATAGTTAATTTCCATATAATAATCTAAACAAATGAGATTTTTTCTTTTCGATGTGTTATATTTTAAAACTTTAAATGTATTTTTAGCTTTATTTAAATAATTAATTTATTTAAATCTTATTTAATTTTAAATTTAATCGATAATAAAGTTATTTTATATTAAATTTTTTATTTAATTAGTTCGTGAATTGGATAAAATTAAAAATTTTCAATCTGCAAACAAATCCGCAAAAATGATGGATTAGATATAAATTGAATCAAATCCGCATCCGATTTGCAGACGTATGAATTGAATTTGAATTAAATTTCATCAATTAATAGATTGAATTAGATTAAAAATTTATAATCCGTAAAATTTTGAATCGTATATGGATTGATATCCAATCCGCGAACGCCTGTAATAAGTACTTTCGTTAGTTCCTGAAATTACAAGTCTGCCCTTGTAGCTGCGCGAAGTCAACTCGAGTCAAAAGATTTAATGTACTTTCTTCCAACTGAAAGTCTGGAACCGTACTTTCTAAATGACCTAACTAACTGACGCCATCGGTCCCACGAACAAAACAAAACAAACGGCTCTTAATAAGTCTCTGCTCTGATCAATTCCTCTGCCCAAGAAAAAAAATCACAAACCAAGCCATCATGTTGCGGTTTGGCTCTAGCCTCGCTTCCAGAGTCAGGTACCCTCTCCCTTATACTTTCCCAAAATCCTATTGTTAATTTGTTTCCACATTGTCTCATTTGTTTTTGTCAATTATCTTGTAGGTTGGTTAATACCATAATACAGCCGGTGAGTTTGTTTGTTTGTATGTTTTGTGCTTATTCAATGGAAATTAATTAATTAAATTCATTGAATTAATTAATTCTGTATCAGGTTTGTTGTACTTGGAGCAGAAACCATGCCGCTAAATACAGTAAAAGATTTATCGAATGTGAAACCGCTTTTGGAGTTCTTTCCGATTGGGGATGGGTTTAATATATGTATCTGTTTGCAGGCACCAAATATGAAAGTGTTCTTGTCAAAGCCCTGACGGATGAAGCATTCAAGGCTCTGGGAAGAGCGAATCTCCCGGACCTAACACAAGGGTTTCAAATGGCTGTTGATGCAGTTGTCAGAAACTTAAACAGCAGAGCACGGAAGATCAGCGCATTTGAAGAAATTGCTCAGGTTCACGTTCTGACTTTTTAAGTTTGCTTAGTGAGTCGTTTTCGAGTGCCAGCTTTGCCCTGTAAAGTTCGAGTGCCAGCTTTGCCCTGTAAAGGGGTCAGTCTGCACTTTATAAATTGCAGAGGTCTGCATTGGAAAGTTATCTTTTGCTTAGACTATGATTTAGACCCCATTTAGTATTGTGGTGCTGCGGCTTGATTGCTTCTCCAGTTGTGAAATAAAAGTTAGTAATGTTTGATCATTATAACTATCAAAGTTAATAATATAGCAGCGCCAATATAGGTTTTGAATCAAACCATTACAGCTGTTGAATATCAATACAGAATGGACCTAGCTTTAATTTGACTTATTCACTATGAAGGTCGGAACTACAGCGGCAAATGGTGACAGAGAGATTGGTGAGCTCATAGCCGAGGCTTTTGAGAAAGGTTGGGAAAACGATCTTATTATTGTCTTTGTAAGTTGTTTCTTGAATTCTTCCTCTTTTTTATTTTTTATCTGCTGTGCCTGTGAATCAGTTTCTTTTTCGATCCTCCCATTTTGTTTCCTTTGCACGTTGTAGCTTTATCCTCTTTGACGTTTCCAGCTTTCCTTTAGTTTTTAATCATTCATAAATCTAGTAATGCCTTTATTTTTTTCCCCTTCTTTTGTTTTTGCTTCTCCAAAATTTGTGCAGGATAGAGCAGCACTCTATAATGAATTAAAGTTTGTTAAGGGAATGAAGCTAAACTGGGGCATTATATCCCCTTACTTCTTTACCTATGCGAACAAAGAAGAATGTGTAAGAATTTCAATATATATGGGTTATTTGCCCCATTTGTGTTATAAAATTTTGGTTATAGTTTAATTGGTGCATTGCTAATTTTTTAATTGGGACTATGTTGTATCATTCTATGTGTCAACAAATTATTGGTTTTGCTGTTCCCAGGTTTTAGACAATCCATTGGTTTTAATCCATGAAATGAAGATTTCTAACTTAAATGTCATAAAGCAATCAATTTTACCATGTATGCCGGTAAGAGGATTTGCAAGCAAAAAACGGAAATTTAAACCTATTTTTTATTTTTATTTTATTATTATTACTATTTTTATTTTTTATTCTTTTTTCTTAGAGAGGGAGACCTTTATTGGTTGTTGCTGGAGATATTGAAAGTGAAGTTGTAGGACATCTTACAACAGACTCTGTTTGTACCGAGCAGAGGGTAATAAGAGTTTTCATTCTTTCTTTGCTTATGGTTGATGACTTTAATTTTTGAGTGAGCTTAAGAATTTGTTGGATAGATTAGACTTGATGTGCTATGATATTTGTTTAATTATTTTAGTTTTGTTTTAAAAAAAAGGATGTTATATGTGTTGATTTTGTGTAGAAGGATTAAATATGAATTATATTATGCCTATAGTTCAAATTAATTTCCCACAACTTTCCTGTTTAGTGAGTTTGTAACTTGTAAGGCCTATTATAAAGATCACAAAGGTTATGGACTCTCTGGGTTTCCAAAGAAAAATTTATAAGCAGATATACAAATAAAGAAGAAAACTGATCATACAATCAGTAATTCTAGGTTTAATATCGAAATTGGTGGGAAACAACAATTAGATGCACAGAAAATCTAAACTCAAAATTTGTGGGATTAGTGAACTTTCCCTCTAAAAATGGAATTTCCTTATTTCTCTCCAAGCAGGTTCACTCAATGTGAAAATGATACGCTAACATAAACTGAAACTCCTATTTCCATATATCATTAAGCATGTGATACATTTTTTTATTTGATTTAAGGTTTGTGTTGTTAAAGCTGGATTCGGAGAAGATACGAGGGCCATCATGGAGGACCTCGCAATTCTCACAGGAGGACAGGTACCTAGGTTGATTTCATAATTCTCCCTCCCATTTTGCATTGTGATTTACATTAACACAGAATATTTTATGCATGCCTTCTCTTTTCTAGGCTATAACTGGAGGCTTTGATATGAACTCTACATATTTTGTCCCTCTAAGGCTTGGCTCATGCAAAAAGGTGAGACATATCAATTGCATGAAGTATAGAAGTATAGAACTGCATTGTTGGTCATAAGAAAACCTAATCTTCGCACTAGAGCACATTAAGGGTCGATTTGCTTCTTTCTTTATCCTCTTTCTTTATCATTTTAGATTATAGCAACAATGGATAATATTGTATTCCTTGATGGGTCTGGTGATTTGGTAGACATTCAAGAAAGATGTGAACAGGTTTGTTGTGGCTGTTTCACCCATTTTTTTCCAACGATCTGTTAGGCTTCCGGTTGTGTTTATTAATTATTCAACGTGTTCTTGTAATTGCTGCTCTAGTTGAGATCTACAATTGAATTGAGCGCTTCAGACAATAGTTTAAAAGATCGGCTTGCAAAGCTTTCAGGTGGATTTGCTGTTTTAAAGGTTCGGTTTTTCAGCACTGTACATTTACCTTTACAATTGTTTTGGCATCTTCATCATAGGCAAAATAGACTCTTACAAAATGGAGGTTGTTTTGTTCTAAGATTTATGGGCGTGGCAGACCAGATGTACGCGAACAGAGGCTTAGAATTACTAATGCCCTTGATGCTGTCAAGGCTGCAAAGGAAGAAGGAATTGTGCCTGGTAAGCCTTCTGGTTTTAGATTTTTGTTTAATTTATCTTGTTATACTAATCGATTGATGCATTGTATTTCTTGTACTCTGATGTCTTTGCCAGGTGGTGGTTTTGCACTTCTATATGCCTCAAAGGAGCTGGAGAAATTGAAAACCACAAATTATGGTCAGAAGATAGGCATTCAGATTGTCCAGAATGCTCTTAAGGTTTCTCTCCCTATCGCTGTTTCTTTCTTTGTGATCAATCTGTGAACCAAACTGTCATTGAATTGTTCAATTAAACTTGAGCTTTGAGCTTTGTTCTAGATTGAAAAATGAGAGGTGAAAAAGTGAACAATATTGTGCATATGTTTCTGTAAACATGGAAAATGGCATCACCATTTGTAGTTTATCAATTGCATTGCTCAGTGACTTTCAAATTTCAATTATAATCAAAATAAGATTGGCTATTATTTCCAGCTTTATTGGAAGACACAAGTAACAAGGCTTGAAATCTGAATGTTATCTGTATATGGTTTTTGGAATGAGTTGTAGATTTTGTATATTTTACTCTTTGAAAAGCTTTCTTACTTTTACTGAGCCAATATCTTCAGATGCCTGCATATGTGATTGCTACTAATGCCGGAGTTGATGGTTCAGTAGTTGACAAGCTACTAGAGCAGGGCAACTCAGATCTTGGATATGACCTAGCTAGAGGTTTGTTTCCCCAAATAAAGAAAAAATTGAGTGTTTTCCTGCATTCAAGTTACAAATAGAGTTAACGAGAATGCGTTCATATTTGTCCGAACCAGGTGAATTTACAGACATGTTTTTGTGCGGAGTTGTAGATCCATTGAAACTTGTCCGATCAGAATTTTCAAACGCATCAAGGTAATTGGTTAAACCTCTTAGGTTTACGTGATCTCTGTTCTTTAACAAGTACTAATTGCTGCTTCTTGTGTAGTATGATTTCATTGAAAAATACAACTTTAGTCCGTGGTGGCCGAGCATGTGAAGGATGAGACGGAAGGTCTTGAATGTAATGACATGAGGAATAGATGGAAGCTTGTAATAAACTTTTTGAGGCATCATTATTGGCTCTGAATTCATTTTGTTATCTCCATAAAAATTTAATTTAATTTAATTTTATCAAAAGGACTGCATGAAAAATAAGGGAGCTGCAAAGAATGTCCATTTGGTTAAAGGTTTACCATTTTGATTTGAGGAGTTTTTTTAACTATATTTCTTTCTGGAAATCACGTGTGCATTTGATAAGCCACCTTTTGCTAGCTAATACCAACACCATCTCTTCAACTCCTTGGCCAGTGCGTTTCAGTTGCTTCTATTAGTGCTTCTCTGCCATTTCATCTTGACAAAGGAAAGGTGCATCCTGCTTTGATACTGTTTTCACTCGATCGTATGCCTATCAAAATCTTGCCTTTAGAGGACATTTAATTCTTGTCACACTAGCTGATCCTTTTGCATTTTATTAGAGTTTGACGCATTAAAATCTTTTATATGTATCATTCTCATAAAATAAATATATATATATATATGGCTCCTTGGGCACCGTACCCCCTTTACTTGTCTTGAAATGAAGATACTGTTGGATGAAAAGGAGGAAGATCGTGGAAGTGGGAAATCGTCAGGTGGTAGCTGACAGAAACCGGGGGTACAAGTCAGTAGACAGGAACTGTTTATGGTGCAATAATTTTAGTAAATGGAACAACAAAAATATTGGTATAGATAATAATAAAGTAGTTAGCTGGATCAGTTATATGCAGAAGCAAGTAGTAGTTCGTGAGAGACAATTTTATATACGTTATAAACAAATATTTTGTTGGGAGAGGCAAATGAGTGTGGTACTGTAGCATGGAAAATGGAATGAGATCAATTGATGTTAACTAAATAAAAAATGAAGCATGAACGAAAGGCTACGAAGTAGATGTAGTTGATTAGATGTGTTGAAAACATGCTCAGAGCCGTAAAATCCCGCAGGGGCACAATAATTGGAACAAAAAATAATCCAGTATGTGGAGGGATGAAATGGATGAATTGGCGAATTGGTAAGAAGCATAAAAAAATATTGAGAGCCGCCGTTGTGGCACAAATGGAGAGAAGATTATTAATAATGGAATAGTATAAGGAAGAAAGCTTGTGTAAGTGGCATTATTTGTAGTGTATGGAAATGATGGGAAAACGAGAAAAAACAATAACAGCACAATAAGTAATACTGAAACAAATAGGAAGGAGAGAAAAGAATGAAATGAAAATGAATTATAACTGTGTAAATAGTGAATTTTTTTTTTAAAAAAAGAGGGAGCAAGTTGTGGAGTGGAGGGGAGGAATATATAATCAGAACAATGATGGATTAGATTGTGTGAAATTTGCATCGGGTCTGAAAAAGTATAAATTTGATTTGAATAGAATTTGAACTTATCTGTGGCTAGGATTTGAATATCAAGTGGAAATACGAAAAAACATGTAGCAAATAAAGATTGGCATGGAAGTAGGATAATCAGTTTGAAATGCAAGAGCTATAGAATTGACAATAGCTAGAAAACCCATGCATGTGTTGTTACATGGCTATCACCATAGGTCCATAGCCGTGGCTTGAAATAACAAATATCTCGAAAAGTGGGTGATTGCTTAAGACGTGAACGACCAAATTACCATGAAACTACACTTTATAGCGCCATATAAATACATTCGTAATGCACAAAACAAATACATGTCCATTACATTGGCAGCCCCAAAATAAACAAAAAAAAAAAATTAATGCTCATTTCCAATGAAATCAATGAATCAGATCTACAACAGACTGTAAGTCTGTAACTCGTAGGCATAATGCATCCGACTCACTTCTTTCCATTACTTGTTGCAATTTCACTTCTTGATTTTCCACATAGATTCATTGTAAAAACTTAACAACTTTGAAGCTACTGTGGAACTTTCAATCATACATTTGATTATCATTACATGTGCTTACAAAAATACATAACAAATAAATTAATTAATCCCTTGATCATTATAAAATTGCAAAAAATTGTGATATAAATTTAGGAAAATCAGTTGGGTGGAAATTGATAATTGAGACAAGAGGTGCTTCTAAGAAGTTGAAGCTGAATGTGTAGTCAGCATAAAGATAAATAAAAGGGACGCCAAACATCACTAATACAATGAAATTACAAAGCAAAACAACTATTTTTCTCATCAATCCTACCGCATTAAATGAGCCCAGTTGAACTGCTGGTAATAATCCCCAAATCAATTTGAAATCGATGCCCTCTACTCCACAATTTTGTCGTTCTTTGTACTAAATCTCACTTCCAAGTAGGTTTACCAACAAAAATTCATTATTCAACTCTTGCATTTCAATTTCAACTTCCACTAACCTAATATTTTATTGTCGTGATCTCTCCCTCCATTTCGTTTGATGCTACTAGAAAAAAATTAAACTCAACGCGATCCACTTAATAAGGTTCTGAGCTAACACACCGTCGTTGCGCACTTGACTATTCTCCACAACTCTGGTCTCTCCCTCACACCGGTCAAAATCAATTCCACTCACGGTTTACAGCACCCCAAGACCAATTTCAAAGGTGTACAGGTTGGGATGGTAGCCCAACTTTAACTCACTATTCATTCTCAAATCCCCAGCCATTAGATTTCAGTCATTATAATCTAACGGTTCCCGGCAAACTGACAAATTAAGGGGGCACGATAGTTGGACCCTATATATATATATATCTTTTATAAATCAAAATATGCTGATCTCCATGAAGAAGTCAGAGCAAAGTTTATTCAGTTCAGCATATCTTATTTAATTTGGGTTTTATTTTAATCTGCTTTCCATCTTAGAGATTGTAGTAAATATATTTTTATTTATTAACCATGTAAACATGGGACAATCTAAAATTCAGAATCGCATGCCAACGACTATCATAATTGCTTTGGGAGCGATAATGCTCAATCATAAATGAATGACAACGGAGCCAGGTTGTGGTTGCGGACAGATTTCTGTCTCAATTTCTCCAAGTAGAAAAACAGTTTTGACAGCTGAGTTGATATAACAAAGGTCATTTAATAGAATTAAATCTTCCTTGATTTGTTTCAATTAAATATCTTTATTCCTTTCCTTTTCTAATTCCTTCAAGTAGCTTTCTTCCTCAATATTCCAATTTATTGTCTCGTTAATCCCAAATTGTACCTAAAATAACAAAATATAAAAATTATGATAACAATTAACATAATGAAATACAATTTAACATAAAATTAAGTTAGGGAAATATTAAATTACTCTAAATTATTAGCACATTAATAAGTTCTATTGCTCGATAAAAAAGATGAGGTTACAATGAATTAATATTAATATTTTAATTTTTACCATATATGACTTGTTGGGAATGAGCCCTGGATTCTCCATGAATTTGATGACATAAATTCCATAATCTAACCCATTTGGTTATTTTAGAACTTCTTCAACAGACTGGATAGGGTACCAAATAAATCTTGTTGATGGCTTGGCATTTAGAGACAATTTAGAGTGAAATACGGAATCAAGAGAATGTAACTACCAAGTTAAAAAAAAAAAGGCAAATTTGGCAAATAAATATATATAAGAAATTAAAGAACAACATATACACATGTGACATACTATGCATTCTGCTTGTTGCTCACGTTTTCGATTACTTCAACCATCAAGAAGAGAATCCCAAATCTCACCATATTCTTCTTTCACATTCAAGATGAATAGAAACTAATGAAAGACACCATTATTAATTGGAGCATAAATCTAAAAAAAAAATTAGTATCTTTCTTATAGAAGATTTTTTATAGTAAGTACACATTCAATCAGTTATGAGTTTCAAAAGTAACATTTTGGCACTTTTGAAAGTCTAGCATAAAAGATTTTCCAACACTAGCTGCTTGTGTAAAATCATCCAGGTCAGCTTTTATGGTAAGTGATGATTGCTGCAAAAGAACAATAAGTAAACAAGTGAGATGTCGATGAATAGGTCATTTGAAAAAACCTTATTGTAGGTTACAATGTTTGAAAATCACAATAGATAAGCTAGAGCTTTAATTAACATGAAAACAATAGTACTGATACTTACTGCATATAGTGTCGGTAAATACTAGTTTATTAGTTCATCTTTAGGCTTAGCTCGTTCACAAAGTGTAAGGTGATATGATATCATCGTGCGAATCTAAAAAAGTGGTCAATAAATGACAATTTAATATTGAGCAACAATAAGACATCCAAACATATAGTATGTAAAGTAAGTGGCAATACACCACATACTTCTCCATTCAGAGTTGTGTTAGGCAAAAGCTCATGAAATAGAGATAATGATTTTACTGAAAGCACAAACAAGTAATAAATTGTTAGGTAATCAAGATATATTTACAGGGAAATTAAAAAATACAAATCCATATAAACCAAAAGTACCTTCTGTTACCATCTCTATCAAATTCATATTGAATGAGCTTGAATTGGCATTTTGTTTCTTTCTGGTCGTGTTATCGATACACTTATACTGGTGGAGGTTTAGAACTCTTCTTTACTGTCAATTGGTTCGGCTAAATTCTATAAAAGTCCAAGCTCAAAATTAAATCATTATCATTGAAATCAAATTACAACTAAAGATTGCATAGACAAACCTTTTTTTCCCTTCGGGGTATCGCTGTTAGATCAGGAACATGACCTCAATCGAAATGAAATGAATCAAGGGGAGTTTTACTAACTTGTGCAGTAGTCCCAATACAGTCCAACACGGCATTGAAGGCTTGCAAACTTGCTTTCACTCTAAAATCCACAAGGTCATCATCACTGGCCAAAATCATTTTTCTCAGCTTTTGTCATTGTTTTTCCATGAAGAGATGTAGGGTTTTGACTTTTAAAATTTGAAGGAGGACTAGGAGTAACTGGTTGTTTGGTTGATCCTGCATGATAATTTGATGTCAATTCACATAATAGTTTTTCTATGTTTTCTAATTCCAGTTTAAGAGTTTGGAACAACTCTTTGTTTTCGTTGAAGAATGCCCCAAACCTTTCCATTACTAGTTGAAAAGCATCATTATTAACATTATTTTACCCAAGGTCACAAATTGAAACCTAAAATAATTCATGAAATAATAATAATTTAGTACGAAATATAGTACATTTGTTTCATTAAAATAATAGGCAATCTGTGTGCGTGTGTGTGTTTTATAACTTATCACTTTTGATGCCACCATGCCTTCAGTATCCAAGCCTTTTAAGACTTCAAATGCTTACAATTGACTTCTAAGGTGTCAATAGACCTTTACAATCAAGAGATTATCTCTCAATCTCTTCACACAAGTGTTTCTCACACTTATACACTCACAAATTTGATGAGGAAATGAAGATTACAACAAAAACTCTCTTTAAGAGTGGATATACAAATTATAGCTCAATGATGATTCATTTATGATGATTTGCGAAATGGAAGCTCAATATATGTTGTGTGCTTTTTGTTTTTACTTGCAAAAGGGCTTAAAAATGAATTGGATTTGATTTTTTTATAGTTTGAGCTAAAAAACTAGCCATTATAGACTTTTTTGGTGATAACTGGCTTGCCGCTTTAAGTTATCGTTACATTCAAAAATTTGAATTTTTGCACATCCGGCATGCCGCTTTTGGTATCCGGTTAGCCTCTTTTAATCTAGAGAGCTTCTGCCCATAATCCGGCTTGCCGCTTGTCAAATCCGGTTAGCCGCTTTGCTACAGTGAAACAACTATTTTTCCAAAATTATAATTTTGACCCAAAACTTTATACAATTATATTGTGGCTTAAAACATCAAAAAATTTTGTAAAAATGTCCAATTTCAGAATTTCTAAATAATACTTGTTATTCCCAAAATTTTTAAAATTATGAAATTATAGTATGGCAAAACTTATTAAAATCAAAGATGGCAAAACTCATTCATTTTAGTACACATCTTGAAAAACAACTAATTTCTTAAAATCATTCTCTTGTTATAAAAATACTATGTGTAAATCTTTATTTATGTAAAACATGTGGTTTGTTATCATCAAAATCAACATTTTATAGCCATATAGGCTAACAGTCATAAACTGAAATAACTGAAATGTAAGAAACCAGTAAAATATAATATTACAATTACACTTTTTTTAATTAAACCTACCTTTAAAAAAAGAACAAAATCACTAATGAAGCTCACTTTATTTTCTTTAAACTTTTGCATACCTTCCCATAAAAAAGTAAAGCACCAGCAAGACTAATTTTTTTCTCCAATAGATTTGTATCTTTCAGTACAAAAAAAAAAAAACAATGGATTAATGTATGTTGCATTTGCGAGACATAATATGGTTCCCAACACAATTAGATGCCCACATTCTAGATCGAGTATATTTCCAAAATCGATTTCTTTTGCTGTTGCTTGTTAATCAATTAAAAAAGATGAGCCCACCTCTGAAAAAGAAGCTACACGACATCAAGATAGAAGGTTGCCACCATGACCTTTGTCTTCATCAACTTCCTCAAAATCTTTAATCGCACCACTATTTTCACCAATAATTGAAGTAAAGATCTCATTTATATTACTTAGAATCCATTGATGCCTCTTCTCAGGGTTAGTTTTTTCCAATTTTGTGCAATATCAACTCTAACTAGCAACAATGATAATATATACATATGTTTAGTGGCATATTGTTTTAGATAAGAGAAAATGAAAAATTCAAAAGGTTATAGTTAGATTACATACAATTTTATCCACCTTTTCAACCCCTAGTAACTTTAGTCATTTTGCTTTTGCCTTATTGTAATCAATATATAAAGTTACATTAATAAAAATAAATAAATGTTTAAATATAATGGATACATAAATGCATATAATTTATACTTACAAATAGTGTATCTACTATTTTTTATCCACTCCTTACTTTTCCCGCCATAGTGATTTTTCTTTTGATTTTTGTCTTACCATCAACAAATTCCATGTCTTTTTGTAAAAGCTACAAGAAAGCAGTTAATAAAAAATACAATTACTACCTATCACGCTTGTGTTTAGTGTGATAGGTGCCTATCACACCAAAATACAGCCCACAGTGCGAGAGGCATCAGATTGATAACTTAATGAAATGAGAATTATCATGGTACTTTTAGACTTAAATCACGATTACTTAGAAAGTAAATGATGTGTTTTTATTGCACTTTAGTTATATTTTGCATAAACATCTATCTTAGTTTATTTTTAATCAATTTTGTTTGATTTAGAATAATTTGTGTGCTTAGATCATATGCATAATTGTAGATGACTGGAAGCTCAAATTTCAAAGAAGGAATGCTGCTGTAATGGGCTTGCAAAAATAAGTAAAGAACTTGGCTATAGGAGAATTGAAACAAATCTAGAATAGTGCAATTGCTGTAGCCATTGTTGTGGCATCATTCATCGTAGCAATCCGGAGGATTGACAGAGAAGATTTCGAATGAGATACTTAGAAGATTGCGATCGGAGTTTCAAAATCTAGAAGATACGTACCTAGACTTCTAGTTGCTTTATTATCAACTATAAGAGGAGCACACATGCAAGAAAAGAAGGGGGTCGTCAACCAAGAACAAAAACTAAAAAGAAACAAGAGCAAAATAGAATTCAAGAGCAAGATTTAGGGCTGCATCAGAAAAGAACACGCAGAGATCAATCGGGAAATCAGTTCTTCTTATTCTTTTCTTGTTTTCTTGTTTACTCTTCAATCAATGGGATGTATTTAATGGTTGAAACTCATTTATTTATTGTTCTTTCCCAACCAATGAACTAAATTTATTTGTGGTTAAGTGATAAACAATCTTAATGGTTCATTGACTAATTATATATGTTACTGCATGTTTGCTATAACACTTTTTTTTGATAATACTTATTTCTATTCATTATTTTGGCTGACCATCTATTTAATGATATTACTAAGAAAGAGCCATAAAAGGGCCTATCTTAGTGGAACATATCAGAGCAATACTTGGTTTTATATTGAGTCTCCTGAGTTGAGTTTTACTTGATTCCAAACAGGCCATACTTAATCTAAAATTAGTGATGAACTAGACATAGGGATTCACCTTGTAGAGTAATTAAAACCTAAGCGTATAATGTTATATCTTATATGGCATAACAATTGGTCACTGCTAGGTTGCATATAGATATGAGACATTCAACATGCGACAGTTGAGGATACACAAACATTCTTCCCAGGGCTATAGCAGATGCTGTAGCAACTAAACCATAAATTGGAAGAAATAGTCAAAACCATTAAGAGAGTTTAATCACTCAACTACTCCATCCCCATTGGCTTTATCCTTATGTGTGACGTAATTTACTTTATTGCATTTTATTTTAATTAGTTTATTAGTTACTTTATTCTCAATTAAAACAAAACTGCATTGTTAAGATTGTTGTAGCAAATCTGATAACATCAATATTTGTGGAGACGATCTCGAATACTTATCATTATAGTACTTGTTTTATACACTTGCACATTGACACCAATAACATTTGAATTCATTACAACATCTATCGGACTAAACGAATGCATACACCAACGTATCAAAGCTACCACACTGGAACAACCAAATCTAATTTTTATTCATTATAAAATTGTTATAGAAAAATAAGAAAACATTGGTGTAACATTTTGTCAAACAAAAAAAAAAAGGCAACCTAGAATCTTAAAAGAAGAAACCAAATAATTCTTTTTAGTTTTTTGTCAACATTGTTTGTGTATTATATTTTGATACTATTGTTGAGTATTAGAGAATGCATAATTAGCATAATTATAAAGGGTAAAATTGTCATTTTGAACTCTAAGTCTCATTAACATTTCTACTTTTACGTGTTTAAATCCTCCTAAGCTTTTATTATTTATGTTTTATTATAATTTAAGTATTTTATATATTTCAGGGATATTTAGGCCATTTTACAACTAATGCGAAATTAGATAGCAAAACAAATGGCTTTTTTGAACTCAAAACGATTGAAAACCTTAGGAAGATGCATAAAAGGGTATTCGATATTATTCAAGTATATGATACTGTTCACATATACGATACTGTTCACAAGTACGACACTACTTACATATACAGTACGATGACGTGGTATTGACTGATGATGTGGCAACATCCTATTAGACTAATAATGTGGAATTGGCTAATGATGTGGCATTGACTGATGATTCGGTAGGATGCTATTGGATCAAAATATTGATGTGGCATTGACTGATGATGAGTTCTACCCAATCAAAGATTATCACATGACGCAATCTTGAGTGTCAAATTGTTTTCATCTGATGGTCATGATTTGCCCATTGTATCTCTAAATAGAGGGCTCCCCACTAATTTGACAGTTCTAAATTTATTTTTGAGCTTTATTTTTTATAATTCTCTCTCCATTTTATATTTTTTTATGTATTTTAATAATTACCCTTTTACCCTTAGTTGAACTATGATGACTAGTTTAGTTTCAAGCTTGGGATGAAGGTGAAGCCTTAACATAATCCATGGGCTTAATTAGGTGAGTTTATTTTCTTTTCCTCTCTGATTTATGTGGTTGTTTTACTTTATTGTCGACAGACAATATATCCTGTTTAGATTTTGTACGGTATACCAACTCTCTAGTGAAGGATCGTTACTATCCGGAACAATGAGCACTTAGCACCATATTTATTAAAGAGAAATTTCCCTCTAGTATTTTGTAGGTCGTCTTGACTTAGTGTTGACAGAGAGTGAATCTAAGCTATTTAGTGGATGGTCTTGCCATGTTGTCAACAGAAAGATTATTATCGTCTAACACAATATGTTCTTGACACCACACTTAATGGAAGATCATTACCCTCTCGGACACTGAACACTTGATATCATATTTATTAGAGTGAGAATTATGAAAAATGGAAATATGAATTAATTGGAACTAAAAAAAAGAATATATGCTCTACCCATGACTTGAAAATTTAGATCACTAGAAGCATGTACAATCATTTTCTACGTAATCTTATTTTTTTTGTCCAACTCTTTCAAAACTTTAGGTGTCAGCTGTCTTTTCCAAGTGGCTACCTTATTTCTTCTCTTTGTAAACTGTTTTATAAGTCTAGCAAGCATTGTCAAATAAGATCTGTCTCGATAAGGTAATATCCAATTATTGAAGCACTTCGATGCATTGTTCTCAGTACGATCTACCATGCAATTTGTATCATATGTGTGCATCGACCAATTATAACCACATAGTTTTCTTTCTAACCACTCAAATGTAGCTTCTTTTTTGGCTTTGATCTCTGCTATTACCTCATTAAAATCATGCTTGTTTTTGCTCTTAGTAGCTTTCCAAAACAATTGTTTCAATTGTGTACTAGCAAATGACTTAGAAAAATTAGTATAAACATGCCTAGAATATGCCCTATTATAGGTAGTAGGCCATGTATTTGAAATTACATTAATCAATCCCTTTTGTCTATTACTAATGAAAGCCAATCGCCTTCTATCATCCAAATAACTATGCAGCCCATGTCTCTGTATTCTCAATTTTACAAACGCATATTGCCAATGGGACAATCCTATTAGTATTATCCATGCCAACAATGAGTAACAAAACTCCACCATATTTACCCTTCAAGTGACATCCACTTATTATAATAAAAGGTCTACAACTATTAAGATATGCATTTTTTGTGTGTAGGGAAGGTAAAAATAGAAAGCCTTTGGAAAAACACCTTGTTAGGTATAGAAACAACATCACATAATACCTCGTATATTGCTCTTGGATCAGCTTTATGGATGGTTGCAGCATAGTCAAATAATTTTTAATATAGCTTCAAATGATCCTTAAATACCTCAATCTTGCCTATGCTCTAGCCTTAGCCAATGTCGTCTTTTCAATCTTCAAACCATAAGCCTCTTGATATAATTCTTCAAAATCCAATCTTCAAAATCCGGACAATAAGATTCTGACTCTTTATTTTAGTAGCATCCCAAGTAGAAGTAACTTTCATTGTCTTGTAGTAAGTCTACACTCACGTTTTTTTTTTGTATTTTCACAATATGAATACAGTTCCATCATTTATTTTTACATCAGCCGCATACCATTGACAATTAACCTCTTTACAAGTATCCACAAATCTTTTTGTCTCACTATATACTATTTTAATGGCAAACCTTTTCCTAACCATCATCTCATGCAACATCTCTTTAAAATGAACAACATCTCTAAAAAAAAATTCTAATTTTAGCCTATATTTCCCATCAGCACCCATTGTGAACTCATGTTACTATAAATAATTAGTCAATTAGATAGTACCGAGCTCAATATCATCATCAGAAGAATCAACCACCCTTTTTACCTCTTTATTAGCATAAAATAGATTATCACTTGAATCGAATTCCAAGTGGTTGCCTTGACCTCTTTTACGATCCCCACTACTCTCACTATCCTTCGCAACAATAGTAATTTAGTAAGACCATCAACTTCAGCTTGCATGAATTCCGTATTAACATTATCATCACTGCTAGGCCCTCTGTTTGAAAAGTCAGATAGCAATGTATCCTTATCAAATTGACCAGGCCCAATAGCAGCTTTTCTCCAAAAAAAGCTTCTCTCAATAGTAGGATGTTCCCCAACAGAAGCATTTCTTTCAACAAAGTCATTCAATTGAGTAATTAGTTCATCAGGCAATACAACTCCTAGGTTAGCAAATAATGCCTGTAGTAAGGAAGAATATTGAAATTGATGGCGAAGCACTAGTACAACTTCAATTGTAAAAGTATTGACACCTAAAAACTGATGAATTCTAAGCAAACAGTCCAGCCTAAAATTTGAATCCAGCACAACCTTCACCTTATTCTCTACGTTCGTAACTGTTGTGCAAATTTTATTGAACTTGCAAGTGCATGAATTTATTATAGAATAAATCAATGGTGACGAGTGTCGATCCTACGAAGAGGTGGATTTTAATTGCTTGTAGAGTTAATTTTCTAAGTGGGTGGTTAGATTTATGGTGAAAGCAATTTAGAAAATCCTAAAATTTAAATTAGAATGACGGAATAAATTAAAGTGAAAACTATTAAAATAAAATGCTTGGGTCTCTAGATCTGTACTCAACATGCATCATGAGCTTAATATTCTTTATTAGTGCAAATTAAATCATAAGGGGGTTTCCACTCCTCATGAACCCCACTCAAATAAATATGGTGCTAAGTGCTTATCGTGCTAAATAGTAATAGCCTTGCACTAGGGAGACGGTTATACCAGTTCAATATCTAGATAATATTATTACTATCTATAGACAGAATGTCAAAACATCCACATAAGTCGGAGGGGAAGAAAAAGTAAATTTACCAAATTAAGCCCATGGAACATGTTGAGACTTCACCTTCAACCCAAGTTTTAAAGAAAATTAGTTACTCATAATTGAAATTGAGGTAAAATAGAAATTTATTAAAATAAATAAAAATTACAGGATAAAGAAGGAATTATAGAAAATAAAGCTCAAAAATGAATTCAAGGGTGTTAAATTAAGGAGGCCCTGTATTTATAGATACAATGAGTAAATCATAACCATCGGGATAAAATAATTTGGACGCTCAGGATTACGCCACGTGGCAGGTTCTGATTGAATAGGACATATCATCAAGGCTGTCATTCCGCGTATATACATGTATCATACGCACATTTTTCAGCCCATTAACATACTGCCAAGTTACCGGACAACTCCACACAATCATTTTAGTAAAATAGGATCGTGACACATCATCGGTCAACACCAAATCATCAGTCAACGCCACATAAGCAGTCAATGCCACATCATTTGTCTAATCAAATGCTGCCACATCATTGTCAATGCCACGTCATCTATCAATGCCACGTCATCGGTCCACATATATAAACAGTGTCATAAAGAGTACCATATATGTGAATAGTGTCGTTTATCCTTTTATGCTCCTCTTAAGGTTTTCGACTGTCTTGAGTTCAAAATTGCTGCCTGTTTTGCTATCTGATCTCTCGTTCATTGTGAAATAACCATAATGCCCCCTAAAATACATAAAATATTTAATTATAATAAAACACACATAATTAGATCACAAGGGACTTAAATACATAAAAGTAGGGATGTTAGTGAAACTTGGAGTGTAAAATGATGATTTTCTCCTTTATAAATATATACTTTCTAACACTCAATAGTAACATTTAACACAATTTTTAAAACAGAGTGTAATCCATATAGACTCGTAATGTTTACCGCAGCAACGGTACAATCAGGTTTAAGCAACCCTTAATTCTACTTCATACCTCGAAAGAATATCATTAACTCTAGTTGTGGCATTCTGAATGTCCAACAAATATGATAGATTCAGCAAAAATGAGGCATAAATCCAAGTATATGGAAGAAATAAAACCAAAAAATTAAGTTATCTTCTTATTATATTCCAACTGTTATTATTCCCTCTACTAATAACGTATTATTAATATTGCAAGTAAGAAACTAAGAAGAAAGACATGGAAACAAACATCCTGTAGGACTTTGTCAGATTCTAAATTGTAATCTTTAAGAGATTCTAATTTCGCATGCAACTGCCAAACCTTCACCAGGGGACCAGAGAATATGGATACATATGGATAAAAGTTTTCAAAAATCCACGACCTATAATTCAGCAACTAAAAATTTTCAAAAGCCCTAAATTTTGTATACCACAAGCAGAGATACATGAGTATCTTTGGCGATAAACATGCATTTAACCATACTAACAAGAATATTTCATGTGTTTGCATGTCAACAGCCCTAAAACAACATATTACTCCCAATGTATCATTAGCCCCAAAAATTTATTAGAAATCAACCTAATCTATATTCTAGGGTTTTAAGAAACAACAATTAAAAACATTCTCCATACAAATCTTAAATAAAATTGTTTCATATAAAAATTTAGTGAAAATAAATAAATAAAACTAAACGTACTTCATACTAGGCTCAAACCCCAAAAAAACAAAAGCTACGAGACTTTTAAATATCTCATGGCTTTTCTCCATATCTCGAATCTTCAATTTAATGAAGCTTTGAAACTCGAGTGTAGTTCATTGATGAAAATGGATGGAAATTGCAGAAAAAATGGTGGGATTTCGTTGCTTCTTCATGTATAGTGGTAGGTCACCTAATGTGGAATAAACAATGGTTGTTTTCAGTATAACGTATGGTCGATACAATGCAAGTACTACAATAATGGAAAAAGGATAAAACAGTGAAGAAAACATTTTAAAAAATAATTAGACATATATGTAAAGCTTTGGAACCATGTTACTGTAAAAACTTCTTTGCATTACAAATACGAATGTGCCAAAATTGTTAATAAGTTTGCCTGGTTGTTTGTTTTCAGTAGTTGCGTTATTTTGTTGTTGCATTATTTTGAGATGAAACAATTATTGAATTGACATATGTTAGCCAAGGAAGCATTGTAATTTGAAATAAGAAGTTTAAAGTTGTTAGATAAGTAGAGCTAATAAAGCAGAAGTACATAAAAGGAATAATAGAGTAGTTAGTACCGTAAATGCTGTCCAGGCTGCAAAGGAAGAAGGATTTGGTAAACCTTTTATATTTTGTGCTTTTGTTGGTCTATCTTCTTTGATTGATGAAACGCATTTTGATATGTACATATTTTGCAAGTAGTGGCTTGTCACTTTTATATGCCTTGAATGAGTTGGATAAATTAGAAACTACTAACTATGGTTAGAAGTCCGGTGTTTAGACTATCAAATATGCTCTCACTACTAGAAAAATGGGAAACATTGATACTAAGTTTCTGATACTAAATAAAAAGGTATCAGCATTTGATGACCTAAGCGAATTTTAGTACCTTTTACATATAAGTGTCAGTGATCATTGATACTTTAGTATCAGAACCAAACACTGATGCTAATTGGAGAAGTAATTTTATTTTTATTTTTATTTTTTCAATTTTCCTAAATCTAAACGGTATCGTTCTAATTGCTAAAAAGCTGTCGATATAAATTGAACTGTTGAAGTGTTTTGGCTCTTTATTTCCCCCTCCCTCCAAAATCGATTTCCCTCCTCGCTTTCTAAAGGAACCCCAAAACAAAATCGATGAAACTTGTGACCCTGAAATCTTTATTCTTCTAACTCAAATTTGAGGCCTCTTTTTTGTTCCACTCAAATCGAAATCCCCTTCAATTTCCTTAAACCCTTCTTGCTAGCTTTTTCACTTCAATCACTCTTCGCCCAGATTTATACTAATTAATAAACATGCTTTTCTTTGAACACGCTAGTAGAAATTGATGAGCCACAACACCTAGCAATTTTGAAGAAGAAGATTTAAAAGAGAATTCAAGCAATAAGCACGTCGAACTTGTAAAAAAAGTAAGCCATTATAGTTTCTTTAGTTTTGACTATAATCAGAGCAATAGTATAAATCCCTATTTTTAGAAACAATTAGGGGCTAATTTCATTTAATTTCTAAAATCTTATCTTATTTGTTACTTTATTCTTCCATCTCTAGTCAAAATAACCATGCCCAATAATGGAAAACATCAATTTGAAACACTTGGAGCTAGTTCTATTTTTTATTTTATCTAATTTGGGTTGGGTATTGTTTTTTTACATTTGCATGTTTTTCTGTTGTTGGGTATTGTATTTTTGTAGGTAGAATTTAAAACAAGATTTGTCAAAAAAAGATGATACAAAATTGTGCCTACAAAGTATTTGACAAAATGTATGAGTTATTGATTATTGTACTAAGGATAAGCTTTTTGCTTATTTTCTTTTTATTTCAAATTATACAATAATTAAGCTTTCTTTTGCAATTGGTATTATATGTATAACATTTTGAATTTGTAATGATTTTATGAAATTACTTGTAAGAGGTAGAATTTAATCCAACCTTCTCACCATATTGGATAAGCTTCTAAAATTGTATCTATTGGCTATGATTTTTTCATACTTTGTTTCCAAATCACGTTATATACTTATTAGTCTTTCATTTGTAATTGAAATCATATGAATAGCCTTGGTATTGAATTTTTAAAGATTTTGTGAATTTGACTGTAGTATGCAGAAATTTAGTTCATCTTCCTGGTCATTATGGATACACTATGAAAACTGTATCTATTGGTTGAGGTGTTTTCATTGGTTCTTTCCAATTTACTTATCAATCTATCATTTGAAATTGGTATTTTATGAATACAATCTACATTGATTTTTTAAAGATGTTTTTAATATTGTTTCTAAGATACAAAAGTTTAATTTATCTTTCTGACCATGGTTAATATATTTACTGATAAAAGTATTGATATTGTTATAGTTTGCATGTGGTTGGAAGATTGTTCCCTCAACTGATTCAATTTTAAAAATCATTGTTCTGCCGTTGTGCTAAAATCTTCTAAAATATTACAAGAAGGTGTTTGATTGCTAAAGATATGAATACATGTTTAACATAAATAAATTTTCACTTTAGCTATACATTGGTGACTTGTGATAATGGGTTCCTTGACATCAAATGTCTTGTTTTGTCCTCTGTTTCTTTACTTGTGAGAAATGCATGCATGGCTACTTAATTTAACAATTTGGTGTATATTGGAAATGAAGCATGGTTGCTTAATTTAATAATTTGGTGTATGTTGGGAATGATGCATGGCTGCTTAATTTCATTATTTGTTTCATTTAAATAAAATTTTACATTAACATGCATCATTGTTGAAATTGATAAATCTTGGATATGGTCAGCAAGAGTGTCCAAAGAATATGAAGATGAAGTGGAGGGGTTTGTGAGAATTTTGCTACGCTTAATTCTGAAAATCGTAGATTAGTTAGATGCCCTTGTAATAAGTGTTGCAACCTAGAGTTCCATACTCCTAAACGAATAAAGGGTCATTTATTTCAAAATGGCTTTTTTGCCAACATACATAGTTTGGGATAAACATGGATAAGTTGATTCAAATACAACCTCTGCAAGTTGCCCAAAGTATTCTGAAAATCACTAATTTAGGTTCTAAGATCACAGTAATGTCGAGGACATGATCCATGATGCATATGAACAATGTAATCAAAATCCTAAGTGTTTTAAAGATATACTTGAGGATCCTGAGAAGCCTTGGTATTTATGTTCAAAGTATTCTAAGTTGTTAGGGTTAATAAAATTGTATAATGTGAAAGGGAAGTATGGGTGGTCTGACCAAGGTTTTAGTATTTTGCTAGAAGTACTTTCTGACATGTTTCCAGAAAAGAATAATGTTCCGAAGTCGATGTATGAGGCCAAAAAAACAATGAGAGTGTTAGGATTAGATTATGAAAAAATACATGCATGCAAGAATGATTGCATTCTGTTACATAAAGAGTATGCAGATTTGAATAAGTGTTCTACTTGTAGAGATTCTAGGCGGAAAAACAAAAAAAAAGGTCAAAACAAGTAGTAACCAGGTTCTTGCAAAGGTATTGTGGTATTTTCTTCTTATTCCTAGGTTCAAACGTATATTTCAATCGCCTCAAACTGCCGAGAACTTGACTTGGCATGCCATTCACCGAACTAGAGATGGAAAACTTTGCCATCCAACAGAATCACCAACATGGCATTTAGTTGACTCTAAGTGACCTGATTTTGGCCAAGAACTTAGAAATCTTCATCTAACTCTCTCAACTGATGGGGTTAATCCACACAACACTCTTAGTTCTACCTACAGTTGCTGGCCAGTTTTGTTGGTCATTTACAATCTTCCTCTATAGATGTGCATGAAGAGAAAATTCATTATGTTGTCTTTATTGATATCTAGGCCTAAACAATCAGGGAATGATCTAGATGTCTACCTAGCACCCTTAATTGATGATTTGAAAACCATTTGGATTGTTGGTGTAGAAACTTATGATGTTTTTAAAAAGCAAACCTTCAATTTGTGGGCTGTCTTGATGTGGACTATTAGTGACTTTACTGCATATGGGAATCTTTCAGGTTGTACTATTAAAGGTTTCTATGCTTGTCTAGTATATGGCCTAGACAAAAAGTCACAGTGGCTTACACATAGTAAAAAATGTGTAGTTTTAAAACATCATCGATTTTTGCCACATGAGCACTCATTTAGATCACTGAAGAAGGTTTTCAATAATAAGACAGAATGGGATGGACCTCCAAAAACTTTGTCTAATCAAAAAATTTTGAAACTAGTAGATGGTATTAACTATAAGAGTGGTAAGTTGTTGAGTGTTAGAAAGTGTATATTTATAAAGGAGAAACTCGTCATTTTACACTTCAAATCTCACTAACATCTCTAATTTTATTTACTTAAGTCTCTTGTTATTTAATTATGTGTATTTTGTTTTAATTAAGTATTTTATGTATTTTAGGGGCATCATGGTCATTTCACAATAAACGAGATTTCGGATAGCAAAACGGGCGTCACTTTTGAACTGGGACGCTTCGAAAACCTTAAGAGGAGCATAAAAGGAAAAATGGCACTGTTCACACGTACGGCACTATTCACATGTACGGTACTGTTCATGGATACTGTTCACGACACTGTTCAGACCGCGTTACTGTTCAAACCGTGTGCAAACCGTGTTACTGTTCAAACCGCGTGGTCAAACCCGTGGTCAAACCGTGTTCTTGTTCATACGATGACGTGGCGCAATCCTGTGCATCCAAACTATTTTTAATCCGATGGCCATGATTCACTCAATGTATCTATAAAAAGGGGGCCTCCCCCCCTAATTTGAGACCCCTGAATCCATTTTTGAGCTTAGTTTTCTGTAATTCTCTCTCCATCTTGTATTTTCTACGTATTTTAATAAAATTCCCATTTTACCCCTAGTTCAATAATGAGTAGCTAATTTTCTTTCAAGCTTGGGTTGAAGGTGAAGTCTCAACATGTGTCATGGGCTTTATTTGGTAAATTTATTTTCTCTTCCCCTCTAATTTCTGTGGAGGTTTTGACTTTTCGTCGACAAATAATAACAATCTTGTCTAGTTACCGCCCTGGTTTTACCGGCACCCTAGTATAAGGTTATTATTATTTGGCACGATAAGCCCTTGACACCATATTGATTAGAGCGTGGTTCATGAGGTGTGGATTCCCCCCTCATGATTTAATTGGTATTAATAAGGATTATTTAGCCCATGGTGCATGTTGATACGGATCCAGATACTCAAGTGCTTTATCTCAATAGTTTCCAGTTTAATTATTTCTGCCAATCCAATTTAAATTCCAGCATCATCTAAATCACTTCCACACAAATCCAACCACCCATTTACATAATTAATTCTACACACAATTAAAATCCACCTCCTCGTGGGATCGACACTCGACACCATTGATCTATTCTACAATAGATTCGTGCGCTTGCGAGTTCAACAAAATTTGCACAACATAAGTATAGAGGCAGTAAGCGAAAGCGTGATGATTATGATGATGATATTGAAAAATTATTCAAAAGAAAATCATTTTTTTTATTTAGAGTATTGGCAACATTTATTAGTTCGCCATGTGTTAGATGTGATGCAGATTGAAAAAAATATTTGTGAGAGCATCTATGGCACATTACTTCATCAACCTGGAAAAATGAAAGATGTGGTCAAGGCTAGAAGAGGTCTAATTGAATTACATATTAGGGGCAAATTAATTCTTACTGAAAATGATAAAAATTCCATACCTGCAGCACCTTACACTATGAGTAAAAAAGAGAAAAAAATGTTCTACCAAACTTTGTTTGAAACCAAAGTTCTAGAAGGTTATTCTTCCAACTTCAGGAGTCTTGTAAACTTGGATGATTGTCGGCTTCAAGGTTTTAAATCTCATGACTGCCACACTTTGATGCAACAATTGCTGCTCTTAGCAATCTGTGGTTGTTTGCTAGAAAATGTTAGAAAAGCTATCATTAGGATGTGATTTTACTTCAATGCATTGTGTAGTAAGGTGTTAGAAACAAAATCTCTTGACAAACTGGAAAAACAAAATTACGTAACTATGTGCTTGTTTGAACAATTCTTACAACCTTGTTTTTTGAACAATTCTTACAACCTTGTTTTTTTGACATAATGATCCATTTGACGGTGCATCTTGTTGACCAAGTCCGATTATGCAGACCGGTTCGTGTTTGCTGGATGTATCCGTTTGAGAGAAACATGAAATTGCTAAAGGACTATGTTCATAACCATTGTTTCCCTGAAGGATGCATTGCTGAGTGTTATGTGATAGAGGAAGTACTTGAATTTTGTGCTGAATATTTGCCCAATCATGATTTCATTGGACTGTCACCCAGTTGCATGCTAGATTATACAATTGAAAAGCCCTTAAGAGGCAGAGAGGCTATAGTGGTTGATGCTTTATTGTTGCAGCAAGCACATCTTTGTGTTTTGGAAAACACCATTGAGTGTGAAACTTATATCAAATAAGTTTATTATAACCGGTGACTATTCTTGTTGAAAACTAATTTAACTTATAGGAAATTTAAAACAACTGACATTTTCATAATCATATTGTAGGGAGCATAAATTGTACTGCAAACAAAATACCCAAAGCAATCAAAACAGATTTTGTTCTAAATTAAAATAAAACAATTAATAAAACTAGTATACCAATTAAAATAAAAACGTAATAAATAAAATGCAACAAAATAAATTATCACGTCAAACTCAAGGATAAAACTAATGGGAATATAGAGTAGTTGAGTGAATGAACTCTCTTAATGGTCTTGACTATTTTCTAATGGTTGGCTCGGTTGCTGCAGTATCTGCTACAACACTGGGTAGAATCCTTATACATCATCAGCCGTGATCAGTTGTTATGCAACCTAACAGTGATCAGTTGTTATGCCAACATAAGATATAACACTACACACTTAAGTTCTATTTACCCTACAAGGTGAATCCCTATGTCTAGTTCATCACTAATCTTAAATCAAGCATGGCCCTTTTAGGACTCAAGTAAAACTCAATCCGGAAAATTCAATTTAAGATCAAGTATTGCTTTGATATGTTCCACTAAGATAGACCATTTTATGGCTCTTCCTTAGCTAGTATCATTAAATCAGTGATCAGTCAAAATAATGAATAAAAATAAATTCTATCAAAATAAAATACTACAGCAAACATGCAGCAACACATATTTTCGGTCAATAAACCATCAAGATTGTTTATCACTCAACTATAAATAAATTTAGTTCATGATTTGCAAAAGAAAAATAAAGAACAAGGTTTCAGCCATGAAACACATCCCCATGAATAAATAGAAAACATGAAAACAAGAGAAGAATAAGAAGGACTAAGCTCCCAATTGATCTCTGTAATTTCTCCTCTTGTGCAGCCCTTAATCTCTCTCTTTAATCTTGTTTGTCTTTTGTTTCTTTTTTCATTTTTCTCCTTGGGTGACGGCCCCCTCTATTCCTTATGATGTGTGCTTCTTTTATAGCTGAAAATTAGGGTAAACGGAAGCGTAGGTCGAGCATAAGTCAGATTAGGGAACTGTAGATTACAATTCTGCAAGTACACCGTGCAGAATTTTCTCTGTCGTTGTTCTAGGATTGCTACAGCAATGGTTGCTACAGCAACGACCACAGCAACTGCACTGTTCTAGATTTGTTTCAATTCTTTTGTAGCCAAGTTCTTTTCTATCTTTTGCAAACTTATTACAACAACATTCCTTCCTTGAAATTTGGGCTTGCGAACACCTACAATTATGCATATGATTTAGCACACAAATTATTCTAAATCAAACAAAATTTATTACTGATGCACTAAGATGAATGTTTATGCAAAATATAACAAAAATGCAATTAAAACACATCATTTACTCTCTAAGTATTATTGATCTAAGTCTAAAAGTGCCATGATAACTCTCATTTCATAGAGTTATTAGCTAGATATGATGTATGCAAAATTGAATGCTTATAGTCGAACAAAGGTTGGTAGTTGCAGTGCAGTCAGTACCAAATCACTCATTAGTTGTGATGCTGGCTTGAAAGCTCAATTAAAGCTAAAGACAAAGGTTATTATCTTTGTAAATTTTTTCATTTGATATTTAATTTATTTAATTAATTGATATTTAATGTTTACTTATTGAATATGTTACGGATTTTGTGAATGAACCATCTCCAAAATTGACATCATTGAACAAGGTGAACATAGAGAATGATGGTGCCAGCACATGAACTCCTCCAATTCCAATTGAAACTGACAGAACAAGCCAAAAAGACTCCAAAAAGGACTTCGAAGAAGACTTCAATAAAGACCCCAAGAAAGGCTCTTAGACTGAAAGAGACTATAGCCCGACAAAGCAAAGTAGTAGACCTTTGTGTTATTGAAGTTGGAGTTAAGCCTCCTCCTCCAATGAAGGCAATGGTGATGAAACCAAATGCCAATGGGAGGCTGGTTTTGAGGAAGAACACTAGGCCAGCTGCACAGTAGAGAAAGAACCATGTCAAAGCATTAATATGTTTTCCTTAATAGTTGATAATTTTCTTGACGAAGAGTTATTGATAAAAAATGATGAGCCAGTTTTGGTTATGCATCAAAAACACTGTTGAACAAAGCTGTTTGTCAAGTGATCATTGATTTTAGTTGTCTGAGAAATGAGGTGATCGAGCTATGGGCAAAGTAAGTCATTATTTTTAAATTATTAATGTTTTATTTAACTTTTTTTAAGTAAGCCATTATACTAAGAACACTAATAATAATTTTATTGGTCTTGGATGTATTGTCACATAGGCATTTACATGAGGTTATGGAAAATGATGGGGAGTCATTTCCAGTGGGATTTAGCCAAGTTACGATTACTTCACTCAATCCAACAGAGGAGGCTATAACAACAAAGTCTCGCTGTGTATTTGAACCGTTGAAAGCGGCTCTAATTGGATAGTTGGTATTAATCTCATACAACCTAGGGTAAAGACTTCTATCTTTATATGTTCAATATATTAACATCCACAATTCAGAAATTATAGAATATATAGTTATTTCATATATCGATATAGCTAGGCATAATGGTTTTATTCTTTGTCTGTTTTAACAATCATTGGGTGTTGGTTGCAATCGATATGTTGGCCTCCATTGTGTATTATTTGGATTCAGTTTTTACCACAAAGTGAACTGTCATTTAGAGCGAATAATAGAGCAGTTAAGTTTCCATACTTATATTTTAATGTTTTATATGGTTAAATTTTAGTATATTGAGTGTTATATTCACTATATGCTTTCATATTCAGAGGAATTAGGATGTATCATGCAACAAAGCAAAAAGAAAGCTGAATTTGAAATGGATGTTAGTCCGAGTGAGGATATAAGTGATATGTTCATTTTGACTAAGTAGCTTTTGGTATAATATAATTGATACTAAAACTAATTTCATAAATTTATAGCGCCCTCAGCAATTAAGCGATTTTGAATGTGGGTATTTTGTTATGAAGTACATACAAGACATTGTGCAAAATCCGAGCATATTGAAGTAAAATGTAAGTTTCAAACCTCTACTTCATTAGTTATTTCAATTATGAACATTTTGTTTATATCATAATTTTCTTTCTCATTTTTCTGTAATTGAAGTTCAAAGGGATAACGGAGTACACAGATGAGGATATTTTAAAGGTTCGTGATGAGTGGGCTACATATGTGGCTAACTTAATCACTAGTTTAAAAAAATAGGTAAATATCACTTGTTTGTTTGTGCTTTAAAATTAAAGGTTCATGATTGATGTGCTGCAATGTGCCTGTGTTGGTTTGATTTTGTTGGAATTAATCATAAGTCTGATTGCCTCTTATTGCTACTGCTACTCAGGCAATTGAAGATAGCAATGCTGCTGCTACCTTTTCTTTTGCTACATTTACCTCCTATGTTTTGCTGCTACTCAGGCCGAGGGATAGACCAGTGTTGCTACTGCTGCTGCTTCTTATTCTAGTCTATTTGCCTTATTAACTGCTACTAAAGTTGTTGCCAAAACAAGATGTTTTCTTTGTTTCGAAATTAACTGTGGTTTTTGCTAATATTATGCCATTCAATCTATATTTCATGAATTCGGTTGTTGAACCAATTTGGTGAATTGTATGTTGATTGTTAAATGTAGAATGGAGCTTGATGGCATTTGTTAAATGAAGATTGTTGGGTTTTGAATCCAACATTTGTTCCATAACTATTGTTGAAAATTATTGTTTAATAACTTTAATTTTAGGCTATTGATATTTGTAATAATGAAAATTTTATATTTAAAATTTTCAAAATCTATTGACACCAATTTAGCATCTATAAATATTAATATTTTTAAATCACAATACAAATGATACTAACACATCAAAACATGTTTCACACCATAGAATCACTATTTACATGACTGTATAGAATCACAATTATTTTGATATTATTGAATCACAAATTGTTTGACATTGTAACATCAAAGCGTAGGTGATGTTTTAACTGTAAGCATTTCTTTGATACTAAGGTGTCATGGAATTGTTGATACAAAAAATGTGACAGAAAATTTCTTGTACCGTGATCAGTGACACTAAACTCTGTGTCTCTAAAAATCGTTACTGATACCGAAATAGTATCAGAAAAAGCCATTTTTCTACTAGTGTCTTGAGATTTTCTTTCTTTTTCGTTTGGATTAGGATTATGTATGTGATATTCCTAAAACTCCTAGCATATTTGTCCAAAGGCTAATGGTTAAGATGGTTGCCAAAATTAATTCTCGGTCAAAGCGAAAAGTAAGATATGCTTAACAAAGCAACAAGAACTGCACTAGCTGGGAGGGGAGGTGGGGAATAGACACAAGTTATATAACTATACACATTTTTGTCAACGAAAATATCTTTATAGTCTGGAATACTCATGCATGAAATTCTGATTGAAAATTTGAAATCATGTGAGCTGTTATTTCCATCTTAATTGAAGATGAAATGCATGCATGACTGTTAGGAAATTGATGGGTGAAGCAGACACGCAGCTAAAGTAAAATTGAGAAATAATGAGACAATAAAAACACACAGGGACACCAAAAATTACGTGGTTCGGTTTTTAGCCTACGTCCACGGGCGAAGACAGAAGGAAAATATTTTTCTAGTGAAAAAGAGTTACAAGTATTGTAGCATTTTAGCTCACTACCTAAAACCCCAATACACCTAAACTCTCAAATCACGATAACAAGAGCTTATAATTTCAAGCTCTTTAAACTCTCTTTCTAAAATGCTAAAATGCTAGATTGCTTCTCTCTCGATGAGATTTTTTTGAATACAAGCTCTAATCTTCAACAGCAAATTTCAATTTTTTCAAACTTTGAAATTTTGCTTTGAATTTTCTTTTTCTTTTACCAAACGTTACGGCATCTAGAAGGAAGCCACATGGTACTTTTGACGTTCTCCCACTTGGAGATTTGATTGCAAACCAATCAATCTCCACACCATCCTTTCTGCTTCGCCATTATCATGTTACTTACGTTTCTGCTAGGCCACAAGAGGATCTACTCCAAATAAACTTGTCAGCATTGATCGGCTTGGTCAAAACATCTGCTAGGTTCTCTTTGGTATGGATTTTTGTAAATTGACACTTCCATCTTCCACTACTTCTTGAACGAAGTGCTACTGAACTCCTAAGTGTTTTGTCCAGGAAAGAAAAGCTGGATTCCTTGCAATATGCAAGGCACTCTGACTGTCACAAAACACATGAATATTCGGTTGTTTGTGCTCGAGCTCCTCTAATAACCTTTGTATCCAAATAGCTTCCTTGCAAGCTTGTGTAGCTGCCATGTATTCTACTTCTGTTGTAGATAAAGCCACAACGGTCTGTAGTTTCGACACCCAGCTTACAGCTGCTCCCGTAAGTGTAAACACATAGCCAGTAGTGGATTTTCTTTTATCAAGGTCTCCTGCAAAATCTGAATCCACATAGCCCCTTACAGTAAACTCTGATCCTTCATAACATAATGCAACATCTGAGGTTCCTCTGATGTATCTCAGAATCCTCTTCACAGCTATCCAATGCTCTTCACCAGGATTCACCATGTATCGACTGACTGCTCCCACTGCTTGTGCAATGTCTGGTCTTATACATATCATAGCAAACATCAAACTTCCCACTGCTGATGCATACGGTACTCGAGACATCTCCTTTCTCTCTGCTTCATTGCTAGGACACATACTTGAGGATAATTTGAAATTAACAGGAAGTGAGATAGAAATTGACTTACAACCTTGCATGTTGAAGCGCCGTAAGATTTTCTTCAAGTAATTCTTCTGTGAAAGCCAAATTTTCTTGTTATTTTTGTCTCGGTGAATTTGCATCCCTAGAATCTTGTTTGCTGGTCCCAAGTCCTTCATTTCGAACTCCCTAGCCAATTTTGCCTTCAATTCTTGGACTCGATCTTTGTTGGGGCTCTTTACCAACATGTCATCCACGTACAACAGCAAAATGATGAAATCATTATCTTCAAACCTCTTGTAATATGCACAATGATCTGAACTGAGTCTGTTGTATCTAAGGCTCATGATGAAGAAATCAAATCTCTTATACCAACACCTCGGCGCCTGTTTGAGACCGTATAGAGATTTGTTCAACCTTCAAACTAAGTTCTCCTTTCCCTTTTCAGCAAAACCTTCTGGTTGGAGCATATATATTTCTTCTTCAAGTTCTCCATGAAAAAGTGCAGTCTTCACATCTAACTGCTCAAGATGTAGGTCAAATGTAGCACACATTACCAAGACTATTCTGACTGTTGTGAGTCGAATCACCGGCAAAAATATCTCGTTGAAGTCAATACCTTCTTTCTGAGCATATCCTTTCACCATTAATCTTGCACAATACCGCTCCACTTGGTCATTGCCATCACGCTTGATCTTGTAGACCCATTTGTTACCAATGGCTTTTCTTCCATGTGGTAGTGGTACAAGTTCCCATGTCTTGTTCTTGTGTAGAGCTTCAATTTCTTCCTATATTGCTGTCATCCACAAAGCAACATCTGAGCTGTTTAAAGCTTCATGGAAAGTTGATGGTTCTCCATCCTCTGTTAGAAGACAGTACGCAACATTGATCTCTGTGACATACTCCGAGTGCCACGTTGGCGGTCGTCTCTCACGAGTTGACCGACGAACTTCTGAAGCCTCAGACTCAACTGGTTCTTGTTCCTCGTGCTCGTGTCGCTCCAAGAATCTGAATCTTCTGGATTATTTTCTACAAATACCGGTATAGTCTCTGACTTTTCTTTATAGTGCCATCATCTTCATCTTTCCTTTGCAGTTGATCTTCTACAAAAATAACATCTCTGCTGATGACGATCTTATGGGCAGTGGGATCCCACAGACGATACCCCTTTACTCTATCAAAGATACCATTGTAGCAAATTTTGTTGAACTCATAGCGCACCTAATCTATTGTAGAATAGATCAATGGTGTCGAGTGTCGATCCCCGATGAGAGGTGGATTTTAATTAGGCGTAGAATTAATTTTGTAAATGGGTGGTTGGATTTGTGAGGAAATTGATTTAGAGGATGCTAGAATTTAGATTGGAATGACGAAATTAAATTTAAATGGAAACTATTGAAATAGAGTGCTTGGGTATCTGGATCCGTATCAACATGCACCATGGGCTAAATAATCCTTATTAATACTAATTAAATCATGAGGGGGAATCCACACCTCATGAACCACGCCTAATCAATATGGTGTCAGGGCTTATCGCCAAATAATAATAACCTTATACTAGGGTACTAGGGTGCCAGAAACTGTATGAACTAGACAAGATTATTATTTTTGTCGATTTAAAAGTCAAAACCTCCACAGAAATTAGAGGGGAAGAGAAAATAAATTTACCAATTAAAGCCCATGACACATGTTGAGACTTCACCTTCAACCCAAGCTTGAAAGAAAATTAGCTACTCATTATTGAACTAGGGGTAAAATGGGAATTTTATTAAAATACGTAGAAAATACAAGATGGAGAAGGAATTACAGAAAACTAAGCTCAAAAATGGATTCGTGGGTCTCAAATTGGGGGAGGCCCCTTTTATAGATACATTGAGTAAATCATGACCATCTGATTAAAAATAGTTTGGATGCACATGATTGCGCCACGTCATCAAAGATGAAAAGAACACGGTTTGACCACGGGTTTGACCACGCGGTTTGAACAAGAACACGGTTTGCACACGGTTTGAAAAGAACGCGGTCCGAACAGTGTCGTGAAAAAGATCCATGAACAAGACTGCATACATGTGAATAGTGCCGACGTGTGAACAAAGGCCATTTTCCTTTTATGCTCCTCTTAAGGTTTTCGACTGTCCCGAGTTCAAAAGTGACGTCCGCTTTGCTATCCGAAATCTCGTTCATTGTGAAATGACCATAATACCCCTAAAATACACAAAATACTTAATTAAAACAGAACACACATAATTAAATAATAAGAGACTTAAATTAAGAAAATTAAAGATGTTAGTAAAACTTGAAGTACAAAATGACGATTTTCTCCTTTATAAATATACACTTTCTAACACTCAACACACCCCCCAACCAGCTTATTGCTAGTCCCTAGCAAATAAAGCGAAAATAAAATTCAAACCCAAATTTTTTTTTTTTTTTTTTTTTAAACAAACTTGTTTATTAAATCAGACTAATGACAAGAATCAAATAAAAGTATAAGCATTATCTCCAGTCTAAAGAAACATCACACCCACATCAACCATCCACATGAATCAACCAAGTAAATACAGCTACTTTCAAAAATGACATGTCAAACCCCAAAATCTCACCGGTAATAGTGACACTCTCACAAAGAAATTAAACCCAATAAAAATTGTCACACTAATGAATGATAAATAGAGTGAAGATAGTAAAGAAATAATATCACACACTCTCACCAAGATGAAAAGAATATGCCCACAACTTAAAAATAACACGATCTCAAGTCAAACAAAATGCTAGTCAACCCAATTTATTTACTTATTTTTTTTTTTTCTCTTTTTTTTTTTAATTATGCATTACTACATCTTTTGGCCCATATAACTAGCTTCTACTTCAGACTATAGTTCCCTAAAATCAAGAAGAACTTTTATTAGGATGTAACGTAGGCTAGGGACATGGCTAACAAAGAAAGGAAAATAGAGGAAACAAAATATATGTTTGAGAAAAATAATATCTTTTGGAAACTAAAAAGTAAGTGCATTTTACTTATTTATTATTGTATTATATATCTCTCTCTCTTTTTTTTTTTCTTCTTTTTTTTTTTTTTTAGAGAAATTTTTTTTTTCTTTTTCTTTTTTTCTTCTTTTTTTTCTTTTTTTTCTTTTTTTTTTCTTTTTTCGGTATTGCACAACTTTACTAAACAAAACAATTATTTATATTTTTCTCAAACATGAATAGGTGATGGAACTTGTAAGATATTGGGTAATACTCCAAATCGAGTGGGTAAAGACAATAAGTTGACAAAAAAAAGTTTTTTTTTTTTTTTTTTTTTAATAAAAGGCTCAAAAGGGCTAACTATGGATATTTCACATAAGGGATGGCTAGAAAGGCTCAAACGGGTCAAAGACGGCCTTTCCATCATCTTTTAGGGCTCTAGATACTCCTTCATATCTACTAGTTAGCGAAATGGACATTTTTTTTTCTTTTTTTTTTTAAAAGGGTTGACTCCAAGGAAATCTAAAGATCATGTATAAAATAATAATACTGCTAAGCTGTATGAAGAATGGGCAAAAAGGGTTACTCTCCAAGAAAAATAATAGGCTCAAAAGCTCACTTGGTATTCATTATGACATGTCAATTCTTTCAAGCAACTCATATTTATCTCCGACATCAACATGTAGAGTAGCAAACATAGTGTAACATCACTCAAGACCAAAGATAATACAAATACTAAAATTCGAAAATCATCATGTCATCCAAAAACAAAATCACACTATTTTTTTTTTTTTTTAAACAACATTCTACCCCCCAACCTATTCTAAACATGAAAGGGAAGTATGCATGCAGAAATGTGAAAATGATGCAGAAAAACTAATTGAAAATGTTACACTTAAAATGATAGAAAAATGATTTTTTTTTTTTAACTAAGAAGATGCGTTTCTAGAGGCACTACACTCTATATTCAGCCATCTTCGACTCAAAATTTGAAAATGCATATTTATAAAGGAGAAGTCAAAAAGTTAGAAAGATCACACGAAAAATAAGAAATTTTTTTTTTTCATTATTTTTTTTTCTTTTTTTTCTTTTTTTTTTTTAACTGAGAAGATGCGTTTCTAGAGTAACTACACTCCATATTCAGCCATCTTCAACACAAACAGTTAACAACAGTTAGTTTCTACAACAAAAATTAGTAAAAACTTAACCAACATTCCACAATTGTCAACTATCCCCTCCCCCCAACCAGAATGAAACATTGTCCTCAATGTTTTAAAGGAAAGAAGTAGAGTTTAGAAGACATCACCTGGGTGGTGCAACACAGAATAAAATATTTACAGGCGGAGATTTAAATCTAATTTGTACTTCTTACTGCTGCTATTGTTACCATCGTTATTTGTACACTCCAACACCAAGGTCTTGGGATCTGGCTCTGGTCGATAAGCTTGTAACAGATCAAGTAGCTCATTAGCAGTGTGAGCACAAATAAAAAGCTTTTTCACCGTAGAGGGAATGAAGTAGTTTTTTATTGCATGGTTAAGAAATGCGATAAAGCCATCATAAAAATTATTTACATTTAACAAACCGATGGGTTTCTGATGAATGTGCAGATGGGCCCAAGATGCTAAAGTGATAAGTGCCTCTAGAGTGGCAAGATCTCCTGGTAAGAAAATAAAAGCATCAAAGATGATTAAGCATTTCAGTTATTCTTTCTTGCATACCTGAGACAACTAACTCTTCTCCAGTCGGTGAGTTAGACAAGCAGCCTAAAGGTTTTAGGGTTTGTGGTATGATGCCTAACACTTGACTTCCTCTGACAAAAGCAGTTTCTGAGACCAATTTTGATAACCCTCGGTCACCTCCACCGTATACTAAGTGTAATTTTCTCTCTGCTATGCATCGACCAAGATCAATGGCTGCCTCAAAGAACTCTTTATATTTGCCATAGTTAAATCCAGAAAGCACACAAATGTTCTTGAATTGTTTATTGGGAGTAGCTGCCATTATGATACTTCTCAAAAATAATTTGTGAGTGTAAACGAAAAGAATCATATTTAAGGATCTTGGCGGCAATGGGTCACAGCTGTGAATGAGGTGTCATGTCTATGTCAATTAATCGTAATGCACATGGCTTGAGAGTCAAAAAGGAAAAAAAGAAAAGGAAAAGCAAGTAATTACAAATATAAAATTATTAAAGACAATAATGCAAATGGTAAAACAACAGTAAAGTAAAAGGATATTTACAGGTAGTTGCGACTGTGGCTCACATCTTCCTCTGGTTTTACGTCCAGAAACGGCTTCAACGCCTCATGGGTCGAGGATAGGCTTCCCATCCAGTTTTCTTATAAACGGCAAACAGGTCGTTTATAGTCGATTCCCGAGATCAGATCGTGCATGCTCTTTCTGGAATGATGGCCATAACTGGAGAATCGCTCCTTGCACATATCCACTGGGATGCGTTTCAAGAGACAAAAGGATATCATCCAATGACTCCTTATTCAAGCCATCCCTAATGAATTGAATCTTATCTTCTCTGTTATCAGACACCATTCCTAAAGAACATCGTTTTTTATTGCATATCATTCTGGCACACTTATGACAAGCAACCGAAATCTTTCGAGCTCTTCGCTTTCTTGTATAATTTCCTTTACCAAAACCAGGCATGTATGCAATAAATTTAGGAGGTAACTCACCTGCCAAGCGTACTTTAGCCTCGATTAACCAGTGAATATCAGCAGGTATGTTATTCCTCATGAGCAATCGCATGCGTTCAGATCGAGCTTTATAGATTGTGAGGAGGGCATTCTGAGGAAGTGAAGGGAATCGACTATGAAGCTTTGCTAAGATCTCGTTTCTATCCATACCTTTGCCTCAGAAGATCAGTAATTATGGGAAACTGGAGTAACCGACTTGATTGTCACGGAGTACCGTTATCCGTCACTTAACCGGGGTGACAAACTAAAACACACAAACTAAAACACACAAACGAAGTAACAAATAAAAAACACACAAAGAAAATCACAATCGTCCTCTTATGGAATTTACCTCAAGCTCCAACTGGATGTTGTAGACACTGCTTTCAATGTCTCTGAGTTGGCTTTCTAAATCCTCAACGTGGGATATTAACTCCGGTGGTTGTAGCTTCCAAATACGATGTGTTTTACAAAATCGTATCTGGCCTCTGAGATGAGATTGGACACGTTGAAGTCGTCTAAGGATGTTCAAGAGGAACTGTCTCATGATTAAAAGTGATAAAAGAAAGCTCAATGGTTAAACAAACACACTTATGCACAAATAATTTCAATTAGCAAAAGAATAATAAAAATAAAGAAAAAAAAATCAAATAACCGAAAAGACACAAAAATCTTAATTCAAATCTGGTGGGTCACTTAAATTTACTTGATTGTCCTCTCCATGTGGTTGGTACTCTAGATATGGCTTTAATCTTTGACCATTAACTTTAAACGTGACACCGTTTTTTGGGTCCTTAATTTCAATTGCCCCATGTGGAAAAATAGTATGAACAATAAAGGGCGGACCATCGAGAGCGTAGCTTACGGGAATAAATGCAAGCGAGAATTGAATAAAAGTACTTTCGACCTGGAGTGAAAGATTTTCTCATAATCGCTTATCATGAAAGACTTTCATTCGTTGCTTGTAAACCTTGGCATTTTCGTATGCATCGTTGCGAATTTCTTCAAGTTCTCACTGTAATCGTCTTTTCCGAGCCGACTTGCCTGCATGTCAAAATTGAATTTCTTGATGGCCCAAAGACGCACGATGCTCAAGTTCCACAGTAGGTGGCAAGCTTTTCCATACACTAGCCTGTAGGTGACATCCCATTGGGGTTTTCAACGCGCGTTCTATATGCCCATAATGCATCATCAAGTCTTAATGACCAATCTTTTCTGTCTGGCCTCACGGTCTTTTCTAAGATGTGCTTTATTTCTCGATTGGAGATCTCAACTTGGCCACTAGTTTGCGGATGATACGGAGTCGCCACTTTATGAGTGATGGAGTACTTTGTCAAAAGTGCTTTGAATGATTTATTGCAAAAGTGGGTACCACCATCACTGATTATTGCTCGAGGGAATCCAAAGCGTGAAACAATGTTGCTCTTCAAAAACCCTATCACAACTTGCACAGGACTGACCCATGAACTATCAGAGATTGGGTAAATGATACCTGCATCTAATAGCTTAAGGACTTCTGTTCTAACAACTTCTTTCATATTAGGATTTAACCGACGTTGCATTTCCCTAGTAGATTTAGCATTTTCATCAAGGTGAATGTAATGCATGCAGTCTGCTGGGTTTATACCTTTTATGTCTGCTATGGTCCAACCTAATGCTCCTTTGTGCTCTTTTAAAACATCCAACAACTTACCTTTTTTGTCATTTAGGGATGATGAGATGATTACCGGTAGAGTGCTTTCTTCTCCCAAGAACGCATATTCCAAAGTGTTGGGTAATGGTTTGAGCTCGAGTTTCGGTGGTGATTCTGATGATGGGATGATTTTCTTCTCTGATGGTGCTAGCTGTTCAACTCTTGACTTCCATTTATTAGTGTCCATGGATGGTCTTTGAGTCAGTAGGGCGTTGACCTCATCGATTGATCTGTCAACATCAAAATCCAAACCAAAGTGAGTTAAACATGTTTGTAAAGGGTCATCACTAAGGTTTGAAATAAAAGTATTATCAACTAATGCTTCAATTAAATCCACATCAACAATTCCATCATCTGCATTGTGAGGTTGTTTGGCAATGTTGAAGATGTTGAGCTCCATGGTCATATTGCCGAAAGATAACTGCATGTTTCCATCCGCATTGAATGAGCATCGGCAGTTGCCAAGAATGGTCGGCCTAGATAACGGGATGTGCTTCCTTGAATCCTGTATTGGTTGAGTGTCAATTACAATGAAATCAACAGAGAAATAAAACTTGTCTACCTGTATAAGCACGTCCTCCACAATACCACGAGGTATTTTCGTGGACCGATCTGCAAGCTGTAACACCACTGAAGTTGGGTGTAATTCTCCCAATCCAAGTTTCACAAATACTGAGTAAGGCAACAGATTAACACTAGCTCCTAAATCCAACAAAGCATTCTCAATTGTGTGGTTCCCTATACTACATGAGATAGTGGGGGAGCCTGGGTCTTTACATTTTAGAGGAATTTTATGTTGGAGTATAGAACTAACATTTTCAGTTAAAAAGGCCTTTTTGTGAACATGGATGTTTCTCTTTTTAGTGCAAAGGTCTTTAAGAAACTTGGCATAAGATGGAACTTGTTTTATTGCATCAAGTAAAGGGATGTTAACACTTACCTGTTTGAAGACTTCAAGAATCTCACCTGTAGATTTTCCCTTCTTTCCTTTAGCTAACCTCTGAGGGAATGGAGCTTTAGGAACGTACTCCCGTGGGTTGGTTTCTTCTTTCTCCTCCGGTGGTGAGTCTTCAACATTCACGGGTACAATTTGATTTTCTTTGGTCGCTGGCATCTCCACTTTGTTGTCGACTTCTTTTCCTTTTCGCAAGGTCATAACGGCTTTGACCTCTCCATGTCTTTGTGGTGAATCGGGTACTTGCTTCATGCACTCCTTTAGGATTAGGCACTGGTTGACTTGGAAATTTGCCTTTTTCAACAGTCATTGCCAAAGTTTGAACTGAAGAAGCAAGTTGTCCCACCATCTTCTCGAGGCTTGAAACTGATTGGGCTTGTGAGTTGAAGCCTGCTCTCATCTCATTTCGTAGTCCATCAATGGTGCGGTTCTGTTGCTCGATTGTAGATTGAGTAACATTCTTGAAATTTTGGAATGAATCCTCCCATGGTCTGGATTGAGAGTAATTCTGGTTCTGATTGTATGGTCTAAATGGTGGCTGAGAAGCTTGAGGAACTTGAGGAATTGGTTGCATTGGTGGAGCTGGAGCTGCTGGTCCATTCTGTTGGAATCCTTGAGACCATGAAAAATTGGGGTGATCTCTCCATCCAGGGTTATATGTGTTGGAGTATGGGTTGTAATTTGATGGCTTCCTCATGACACCGATGGCATTGGCTTGATCTGAATATGACTCATGGTCATGTGGCTCTGTTGATTTAGCAGTTGTCAAAGATGCTATTTGTCGAGAAAGACCTTCAACCATCTCTTTGACTTCTTTGATTCTTGAATCAGACTCGCCAATGTGAACCTCATTCACTCCTTTAATTCTTCTAGTATTCCTGAGAGATCGACTCCGCTGTTGGGAATTATCTGCTTGTCGCTGGAAGAAATCCCAAATCTCTGATGCACTTTTTGACATTAGCTCTCCTCCACTTGTCGCCATTAGCCATTCTTGCACATTTGGCAATAATCCCTCCAAGAAGTATTGGCATTGGTGCCATTTCGCACTCCATGATGTGGACACTTCAAAAGTAGCCCATTGAATCGCTCCCACGCTCAAAAATTGCTCGTCTCTCTCTCGGGTGAACTCGAGATTTCCCTGCGAATAGCATTGGTTTTATGAACTGGGAAATATTTATTTAAAAATTTCGTTACCATTTGTTCCCATGTTGTAATGCTATTAGCAGGCAATGTATTGAACCATGAACGAGCTTTATCCTTTAAAGAAAATGGGAATAGTCTAAGTTTAACGTCATCTTCTGAAAAATTTTCATATTTAAAAGTTTGACAAATTGTATGAAAATCGTTCAGATGATTATATGGGTCCTCATTTTCTAAACCATAGAATGTTGGGAGACAATTTAGCACACTAGGTTTTAGTTCAAAACTCCTAGCGGCTACATTTGGGTATCTTATGCATGATGTGTTCAAATTAGCTAAGGGACTAAAATAGTCCTTAAATGGCCTCTCCTGTGGTTCTGGTTGTTGCAAATCCATTTCAATTTTTTCTTTAAGTGCAATGTGTTTGTGTATGCGAAGTGTTCTTTCTAATTCAAGGTCTATAGGTTCAAGATTAGGTGATAACGACCTACGACCATGCATGCAAATAAAGAAAATAAATTGAGAACAAAACAAATAAAAATAAAGAAAAAGGAGAAATTACAATACTAACCTTATCACATTGTTACAACCTTTCTATAAAAACAAAATACACTAAAACAAATACGTGAATTAAAATAAAAATAAATTAATGAGATAAATGAAAAATTACAAAGAAAAATAACTTGAAAATTAAATTGCAGAAATTTAAAGAAGAGAAAAAGAAATTTTACCTAAAATATAAATTCACTTTTTTTTTAATTAATTAAGAAAAGAAAATACAAGGAAACAACTAAAATAATAATAATAATAATAATAATAATAATAATAATAAAATTATTTACAAAAAATTAATTCTACAAATCAAAATACTTACCTCCCCGGCAACGGCGCCAAAAACTTGTTGTGCAAATTTTGTTGAACTCGCAAGCGCACGAATCTATTGTAGAATAGATCAATGGTGTCGAGTGTCGATCCCACGAGGAGGTGGATTTTAATTAGGCGTAGAATTAATTTTGTAAATGGGTGGTTGGATTTGTGAGGAAATTGATTTAGAGGATGCTAGAATTTAGATTGGAATGACGAAATTAAATTTAAATGGAAACTATTGAAATAGAGTGCTTAAAAAAGATCCTGATCCGTATCAACATGCACCATGGGCTAAATAATCCTTATTAATACTAATTAAATCATGAGGGGGAATCCACACCTCATGAACCACGCCTAATCAATATGGTGTCAAGGGCTTATCGTACAAATAATAATAACCTTATACTAGGGTCTTGCGGTAGAAACCAGGCGCCCAGAACTAGACAATATTATTATTTTTGTCGATTTAAAAGTCAAAACCTCCACAGAAATTAGAGGGGAAGAGAAAATAAATTTACCAATTAAAGCCCATGACACATGTTGAGACTTCACCTTCAACCCAAGCTTGAAAGAAAATTAGCTACTCATTATTGAACTAGGGGTAAAATGGGAATTTTATTAAAATACGTAGAAAATACAAGATGGAGAAGGAATTACAGAAAACTAAGCTCAAAAATGGATTCAGGGGTCTCAAATTAGGGGGGGAGGCCTCCTTTTTATAGATACATTGAGTAAATCATGGCCATCTGATTAAAAATAGTTGGATGCACAAGATTGCGCCACGTCATCAGTGAACAGTAACACGGTTTGACCACGGGTTTGACCACGCGGTTTGAACAGTAACACGGTTTGCACACGGTTTGAACAGTAACGCGGTCCGAACAGTGTCGTGAACAGTATCCATGAACAAAGACTGCATACATGTGAATAGTGCCGACGTGTGAAAAAGGCCATTTTCCTTTTATGCTCCTCTTAAGGTTTTCGACTGTCCGAGTTCAAAAGTGACGTCCATTTTGCTATCCGAAATCTCGCTCATTGTGAAATGACCATAATACCCTAAAATACACAAAATACTTAATTAAAACAGAACACACATAATTAAATAATAAGAGACTTAAATTAAGAAAATTAAAGATGTTAGTAAAACTTGAAGTACAAAATGACGATTTTCTCCTTTATAAATATACACTTTCTAACACTCAACACACCCCAACCGCCTTATTGCTAGTCCCTAGCAAAAAAAGCGAAAAAAAAATTCAAACCCAAATTTTTTTTTTTTTTTTTTAAACAAACTTGTTTATTCAATCAGACTAATGATAGCAATCAAATAAAAGTATAAGCATTATCTCGGTCTAAAGAAACATCACACCCACATCAACCATCCACATGAATCAACCAAGTAAATACAGCTACTTTCAAAAATGACATGTCAAACCCCAAAATCTCACCGGTAATAGTGACACTCTCACAAAGAAATTAAACCCAATAAAAATTGTCACTTCAATGAATGATAAATAGAGTGAAGATAGTAAAGAAATAATATCACACACTCTCACCAAGATGAAAAGAATATGCCCATAACTTAAAAATAACACGATCTCAAGTCAAACAAAATGCTAGTCAACCCAATTTATTTACTTATTTTTTTTTCTTTTTTTTTTTTTTTTTTTTTAAATTATGCATTACTACATCTTTTGGCCCATATAACTAGCTTCTACTTCAGACTATAGTTCCCTAAAATCAAGAAGGACTTTTATTAGGATGTAACGTAGGCTAGGGACATGGCTAACAAAGAAAGGAAAATAGAGGAAACAAAATATATGTTTGAGAAAAATAATATCTTTTGGAAACTAAAAAGTAAGTGCATTTTACTTATTTATTATTGTATTATATATCTCTCTTTTTTTTTTTTTTTTTTTTTTTTTTTTTTTTTAGAGAAATTTTTTTTCTTTTTCTTTTTTTTCTTCTTTTTTTTTCTTTTTTTTTCTTTTTTCTTTTTTTTTCGGTATTGCACAACTTTACTAAACAAAACAATTATTTATATTTTTCTCAAACATGAATAGGTGATGGAACTTGTAAGATATTGGGTAATACTCCAAATTGGAGTGGGTAAAGACAATAAGTTGACAAAAAAAAGTTTTTTTTTTTTTTTTAATAAAAGGCTCAAAAGGGCTAACTATGGATATTTCACATAAGGGATGGCTAGAAAGGCTCAAACGGGTCAAAGACGGCCTTTCCATCATCTTTTAGGGCTCTAGATACTCCTTCATATCTACTAGCGAAATGGACCTTTTTTTAAAGGGTTGACTCCAAGGAAATCTAAAGATCATGTATAAAATAATAATACTGCTAAGCTGTATGAAGAATGGGCAAAAAGGGTTACTCTACAAGAAAAATAATAGGCTCAAAAGCTCACTTGGTATTCATTATGACATGTCAATTCTTTCAAGCAACTCATATTTATCTCCGACATCAACATGTAGAGTAGCAAACATAGTGTAACATCACTCAAGACCAAAGATAATACAAATACTAAAATTCGAACATCATCATGTCATCCAAAAACAAAATCACACTATTTTTTTTTTTTTAAACAACATTCTACCCCCCAACCTATTCTAAACATGAAAGGGAAGTATGCATGCAGAAATGTGAAAATGATGCAGAAAAACTAATTGAAAATGTTACACTTAAAATGATAGAAAAATGATTTTTTTTTTTTAACTAAGAAGATGCGTTTCTAGAGGCACTACACTCTATATTCAGCCATCTTCGACTCAAAATTTGAACAAGAACGATGTCGAACAAAGTGTCGTGAATGTATCCATGAAAAGATGCGTACATGTGAATAGTGCGTGACGTGTGAACAGTGCCATTTTCCTTTTATGCTCCTCTTAAGGTTTTCGACTGTCCTGAGTTCAAAAGTGACGTCCGTTTTGCTATCCGAAATCTCGTTCATTGTGAAATGACCATAATACCCCTAAAATACACAAAATACTTAATTAAAACAGAACACACATAATTAAATAATAAGAGACTTAAATTAAGAAAATTAAAGATGTTAGTAAAACTTGAAGTACAAAATGACGATTTTCTCCTTTATAAATATACACTTTCTAACACTCAACAATACCCCAACAAGATACACCTCGTACATTTTGGATCCAGCTTTGTTCTTTCTTGAGCATTGTACATCACATACACAGGACATCCGAATGCATGTAGGTGAGAGTAACCTATTGGCTTTCCAGTCCACATCTCCATCGCTGTCTTCAGCCCAATTGCTGTGGATGGCGACCGATTTACTATATAACAGGCAGTTTTGGCTGCTTCTGCCCAAAATGAATTAGGTAGACCCGCAATACTCAACATATCTCTTATCCTTTCTGTAAGAGTTCTGTTCATCCGTTCCGCCACTCCATTTTGTTGAGCAGTGTATGCCACCGTGAACTACCTCTGAATACCTTCTTGCTTACAGAAAGTAAGAAACTCGCCGTCTGTATACTCTCCACCATTATCTGTCCTCAAGCACTTGTTCCTTTTCCCGGATTCAAGTTCAACCCGCGCTTTGTACTGTTTGAACACCGAAAACACATCTGACTTTTTCTTGATTGGATACGCCCAACATCTCCTGGAATAATCATCAATAAAAGTAACCAAGTACTTTGCACCTCCCATGGACATATCAGGTGATTCCCAAACATCAGAATGAATCAAGTCTAATATGCATTTACTTCTAGCAACAAATCTACTGAACTTTAATCTATACTGCTTACTTGTAACACACTACTTGCAAAATGGTAAACTTACCGATTTGAACCCTGGAAACAATTTTCTTTCAGAGAGAATCTTCAAACCTTGTTATGACATGTGACTGAGTTTGAGATGCCATATCATCGTCGATTCTTCTCCATTTGACACGACACATGCATCAGTTTTCTGTAGTGTTTCCCTTTTAAGCATGAACAGATTAGCACCGATCTTTTCTGCCTTCATTAATACAAGCACGCCTCTAGTAATCTTCATGATCCCATTTTCAACATAAGTTTTGCACCCATGACTATCTATTTGTCTCAGAGACAATAGATTTTTCTTCAGGCCTTTGACATGTCGTACCTCATCAATTGTGCGAACTGTACCATCAAACATTTTGATTTTGATAGTACCAATACCAGCAATCTCTAAGGCATGATCATCTCCCATGTATACAAATCCTCCTAAGATAAGTTCATATGTGTAAAACCATTTTCTCCGAGAGGTTATATGCCAGGTAGCTCCTGAGTCTATAAGCCAGACATCAGATAGTCGTTCGCCTTTCAAAAGCAGATTATTGCCTCCTCAGAAGAATTTCGTCATCATCTGAGGTACGTGCTACACACCCCTGAGCATTTGATGACTTAGGTTCTTTACCCTCTCTTCTCTTCTGGTTATTCCAACACTCTTTTTTTACGCGCCCTTTCTTGCCACAATTGTAGCATTTAATATTCTTCTTACTTTTGGATTTTGATCTACCATGAGTGTGACTCCCACTGGGGCCACGTTCTGTTGATCTCCCTATCGTCACCGATAACGCTTCTGTTTGTTGCGAACTTACTTGTCTGTTTTCCTTACTTTTCCATCTGCTCTCCTCATTTAATACGGAGGCTGCAACATCATCGAAAACTAGATTGTCCGCAGGATTGTTGTTCATCAGGTTGATGATGAGTTGATCATACGAATCTGGTAGACTTTGAAGTAGAAGTTCTGCACGTTCATTTTCTTCTATTTTATGACCCAAAGATATGAGTTGTGAAAATAGAGTTTTCAAGGTGTTGATATGGTCAGTCACTGTTGTAGATTCCGCCATTCGAAGAGTATAGAGTTTCCTCTTCAAGAAGATTTTGTTGTGTAGTGACTTGGCCTCGTACAATTTTGTGAGAGTATCCCATATTTCCTTCGCTGTATTTTTCTCCTCTACACTGGATAACACCCCGTCTGCAAGTGCTGTAGATTAGATTAGCAATTGCATTGCCGTCCATCTCATTCCACTTGTCATCAGTTATCTCCATTGGCCTTTCTCCAATTGCTGCTAAGCAATTATTTTTCCTCAGAATTGCCCTCATCTTCATTTTTCACAACGAGAAATTGTTCCCGTTGAACTTCTCAATTTCATACTTTGCTGCCATTTTGTTGATAAATACCACACACAAGCTAGTGTACCACCCTGAATAGTTGTGAGTATGTGTGAGAATGCACACTAGGAAAGTTCATAGGAAAGACTGGAGGGGTCACAAACGATCCTACTTAAAACCCAGACTTCTTAGACTCTTATCGCCTTTGTGACAAAACTTTCCTAGACATGTACAAAGCCACACAGTTGCTTACTCACACCACTACTCCCTACTTTGCACCACAAAATCCTTGGATCACTCCCACCGTTTCTCGTGAACAGTACCATATTCGTGAACAAGATCAGATACGTGAATAGTACCTTACATGAACAAAGACCGACTCCAAAAATATAACCAATTGTGATACCACCGTTAGGAAATTAATGGGTGTGAAGACACGCAGCTAAAGTAAAATTGAGAAATAATGAGACAACAAAAACACACAGGGACACCAAAAATTACGTGGTTCGGCTTTTAGCCTACGTCCACGGACGAAGACAGAAGGAAAATATTTTACTTGTGAAAAAGAGTTACAAGTATTGTAGTATTTTAGCTCACTACCTAAAACCTCAACACACTCAAACTCTCAAATCACTATAACAAGAGCTTATAATTTCAAGCTCTTTAAACTCTCTTTCTAAAATGCTAAAATGCTAGATTGCTTCTCTCTCGATGGGATTTTTTTGAATACAAGCTCTAAATTGAGAGCTTGTATTTATAGGCAAAACTTTGCTTGGAAAGTCAAACAAGTGGCTCTAATCTTCAACGGCAAATTTCAATTTTTTCCAAACTTTGAAATTTTGCTTTGAATTTTCTTTTTCTTTTACCAAACATTACGGCATCTAGGAGGAAGCCACATGGTACTTTTGACAATGACTACTATCTTCGGGAAGGAGAATATTTGTAGCAAGTTATCAAGTTTTTGAAAGCCTTCCGACAGTTTGAACTTGCATCTGCAGAAGTTGCTACTGAATACAATCGCTTCACTGTTGAAGTTAAGGCATCAGTTAATTTTTGACAATCTAGCAAAGCTAGAAAATCTCGACCTTGAAGACTACATGCGTAAAGGTATATTTTCTATTCGAAAATTTGTAAAGAAAATGAGTGAATCTCCAGTGTTATGTGAATTGAGAGGTAACAATACTTTGATCTGCATTTATATCTGGTGGCTATGCAACTATACCTTTCCCTAAACTTGATAAGCTTCTAATGCACGACAATCCTCTCTTTGGATACGACCCAGCTAAAGGTTTGTATCTTTTTCCCCCATTTATTTAAATAATGAAAATTTGAAAAGAAAGGAGTGCATATTAATTTTTGTGAATTGAGGTGAGAGTACTTTGATTTACATTTATATCAGATGAGTATGTCAATATGGTTGTGCGATTGGAAACTGTTTTTCCATTGAAAACCCTAAGGAGAGTCTCGATGCAGGCTACAAGGTAACTAGTTATTAAAACCTTAAAGCTTATGTTAGTTCTCCAATTAAAAGCTCATACTAATTTTTTCTTCTTGGTAGTGAGATGTTAACATGTCGTTGAGAATATCTGGTTGTTGGAGATTTCTTATCCGTAGTTGTTCAACTACTTTAATTCACTGGAGAAGACTAATTATATTTATGTAATGTGTTGAAGTTTCTAAACTATATTATTTGGAATATAGATATTTAGTGCAATGTTCTTCAATTGAAATATCCTTTTTCCGACCATATGAAACATAACCAGGATTAATCTCAGTAGCGTACATAAAATGAGCAGAATGGCACTTAAAAGGCGCTCAAAAGCCATGGTTGGTGTAATTGAGGGCTAAATGGAACAATCAGAATGGCACTCCACAGCATGGAAATGGAGACCAGGAAACTGTTTATTTATTTATTTTTTGTTTCAGTTATAAACAAAAATATATGCTAGGTGAAATAAAGAAACAAAAGATACAATGCCACGAATTCTAATATTAATTTGATTAACTTGTTCAAGAAATTAAATGCAAGTGAAAAGCTAATTAAAAATTAAAGTACTGGATCAAAGCCCGGGATGAGCTTAAATTTTCCAAATTCGGAAATCCCAGACTTCATATCAATAGAAGGAGCTGATCAGCCACCATTCCACCAATGTTCCTTCCTTTGCTGGAGAATTCTTCTCATCGATTAGTTGCTGCTTCTTGTGAGCGCCTGATTATGCAACAATATTATTAGCATTTGCTTCATCGAATAACTAGCATGAGTTTAAAGCAAACATTCAAAAAGGATAGACCTCAACTTCCGCATATAATTAGACACTGCCCGTGTAACCCCAGAAAGTAATTTGGTTGTGACCGCGACTGGCTCAACAATCCCTGACTTAATCATATCTGTATATTCACCTGGTGTCAATATGATGAAATTTTTTTTATTATCTAACTCAAAGCACAGCTGGAACACTGGAAGTCAATAAAAGGTATTTTATTTGAGAAAACAAACCTCTAAACAGATCATATCCAAAGTTTGGATTGTCCTGATTTAGTAGCTTATCAATAATACTTGAACCATCATCTCCAGCATTAGAAGCAATCATGTGCATGGGCATCTGCAAATTCAGGTTCAAATTATCAGTAACAACAATTAGCATAAACAAGCCTAATGCTTAGTGTGTTATGAAAATCAATAATAAGCCTACTGCCTCATATTTCGTGGAATGGTTTGCAGCTAAGCATTGAAAACGAAACAAAAAGCTACCATGTAATTTGACAAAAAATGAAGAAAAGAAAAACAACATAATTTTAATTAGGTCACTTTTGAAATTGTTGTTGGGAGAGCCAGAAGTAATTTTGAGAAGCTAAGTTTCAGTGTTTGCTAAATTTATTTAAAAATCACTTTTGACAGAATAACCTAATCTTATAGTAAATTTTGAAAAGTAAGGAAGAAGTAGCTTTTTAAAATTTGATTTTGAGAAGCTATTCTCACATATATTACACAAATCCAAAATTATCCTTATTCAATTGGAAAATAAAAACAATAAATTTAGGGAGATTATTCTGACTAAAATTTTTTTTTATTCACATAGCTCGTTTACCTAATTTCTGCTTCAGTTTATTTAGTTATCAATTAGTCTGGGATAACAAATAAAGGAAATAAAAATAATAATATACAGATATTATTTGTATGTTACCAATTATTTTATACAGACAATAAAAAATATAATATATGCATGTTTAGGTGTGCAAGTAAATTTTATTTACCATTATGTCCATTTAGGTCATTTGCATGCAAATTAACAGTAAAACTATTTAGTAAGCTAAAGAATTAGCAAACCGGCCCATAACCTTCTGTCTTCTGTTTAAATACTCTAAATACTAGAAATTCTATTAACTAGCTTAAAAGAGCCTAGGCCTTCAGTTGGAGCTTAGTTGATTACAGGTGATTAGGATAACTAATAACTTTAAAAGGAAAAAAAAAAAATGAAAGTTTGCCCAAAATCACACATACCTGCCCACATGAATAATCATATAAAAAATGTTCGACTAAATCAAACTCATCAAGAAACATACTTTGCTTTTGAATTAATTATTCGATACAATCCGATTTGTGTTCACAAGAATGCTTTTGAGTCAATTATTGGATTCAACGGTCAATAATTTATCATGAACACTACTGAATGACTATGATAGAGTTGAATGTAGACATTGTTAGGTCAAACTGAAATCTTTGAATACTTTAAATAAGTATAGCATGGCACTAATTGTGTTTGTTAGCCCCAAATACCACGTGATTCATTTTCCTTTTGAACAAAACTCAATCACCAGTTTGAGAAATCCAAAGAGGGTATGTCCATTTTGAGTTGATAACTTGATACTCAAATCACCACTAACCTTGAGAGCATTCTGGAGAAGCTGAATGCCAATCTTCTCATTGGAGTTTGTAGTTTGCAAATTGTTCAACTCTTTTGAGGCGTACAAAAGTGCAACACCATTACCTGAAAACCTCAGAATATTTAAAAATAAAGGTGATGCATCATCAATTCAGCAAGATGTACTTGAAATTGTGACAATAAAAGCCTCAATTACCAGGTACAACTCCATTTTTCATTGCACTCCTGGAAGCTCTTACTGCTTTCCTAACCTTTTCCTTCTTTTCTTTCACTTCTACTTCACTAGCTCCACTAACCTTAAAACAAAACAACCTCCATTAACATATGTTTTCGTTTAAAGGGGAAATTCCATATGCTTAAAATGCTAGAACTAAACACATGAAGAAGTAAATATACAAAATCAAATAACTAACCTAACCTTCAAAATAACAGTACAACTCGAAAGCTGTCGAATACGATGTTCTAACTCCCAACGCATTCCCACCTCATACAAAGTGTTGATTTCTAATGTGGATCTCAGCTGGCATAGCAGAAACAAGCGGATATTGTGTAATTAATAAACACTATGGAAAGCCTGAATAATTGAAGGGAAACAGTACCAGACAGCCTCAACAAACCTGTTCACATCTACGGTGGATGTCTAACCAATCACCGGACCCGCCATATACAGTGATTTTGGGATATCGACTAACCTAAAATGAAAAAAGCTTTATGTTAACTTGTTTGAACAAAACCTGCCTTTGATGTGCTCTAAGGAAAATAGTGGGTTTCTACACCAATAATACAGAATTATGAATTATGACTTCATATAATCATACATCTTACCTTTTCGCATGACCCAAGCATTAGCGGCATGCTATGTGCACAAGTTTTATTAAACGTTCCTTCTAAAACCTAAGAATGAAAAGGCACAAACATAATGAATGGTGTGATATAACTGTTAGATTCAACTATGAGGGGAATTTCATCCAATGAGCCTACCTGCGCTCCTGTGACTACGGCAAGGTCCTCCATGATGCCCTTCCTATCTCTTATCCCAAAAGGTACGATGACCCAAACCTTCAAACGAATTCAGAACAATACTTTGTAAAAATAGAGTAACAAAGAATGAAACAGCAATTTGTAAACCTTATAAACTATTTGGTCCTGATTTGTTTTTATTCTTTTGTTTCGAGTAACACCGTTCATAGAAAGTAGGGACAATGTTTGTAATCCCAAGTGATCTGGTATTTGACATGTTGGATGCTGCTGCAAAACCACTATCTTAATGATTGAATAAAAAATACTGACTTTCTCAAAACATGACACATTGCACCCAAATTTGTATGTATAGTACTGTTACTTTGCATGTCCCCAAAAACTGGATTACCTTGGTTCCAATATAAGCCTTGTCTACCATGAGATTCCCTAATACTTCTCTGTCCATATCTTCAGTAACAATCAATAAAGATCTACGACTCTCATGGAAAAAACATATATGAACCAATCAACTAAATTGTTCTGATAAACAAATTAACTTCAATTTTCTGCTTATAAACCCCCCTTACCCGTAGCCTGCCCAATAGCTAGCTTAATAACATCTGGATTTGAAATTTTCTTCTCATGGATTAAAACCAATGCATTGTGCAGAACCTGAAATTGGAGAAACCCAGTGTCATGTACCGATGAAACAACCCCAAAAAGTTATGAATGGATAAATTGAAATGCTTACAGAATTGGTGCAGAAGTAGAACGAAATCGGAGTAAAATCTAACACCATTTCATTATATGAATTGAGTTCAATATTTGGCAATTTCTGATCCCCATCCTGCAACAGTTTGGACTTAGAAAATAAAAATTACTACAAATAAATAAATAAGGTTCATGTTCACATGTCTAATGCAACCATAAAACCTTCAAAAAGATTTTCATTTTTCCTCTAGTAATCAAGTTGGGTAGTACAGATTTTCAACATTAAAAGCAAAATCCAGAAATAAAATAAAACAACTGAGAAGATGGAAGAATTCAACAAGAAACTTACATGTATGCTAATGCTAACCCTTTCTCCCATTGTAGTTTTAGTCTTGGCAATGATCTCACCAATCTCTCTGTCACCATCTGCTGCCATTGTTGCAATCTTCATTGGAGAAGCCACATTTTATTAAATATATATTGGTGTTCAGGTCTGGACGTCCAGATTTTTTCAAAATACAACTCTGAACCTGATTCTAGTTTAAACGTAAATTTTACAAAATCCCGACGTCCCGACCTGACAATGACTCATTAAATATGCACATATCCTTAGATAAAGATTAGAAACAAAAAAAAAAAAACAAAAAAAAGCCCAAATATATCATTAAATGAATTCAGTATCCGGTGAACATGTAATTGAATTGAGAAAGTGATAACCTGAGAAATTTCTTCAAATGTGGTGATCTTTCGTGCTCGGTTTTTTAAGCAACTCTCCACTGCATCTGCTGCCATAGAGAGCCCTCGATATAAGGAATCGAAATTAGCTGCTGCGTCCTGTACCTTCCATGCTTCATTATACAGGGCTTCGGAAACTATTTTTTCATATTCCGAATCTTTTCCGTACACTGACATCCACGGGCTCCAATGGCTACAATAGTTTCTGCTCCATGTACAATCAAAAACCTGATACAGAATTGACTTCCATTGAATTTGAATGAATAACCTAGCCACTAGTCATTATTTTAAAAAAAATTTAAAAGAAAAAAACTCACGGGCTGGAATGGGATACTGGTCTTAACCAACCTGTAATTGACATGAACAATCGAAAAACGCACGAGTCGAAAATAAATAAACAACATGATTTTGAGGAACTAAATATATAATTGAAGGGCACCTTACCTGACTTTGGAAGAAAGGCAAGAGGCAAACCGGAAGAGCATAATTTGGGACTTTTTTTCTTGAAAAATAAAAGAGTTTACTTCTTATTTCTCCTCTCTCTCTTGGAGGTCTGACGATAGAGAGTCAGAAAAGAATGAAAGATCTGTTAAAAAGACTGTTTTGGAACTTTTGACGGTGGTTGGGAAGTTCTTTTTGAATGATTGGCCACCGATATCTTTAATCCAAACTGGGAAGTGCTAAGTTATGTAATATAACTTACGGATTCTTCTATAATATTGTAATTTCAATAATATTTTAATTGTGTATCATTAGATTAAATTTAATGATATATAATATTTTTGTTAAAGAAAAAAATAAAAATAATGGTAAATAATTTGTTAACGGAGAAATTTTTATAAAATAATTGTGACCACCCTTAGAAGATGAAGCAATTTCACTTAAATAGTATATCTTATTTAAAATTACTTTTTAACTCTCTTTTAAATTTGTATTATGTTAATCTTTTATAAATAAATTTTCAAAAATCTATTATCATTAAGTATAAAATATAATATGAAGTAGGTTATTTAACACAAATCAAATAAATAAATTACAATTACAAAATTTATATATGATATAACATTAATAAATAACACAACTAAGTACATATAATTAAGTAAATGTCATAGTTACATTAATAAACTCATTGGTGAGATTGCTTGTAACCTAAAAACTATTTGATCACTCATATTTTAATAAAGTTTAAAATCGCATATTAAAATATGCATTATTTTATATAATACGAAAGACCATTGTATGATTGATCATGAAGTATATATTATTTTTAACACCCATTTAATATACCTATTCTCTAAACTTTTTGTTTATCACTAGCAGAAAAATGACGATCGCTGATACTAGGATATTGATACTAAATTAAAAAGTATCAGTATTTGGTAATTGAAGCCATTATTAGCGTGTTTAATATAGCAGTGTCAGCAGTTGTTGATACCTTAGTATTATAACATTGTATTGATACTAAGGGGCATATATTTTTATTTTTTATTTAATTTTTTTATTATTTTAAACGGCAGCATTTTTATTTTACTTTTTATTTCACTTAAGCTAAACAGCAGCGTTTTTATTTTATTTTTTTATTTCACCTAAGCTAAACGGTAGCGCACTACAAGAAAACAGGTAATGTTAACTTGTATATGTTCATAATATTGATTTTGATGATAACAAACTTTAAATGCTTTATAATTAAATTGTTGGAGTCTTTCTTTAGTAAAAGAAAGTCTTAAAATGTCTCCTTAACATGTTCATGAAAGATGGTTTTCTGTTAAAATTCAATTGAAAAATATTTTCCAGCAATTTCTGGCTATAGAAGTGGTTCTGGAAATAAACGGTTTACCGTTTATGTTGAAAACGGCAAACCGATTAAATCCAGAGAGTAAACAACTCTTAAGGCTTGAACCGTTTATTTAAAACGGCTAACCGATAATTTTAAGTTCAATTCCTTGCTAATCTTTAACCGTTAGCGGAAATGGATAAGGCTAACACGTTTTTGTGCTATCGAATTAAACGGCGAACCGTTTATATAAAACGGCTAACCGATAATTTCCAGAAGTTCAATTCCTTGCTAATCTTCAACCGTTAGTAGAAACGGATAAGGCTAACGTGTTTTGCAGGTTACTGGAATTAAACGGTGAACCGTTTATATAAAACGGTTAACCGATAATTTCCAGAATGTTATTCCATGATACGCTTTAACCGTTTAATGAAACCGGATAACCGAAATCTGTCTTGCAGGTCTCTGGAAATTAACGGTTAAGGGGTAAGCCTTAACAGGAACCCGTTTATTTGAAAAACTAGCTCTAACGGTAACTTTTGAGAATAAACGGTTAACCGTTAACTATTAACGGCGAACTGCTGAAAGGCATACATCGAGAGCTGGCTAGTTTTCAGCTCCAAGTATAAATAAGCTCATTCAAATCCGAACAAAGGTTGATCACTCCTTCATCATTGAGCATACACTCGAGAATACAATCTTCAAAGAGCTTGAAACACCTTTATTCTTCATTTATTCACACATTGGGCATTGATTTGTAATCTTAAAAATTGTGTGAGAGTGAAACAATTTGTAATCTTAAAATTGTGAGTGATTGTAAGTGTTTGGGAAACACTTGGGTTAAGAGATTGTGGATAATCTCATATTGTAAAGGTTTATTGACACCTGGAAGTCAATTGTAAGCAATTGTAGCCTTGGAGGCTTGCTTAGTGGAATCCTCAAGCTTGGTTTGCTTGGAGGCGTGGACGTAGGCGGGGATAGCCGAACCACGTAAAAATCTTTGAGTTTGCTTTCTCTTTCCTTAATCTCTTTTAATATTGTGCTTGATTGAATTTATTGTTTTTGGTTTGATTAAGGCAATAGATTAAATTGTTGTGCTAATTGTGTTGTTTGCCTAGCTTAATTTAAAGAAATAAAAAAAAAAACCCAATTCACCCCCCTCTTGGTTTGCCTAGTTAGTATTTCATTTGGTATCAGAGTTTGGTTCTCTTGTTAGGACTTAACCGTCTAGAGTAAAAGATCCATGGCAACCCAAATTGATTCAACCTTTAGGGAAGGACAGTCCACAACTAGACCACCATTCTTTGACGGAAATGATTATCCGTATTGGAAAACTAGGATGAGAATTTACCTACAAGCACTAGATTATGAAATTTGGGAAATTGTTTGTGATGGTCCTTTTATGCCTTTGACTAAAAACGAAGTCGGGAAAATATTCCAAAACCCTCCTAGGAATGGAATGAATTGAAAAGAGAAAGGCTTTCTAAATTCCAAGGCTATGAATGCCTTGTTTTGTGCACTAGATAAGAAAGAGTTTCATGAGAGTGTCAAGTTGTGAAAGTGCTAATGAAATTTGGCATAAACTTGAAGTTGTTTATGAAGGCACTAATCAAGTGAAAGAGTCGAAAATTAGTAGATACACTCGACAATATGAATTGTTCCAAATGGAACAAAATGAGAGTGTATATGCTATGTATACTAGATTTACAGACATAGTGAACACTCTAGAGCTCTAGGAAAACTTTTTCTAATAGTGAGAAAGTTAAGAAAATAATTAGGTCACTACCTAAGGAATGGAGACCAAAAAGAACTGCCATTGAGGAAGCCAAAGATTTAAATGCCTTACCTATTGATGATTTAATTGGTTCTCTCATTTCATATGAAGAGGATTTGGCAGCAGAAAAAGGACATGAGGAAAAGAAGAAAAGCATTGCTCTCAAAGCCTCAAAACGTGAGAGTGATGAGGAAAGCGAGATGGATGATGAGGAGTTGGCAATGTTGGCTAGAAGATTCAGAAAATTTTACAAGAAGAATAATGAGCAGAGAAAGTTCAGAGGTTACAAGAATAAAAAGGAGAAGAAGGAGCCAATCACTTGCTATGAATGCAAGAAGCCCGGACACATACGACCGGAATGTCCTCTCCTCAACAAACTCAAAAAGAAAGCTATGGTGGCAACGTGGGATGATAGCGATGAGGAATCAAGTGATGAGGGAGAGCAACAAGAAATGACAAATTTAGCTCTCATGGCCTTTGGGGAAGAATCATGTGATGAGCTTGATGAGGTAAGTGATCTTCCTACATATGATGAATTACATGTTGCCTTTAAAGAATTGCATGATGAATTGATGAAAATGGGCAAAAAGAATGTTTGTCTTAAAAAGAAATTGGTAGAGCTTAAAAATGAAAATGAATCATTTAGTGCAAAGATTACATGCCTAGAATTAGAGAATAAAGCATTGCATGATAAAGTTGCATTATTTGAAAATTCTAGTACTTCACATGAGCATTTAGAATCACATGTGAATGACTTGAAAAATGAAAATGAAATGCTTAGAAAGAAAAACAATGATCTAAATGAGATTGTGCTAAAATTTACAAATGGGCAAAAGATGTTAGATAACTTGCTTAACTCACAAAAATGTGTGTTTGATAAAGGAAGGATTGGTTACAAACCAAATTTGAAACAAAAATATTACAAGAACTACTTTGTAAAGAATACACCTATTAATAATCAAATTGTATGTCATTATTGTAATCAAGATGGTCATATGAAAGATAGATGTTTAGTGAAGAGAAATGCATATTATGGTGTGAAATGTGTTTGAGTTCCGAAAGGAACCATTGCTAACTCTCAAGGACCCAAAAAGGTTTGGGTACCTAAAACTTGAAATTTTCTCTGCAGGGCTTGAAGAAGAAGAAGAATAAGTGGTACTTGGACAAAGTGGTTGTTCAAGACACATGACAGGAATTATTCTTGGTTTTCAAGTTTTACCAAGATAGAAAATGGTGGAGATGTATCCTTTGGAGATAATTCAAAAGGAAAAATCATTGGCATTGGCAATGTCGGTAATGTATCCTCTACTCTCATTGAAAATGTGTGTTTGGTTGAGAACTTAAAACACAACTTGCTTAGCATTAGTCAATTATGTGATAAAGGTTATAGAGTTATTTTTGATGAATCAAAATGTGTTATTGAGAATGCTTGTGATGGCAAGGTTTTATTTATAGGAAATAGATGTGTTAATATCTATACCATCAATATAGATTGTGCATCCTCAAATGATAAATGTTTCTCCGCATTGCATGATGATGGTTGGTTGTGGCATAGAAGATTAGGTCATGCAAGCATTGATTTGATTTCAAGTATTGTGAAAAATGAATTGGTTAAAGGTCTTCCAAAATCCATTTTCAAAAAGATAGAATTTGTGAAGCTTGCCAATTTGGAAAACAAATCAAAACTTCTTTCAAAAGCAAGAAAGATATCTCTACCTCAAAACCTCTTCAATTACTTCACATAGATTTATTTGGACCTTCTAGATATGCTAGTTTAAGTGGCAAATACTATGCTTTTGTGATTGTGGATGATTACTCTAGATTCACATGGGTGTTGTTCTTAGCTAATAAAGATGATGCTTTTGATGCATTTAGAATTTTCTGTAAAAAGGTTCAAAATGAAAAAGGATATTCAATTACTTGTATTAGAAGTGACCATGGTGGAGAATTTGAAAATCATGCTTTTGAAAATTTTTGTAATGAGTTTGGCATTGAGCATCAATTTTCATCACCTAGGACTCCTCAACAAAATGGAGTTGTAGAGAGAAAGAATAGATCTATTCAAGAAATGGCTAGGACCATGCTAAATGAAAACTCTTTGCCAAAATATTTTTGGGCGGCCGCCAACACCGCTTGTTATGTTTTGAACCGTGTGTTGATTAGACCTAATCTTAACAAAACTCCATATGAGCTTTGGAAAGATAGAAAACCCAACATTGGCTATTTCAAAGTTTTGGATGCAAATGTTTTGTCTTGAATACAAAAGATAATCTAGGTAAATTTGATTCAAAATCCGATGTTGGTATTTTTCTTGGTTATTCAAACTCAAGCAAAGCTTATAGAGTGTATAATAAAAGAACTTTGGTTGTGGAAGAATCTATGCATGTCACGTTTGATGAGTCTAATTCCTCCTCTCATGGAGAAAGGAGCTATTGATGATAATGCAGAAGAAGAACATCAAGGAGAATCATCAAATGACGACCGAAAGGATGTACCTCATGGAATTCAAGAAGAGCAGCATGGAGAAACAAATGCAGAGCAAGAAGAATGCACTTCTCAAACACTCCCCAAGGAGTGGAGGTATGTTTCATCTCACCCTAAGGATGTTATTTTAGGAGATCCCTCACGTGGTGTTACAACTAGATCTTCACTTAGGAACACATGTGAGCATGCTGCATTTATTTCTCAAATTGAACCAAAATCCTTTGCGGATGCGGAAAATGATGAATCTTGGATTATGGCAATGCAAGAGGAGTTAAATCAATTTGAGAGAAACAATGTGTGGGAATTAGTTCCTAAACCAGGACATCAATCCGTCATAGGTACTAAATGGGTATTTAGAAATAAGATGGATGAATTCGGTGTGGTTGTAAGGAATAAAACTAGATTAGTGGCTCAAGGTTACAACCAACAAGAGGGAATTGATTTTGATGAAACATTTGCACTGTAGCTAGACTAGAATCCATTAGAATGCTCTTAGCTTTTGCATGTCATAAAGATTTTATTTTATATCAAATGGATGTCAAGAGTGCTTTCTTAAACGGTTATATTATGGAGGAGGTTTATGTGAAACAACCTCCTGGTTTTGAGAATGAAAAATTTCCAAATCATGTGTATAAGTTATCTAAGGCTTTGTATGGATTAAAACAAGCACCTAGAGCATGGTATGATAGACTTAAGAATTTCTTGTTAGATAATGATTTTTCAATGGGTAAAGCAGATACTACTCTCTTTGTTAAGCATAAAAACCAAGATATACTTATTGTTCAAATTTATGTTGATGATATTATTTTTGGTTCTACTAATGAGTTGTTGTGTAAAGAATTTTCATCTTGTATGAGTAAAGAATTTGAGATGAGTATGATGGAGAGTTGAAGTATTTCCTTGGACTACAAATAAAACAAAATGATGAAGGAATTTTCATAAATCAAGCCAAGTATGTGAAGGATTTACTCAAGCGATTTGGCATTGATAACTCAAAGACCAAAAGCACTCCAATGAGCACAACTACTAAGCTTGACAAAGATGAAAAAGGCAAAGAAGTGGATATCAAAGCATATCGAGGTATGATCGGATCCTTACTATATTTAAGCGCTAGTAGACCCGATATCATGTTTAGTGTATGTTTGTGTGCAAGATTTCAATCATGTCCCAAGGAATCTCATTTACTTGCTGTAAGACGAATTTTCCGTTATTTGAGTGGAACCATAGATCTAGGCCTTTGGTATCCTAGAGGAACTCATATAGATCTAACTTGTTATTCGGATGCGGATTTTGCCGGTTATAAAGTCGATAGGAAAAGCACTAGTGGAACTTGTCATATTCTAGGTCACTCACTTGTTTCATGGTTTAGCAAGAAACAAAATTCTGTTGCTCTTTCAACTACAGAAGCTGAATACATAGCTGCAGGAAGTTGTTGTGCACAAGCTCTTTGGATGAAACAAACACTTAGAGACTATGGCATTAACCTTGACCAAATTCCTATTAAGTGTGATAATACTAGTGCTATAAATCTCTCCAAAAATCCCATTCAACACTCTAGAACCAAGCATATAGAAATTAGACATCATTTCTTGAGAGATCATGTGCAAAAGGGAGCTATTGCATTAGAGTTTATTTCTACGGAAAAACAACTCGCCGATATTTTTACCAAACCTCTTGGGGAAGAACATTTTTCTAAAATTCGACATGAACTTGGGATGATGAAGTCTTCACATTAACATTTCTATTCATGTTATTAAGTCTGCTAAAATGTTTGATTACTTGGTAAAATGCTTAAGCTAGATATGCAAGTGATGTGGTTGGCTTGTTAATTTTTTTTGAATTTCTATATGAATTGATTGGTTGATTACATGTGAGTATATGAATCATGCATCAAAATGGCTTGTAAAACGTTTTTGGATCAATTAAATGATCTTAGAATGTATTACTTACGGGCCAAAAATCAAATCAGAATGTGCGAAATTTTAGGTAAATAAACGGTTAACCGTTTAAAAAATAAACGAATACCGTTTAATTTGAAACTATGCTCTAATGCTTTGGCCTTACCTCTCTTACCGGTTCATACAAACGGTAAACCGTTTGTCTTTAACCTTTCACCGTTAACGATTAAGCCTTTACCGTTTCGCTTATGCTTGCTCTCTGGAATTTAATCCCTCACCGTTTACAGAAAACGGTTCGCCGTTTTCGTGTGATATAAAACTGTTCCAAGGGTTTCTTCTTCCTACTTAGTTACCCTTTCACCGTTTCAGCCATTGTTGCGCAACCGAAAGCTTTCTTCCTCTCTAATCTCGTCTTCTGCTTCATTTTCTTGCAAAATCACACCGCTAAAACCTTTATTTTCATCCTTAGATCAATTTCACCGATTCAAATCTTCAAATCGAGCCCAACATTCGAAAATCCCAAATTGAAACCTAAGGTTAGCGGAACTGATTTCCTCTTGTTTGGTTGAAATCTTGCCTTTCTTCACTCAAATTGAGCCTCAAAATCACATCTTCTTCCTCTTTTTGTCTCCGGTCACCACCATGGCCAGCTCATCGCGTCCCACTCGGGGAAGGAAACAGGCTCCCTCTAAAGAACCCTATTCCACCTCGGGAGACTTCCGAATTTGAACAACTTCATCTTCCCCACTGCACCATTGCGCAAGCGCTTTGAGGATCGCTTCATGGGTCGAAAGGTATTAGATTCATTCTATGTTGATATAGACGATTTTGGGACTTAGTTGTATGTCGTAGAAGTGTGAGCACTATGCTTCGTCTTGGGAATCGCAATAGATTTAGATTACAAGGTTTTCCTAATCTAGTTCGAGTTTTTATTCAAACATGGAAATCTCTCGAAACTCGGGTAGATAACATAGTTACTCGGGTTGGTGGTGTGCCCATTGAATTTGATGTTGAGTTTTTAAACAACCTTTTAGAATTTCCAATGATGGGCATAAGGTTTACACTTCCTAGGAAAGCTTTGTCTTTTTCAGCTTTTCTCATCATTCGGGTGTCCGAAACATTTATCGCCGTAGAGATCTCAAAGAAGGAAATCTTTAATTTACCTTTTCGGTCTCAATTATTGCCTCTCCAAGTTCGCATCCTTCATAGTATTTTACAGCATATCATTACACCTAGGAAGGGTCATTCGGATGAGGTTACACGGTTGGATGTTGGGTTGTTAGATAGTCTTATTCAGGGGCGACCTATTAATCTTGGATACATTATTGTGCGCCACATGTTGAGTACTCCTGCGGTTAACCACCGCTTACTTCCCTATGGTAGTATTATCTCTAGGCTACTGCGGCACTTTAACGTGCCTCTTCGGGACGCAGTGTATACGGAGTCCAAGAGGATTGGTCCGGAAGCCTTGACCAGTATAGGTTTTTCTCGAAGGAATGGACAATGGGTCAAGACCAATAACTCCAAGAACCGAGATACCTTAATTGCTCCGGAGGATGATCGGATGCTCAACGATGTTTACCCTCCCGATCGGCCTTCCGATTTTAGGCTTGGAGCTCATCCTCCGCCTCCTCCACGTCGCTCATTTGACCTCCGGCCTCGGTGATTCATTGTCCAGGAGCGAGAGATGGATGCGATATTCCATCCACCTCCATGCCTTCTCAGCCTCCCGAGCGCCTTCCGCGCCTGCACCATCTTCTATTCCCGAAGCGGCCTTGACACATTTCACCTCCTCCCGTTTTGGAAACTCTACAGCGAGTTGGTGATGATGTTCTGAGAAGTCGAGAGGCGGCACTGATCCTGACAGATTGGGACGCCCTTTTTCGCGACCGGCCAGCGGCTCCGCTCCCGATTTGAGACTTTTCGAGAGCAGGACTATCGATCAGCACTATGAGATCATTCTTTGTCTGTTAGCATTCTTGGCTATTTTGGCTATGACCACTGGCGGCGCCTCTCCGCCACCTTCTTAGTTTAAGGCTTTCATATTCGCACATACATTTTATGTTATGTTCATTTGTATTTTACTCTTCATCTTGTGTTTTGATATTTCTATTACATTTCTATCTTTGTTGATGATGGATTGATTGATTTTTTTTTTCTTCATGATTGGATACTTATATGTTGAAAGATGGAGTTGTTGGTACATGGAGTTTTGGTTAATGTTTTTGGAAGTGCTGTGTTTTTTATTTTGAGGTTTTGCTTCATTGTACGGGGGGCCTATGCCAAAATTTTTTTTATGCTTTCTGTTGCTCGTTTCTATCTTTTCTTTTTTATGATGAAGGGGGAGAGACTCTTGTATAACTTGATTTTTTTTACAAAAAGGGGAGATTGTTTTTTCAAATGGTTCTTTGAGCTAATAATATTCATTGGACTTGTTTTGAGATAAGTTATACATTTAGGGGGAGCAAAATATGGAATGAAGTTTGTCATCATCAAAAAGGGGGAGATTGTTAACTTGTATATGTTCATAATATTGATTTTGATGATAACAAACTTTAAATGCTTTATAATTAAATTGTTGGAGTCTTTCTTTAGTAAAAGAAAGTCTTAAAATGTCTCCTTAACATGTTCATGAAAGATGGTTTTCTGTTAAAATTCAATTGAAAAATATTTTCCAGCAATTTCTGGCTATAGAAGTGGTTCTGGAAATAAACGGTTTACCGTTTATGTTGAAAACGGCAAACCGATTAAATCCAGAGAGTAAACAACTCTTAAGGCTTGAACCGTTTATTTTAAAGCGGCTAACCGATAATTTCGAAGTTGATTCCTTGCTAATCTTTAACCGTTAGCGGAAACGGATAAGGCTAACACGTTTTTGCAGGCTACTGGAATTAAACGGCGAACCGTTTATATAAAACGACTAACCGATAATTTCCAGAAGTTCATTCCTTGCTAATCTTCAACCGTTAGTAGAAACGGATAAGGCTAACGTGTTTTGCAGGTTCTTTCGAATTAAACGGTGAACCTTTTATATAAAACGGTTAACCGATAATTTCCAGAATGTTATTCCATGATACGCTTTAACCGTTTAATGAAACCGGATAACCGAAATCTGTCTTGCAGGTCTCTGGAAATTAACGGTTAAGGGGTAAGCCTTAACAGGAAACCGTTTATTTGAAAAACTAGCTCTAACGGTAACTTTTGAGAATAAACGGTTAACCGTTAACTATTAACGGCGAACCGTTTTCGAGCAGACAGTCAGTAACGGCTAGTTTTCAGCTCCAAGTATAAATAAGCTCATTCAAATTCGAACAATGGTTGATCACTCCTTCATCATTGAGCATACACTCGAGAATACAATCTTCAAAGAGCTTGAAACACCTTTATTCTTCATTTATTCACACATTGGGCATTGATTTGTAATCTTAAAAATTGTGTGAGAGTGAAACAATTTGTAATCTTAAAATTGTGAGTGATTGTAAGTGTGGGAAACACTTGGGTTAAAGATTGTGGATAATCTCATATTGTAAAGGTTTATTGACACCTTGGAAGTCAATTGTAAGCAATTGTAGCCTTGGAGGCTTGCTTAGTGGAATCCTCAAGCTTGGTTTGCTTGGAGGCGTGGACGTAGGCGGGGATAGCCGAACCACGTAAAAATCTTTGAGTTTGCTTTCTCTTTCCTTAATCTCTTTTAATATTGTGCTTGATTGAATTTATTGTTTTTGGTTTGATTAAGGCAATAGATTAAATTGTTGTGCTAATTGTGTTGTTTGCCTAGCTTAATTTAAAGAAATAAAAAAAAAAAAACCCAATTCACCCCCCTCTTGGTTTGCCTAGTTAGTATTTCAGGTAATACATGACCGGAAATAACTGTCATAAAAGGGGATGCATGACAAACAGTTCATCCGTCATCTATGTCACTGTCATTAATTTATGACAGAATATTTTCTGTCATAAATTTATAATAGTATTTTACAGTCATATATCTATCACACAATATTTTAATGTGAAAAAATAATTAAATTTGAATTTGATTTTATTATTAGTGGGAAATTAAATTTATTATTGGCGGAAATTTTAAGTCATTTTTTAATTTTTTGCGGGAAATTAAATTGTCATTTGTAAATTTATTATTATGTGGCTAAGAGGCCGAGATGGTAGAGAGATTGTTGTTGAAGCAGCGCTTGTTGCACTAGTGCTTGTTACTCTCTGCTGATCTTTGCTTGACCTTTGATCTTGCATTTTCTTTCAGAATCAAAGGATTTGTAAACTGTTTGTCGAAGGATTTGTAAATTGTTTAGTTCCTGAGAAAATTTCGTTAAGGTTTCTCGAGAAAATGGAAGAAAAAAAATGAAGAAAATGAGAGAGTGATGAGAAAAGCAGCGTTTTATTTTCTAAGTGTGCATGACTGTATTCGTTTAACACTTAGAAAAAAAATGAAGAAAAAAAGTTTAAAGTACTCAAAACGGTATAGTTTTGCTAGTATTTTCTTTTTTAAAAATTATTAAAACGCACCTTTTGTTTTTTAAAATATAATAATATATAAAATTTGGGTCAAATATAGTCAAAGTAATTTTTCTATCACAATTCTTGATAGATTAAATTTCTATCACGATTCTATCATAAGTTCATGATAAATGATAATCCTATCATAAAGCCATCATAAATTCATGATAGAAAATATTTCTATCACAAGACCATCATTAATTTATGATAGATTGAAAATTATGTCACAAGTCTATCATAAATTATCTGCCATCTATTAGCAGTTTTCTTGTAGTGAATAATTTCTGGAGTAATAAAATGATTAATCTATAGTTTCGACACCTTGCTCCCTTGCAAAAGCCTCGCTCCACATCTCTTTGTATTTCCATCCATGATGCAAGCTTCTATCTCAACTGTGCCAGCATTTGTTTTCTAGTTCACGAACCACAAGTTCGATGACGTCCAAGGTATGTTTTTGGGATTTCAGAGCGTCTACGCCAATGTCTAGACAGTGGCGAAGGGCCACCTCATGTGGCTGGCGGCACTCCAGAGGCATAGTCACTGGAATGTCTCCTGCTCCACTATGTAGAGCGATCGCCCATCCCATTTTCTCTGCTAACTAACTCTCTGTTAATCAAGCACCTTACATGTGCAAAAATCTTTCGAAATTGTAAACCAACTAGAAATGTTAAATCTTCAATTGGCATTCAAAATTTTCCAAATCATGATTTCTTTGACAAGAACGGATAAAATGCACAAGATAATTGAACATGAAAATTTCAAGATAAAGCCAAACCCTAACCATCATGACAGCTACGAGCCACCATTACCTTACCCCTCCACAACAAATCCAATACCATGCAAATAAATCCCAATCAATTTCTACACTAAAATCCCAACAAATTTTACTATTTAGAAAACTAAACCCACAAGTTTTAATACATACATGATGTCAATTTTTACTTTTATTTTTAAAGTTCAGCAACCTTACCTGGATATGGATTGATTTGTCGAGGAAAAAAATAAAAAACTAATTGATTCTCATGGTGGAGGTAGATCTGCTTGTGGAGATGATGAACAGATGAAAAGACTGAGAAACAACGTGAAATTAGAGAGCAAACAAGCGTGATGGCTTGAACAGAGGAAGAATGGTGGCATTTTGAATGGAAAAATAGTGGAGTTTTTATGATCTATTAAGAATGAAATTTTAATTCCAGGGTTTCAAATGATGAAAGATAGAGGCAAAATGGAGAGTGACTGGGAGAATGTCCGAGACATCGACAAATTGTGCGTTTTAAGCAATCTCATGGTAAAGGCCAACGCTACAATACCTGCATGTATCACATACATGCGGGTAATAAAAAAATTAAAAAAATATGGCCATTGGCAGCCAAACAAAAAAATACTTGGAGCAACCGGTTGCTCCTTAAATTAATACTGAATTATGAAATAATATAATAAATAAGTATAATAAATAAAATAATAATTATTCTGATAATAAAGGCAACATAATAATAAAAAATTAATTTTATAATAATTAAAAACTAGTTTTAAGTTTAATGGTAGTTGTTTCATATTTCGTGGTCCATTAATCGGGGTTGCAAGTTAATAATCTTAAGTTTCATGTTCATTGACTTCAGTTTCAAGTTCATTGCCCTCAGTTTCAAGTTAATTTGATTTCAAATTTAATGGTCTCAATTTCAAGTTAATGGTAGGTGTTTCATGTTTATTCGTCCATTAATTGCATGATTTTTAGGATTACAAGTTAATGATCTTAAGTTTCATGTTCATTGCTCTAAGTTTCAAGTTTCTTTGGTTTCAAGTTTAATTATCTTAATTTCAAGTTAATGGTAGGTGTTTCATGTTTCTTGGTCAATTAATTGCATGATTTTCGGGGTTGCAAGTTAATGATCCCAAGTTTCATGTTCATTGCTTTAAGTTTCAAGTTCTTTTGGTTTCTAGTTTAATGGTCCCAATTTCAAGTTAATGGTAGGTGTTTCATATTTATTGATCCATTAATCGGGGGTTACAAGTTAATGATCTTAAGTTTCATGTTCATTGCCCCCAGTTTCAAATTCATTGCCCTCAGTTTCAAGTTCATGTGGTTTTTAGTTTATTGGTCCTAGTTTCAAGTTAATAGTAGGTGTTTCATGTTTATTAGTCCATTAAATGGGGTTGCAAGTTAATGATCCTAAGTTTCATATTCATTACCCTCAGTTTCAAGTTCATTTGGTTTCAAGTTTAATGGTCCCAGTTTCAAGTTAATGGTAGGTGTTGAGCAAGTTTAATGGTCCCAGTTTCACGAATCTATTGTAGAATAGATCAATGCTGTCGAGTGTCGATCCCACGAGGAGGTGGATTTTAATTAGGTGTAGAATTAATTTTGTAAGTGGGTGAATGGATTTATGGGGGAAATTGATTTAAACTATACTAGAATTTAAATTAGAATGATAAGAATAAATTAAACTGGAACCTATTGAAATAAAGTGCTTGGGTACCTGGATCCGTATCAACATGCGCCATAGGCTAAATATTCCTTATTAGTATAAATTCAATCATGGGGGTGGAATCCACACCTCATGAATCACACTCTAATCAATATGGTGCTAAGGGCTTATCGTGCCAAATAATAATAACCTTATACTAGGATGTCGGTTGAACGAGGGCGGTAACTAGACAAGATTATTATTATTTGTCGACGAAAAGTCAAAACCTCCACAGAAATTAGAGAGGAAGAGAAAATAAATTTACCAAATAAAGCCCATGACACATGTTGAGACTTCACCTTCAACCCAAACTTGAAAGAAAATTAGCTACTCATAATTGAACTAAGGGTAAAATGGAAATTTATTAAATACATAGAAAATATAAGATGGAGAAAGAATTACAGAAAACTAAGCTCAAAAATGAATTCAGGGGTATCAAATTAGGGGGGAGAAGCCTCCCTTTTATAGCTACATTGAGTAAATCATGGCCATCGGATTAAAAACAGTTTGGGCCTTGCGAGTTGCGCCACGTCATCAATCAACAGTACGCAGTTTGACCATAGGTTTGACCACGTGGTTTGAACAGTAAGCACACGGGTTGAACAGTGATGCGGTATGAACAGTGTCGTGAACAGTATCCATGAACAGTACCGTACATGTGAATAGTGTCGTATGTGTGAACAGTGCCATTTTTTCTTTTATGCTCCTCTTAAGGTTTTCGACTGTCCTGAGTTCAAAAGTGACGTCTGTTTTGCTATTCGATATCTCGTTCATTATGAAATGACCATGATGCCCCTAAAATACATAAAATACTTAATTAAAACAAAACACTTATAATTAAATAACAAGGGACTTAAATAAATAAAATTAGAGATGTTAGTTAGACTTGAAGTGTAAAATGACGATTTTTTCCTTTATAAATATACACTTTCTAACACTCAACACACCCCCCAACCAGCTTATTGGTAGTCTCTACCAAATAAAGTGAAAACAAAATTCAAATCCAAAATGGTTTTTTTTTTAAAACAATCGTGTTTATTCAATCAGACTAATGATAACAATCAAATAAAAGTATAAGCATTATCTCCAGTCTAAAGAAACATCACACCCACATCAACCATCCACATGAATCAACCTAGTCGATTTTGTCACAGCTACTTTCAAAAATGACATGTCAAACCCCGAAATCTCACCAGTAGTAGTGACACTCTCACAAAGAAATTAAACCCAAGAAAAATAGTCACTCTAATGAATTGTAAATTGAGAGAAAAATAATAAGGAAGTAATATCACATGCTCTCACCAAAATGAAAGAAATACACCCACAACTTAGAAATAACACGATCTCAAGTAAAAAAAAATGCCAGTCAACCTAATTTATTTACTTATTTTTTTCTCTTTTTTTTATGCACCACTGCATCTTTTTAGCCCATATAACTAGCTTCTACTTCAGACTATAGTTCCCTAAAATCAAGAAGGACTTTTATTAGGATGTAACATAGGCTAGGGACTTACTAAACAAAACAATTATTTATATTTTTTTCAAACATAAATAGGTGATGGAACTTGTAAGATATCCGGTAATACTCCAAATTGGAGTGGGTCAAAATGATAGGTTGACAAAGAAAAGTAATTTTTTTTAATAAAAGACTCAAAAAGTTAACTATGGATATTTTACAAAAGGATGGCTAGAAAGGCTCAAACGGGTCAAAAATGGCTTTTCCATCGTCTTTTAGAACTCTAAATAATCTTCCATATCTACTAGTTAAATGGACATTCAGATGTAGCAACACACTTTTTTTAAAGCAATTTTTTTTAGGGTTGATTCAAAAGAATATAGAGATCGTATATAAAATAGTAAACTGCTAAGTTGTATGAAAAATGGACAAAAAGGGTTACTCTCCAAGAAAAATAATAGGCTCAAAATCTCACTTGGTATTCATTATGACATGTCAATTCTTTCAAGTAACTCACATTTATCTCCGACATCAACATGTAGAGTAACAAACATAGTGTAACATCACTCAAGACCAAAGATAATACAAATACTAAAATTCGAAAGTCATCATGTCATCCAAAAATAAAAACAAAATCACACTATTTTTTTTTAAACAACATTTTACCCCCCAACCTATTCTAAACATGAAAGGAAAATATGTATGCAGAAATATGAAAATGATGCAGAAAAATTAATTGGAAAAGTTACATTTAAAATGATAGAAAAAGAAAATGGTTTTTTTTTTAACTAAGAAGATGCGTTTCTAGAGGCCATCTTAAATGTGAAAATGCATATTTATAAAGGAGAAGTAAAAAAGAAAAAGTTAGAAAGATCCCAAATTTTTTTTTTTAACTTCCAAACTAAGAAGATGCGTTTTTAGAGTCACTACACTCCATATTCAACATAAGATATAGCATTACATGTTTATGTTCTCTTTACCCTATAAGGTGAATCTCTACATCTAGTTCATCACTAGCCTTAGATTAAGCATGACCCTTTTTGGACTCAAGTTAAACTCAATCTAGGAAACTCAATTTATGATCAAGTATTGCTCTAATATGTTCCACTAAGATAGGCCTTTTTGTGGCTCTTTTTTAACTTGTATCATTAAATGGGTAGTCAGCCGAAATAATAAATGTGCATAAATATTATTAAAACAAAATGCTATAACAAACATGCAACAACTCATTTATTTTGTCAATAAACCATCAAGAAAGTTTAACACTCAACCACTAATAAATTTAGTTCATAATTTGTGAAAGGAAAATAAACAAGCAAGTTTTATCCATCAAATACATCTTCATGATCAAAGAATAACAAGAAAATAATAAAAGAATGAGAAAGAACAAATTCCAATTGATTCTGCAATTTTTTCCATTGGTGCAGCCTTGAGTTTTTGATAATTATATTTCTTCTTTGTTTCTTTTCTGTTTTGATCTTGATTGATGGCCTCTTTTTTGTTCCTTTGCTTGTGTGCTTTTTTATAGTTGTAAATTAGGATAAACGGAAGCTTAGGGCGTGTATTTTCCAGATTTGGAAACTGTAGATCGCAATCTGCTAAGTGGATTGCATGAAATCTTTTCTATTGATGCTTCAAGATTGCTATAGCAATGGCTACAGTATCTGCACTATTCCAGATTTGCTTCAAGTCTTCTATAGCCATGTTATTTGGTCTTTTTTGTCAGCTCATTGTAACAGTAATCCTTTCTATGAATGGGTGGTATGCACTTGCCTATAATTAAACATATGTTTTAAGCACACAATTATTCAAAATTTGACAAATTTTTAATTAAAATTAAACTACGATAGATATTGATGCAAACTATCATTAAAATACACTAAAACATATTATTTACTCTCTAAGTAAACTTGATTTAAGCCTAAAAGTGTCATGATAACTCTCATTTCCTAGAGTTATCACACCCCCAAACTTAAACCATTACTTGTCCTCAAGTAATGATAACTACTCAATCACGCAATCTCAAAACAATAACAAAACCTGCCACTGAGTTCGTATGGATTCATTAACCCCATATCACATTCTTAATCACTCAAAATTACCATAACAATTCAGTTCTGGACTTAAGCATCATTTTATCTCAAGTGCGTGTGTGACACTTTGATCAAACTCCAAAGATGTTATAGCATTATGCATATATTGCATATAATTCAGAGGTAGAACACGAATATGTTTACATATAAGGGGGCTAAAGTTACAAATTAACTCCAACTATGCTATATATCAAACATGTCCATCGGTTAAGAAACTCTCTTCAATGTATCGTTGATTTTTCATGTGAACGTCAATCACTTGTAATGATGACACCTAATTACTTACCTAATGCACAAATCAGAGTTGCTGCAGCAATGTTACAACATAGTTATATCTATAGACATCTTTAGCTCAAGGTTAAACGTGGGGCTCATGAATACACCTGACTATTTTAATATCTCGGACAGAGGACTTTCTCTAGAAGAATTTTTTTTTTATTGTTGATACAACAATGCTCATAGCTCTTGTTGCTTTTGGGCTCAAGTCTGCCTATGAGGTACATACTCAACCCTGGTTACTCAACAACTTATGCCATTAGAGCAGCAATTATCTAATAACAAGTACCGATTTTAACAAAAATTTTCTCCCCGAACTTGAGATTTTTCTGCCCTTTTTTATGTTCTTTGGTTTTGCTATAGCATTCTCATAGAGCTTATTCAAAGCTTATGTGTAGTAACAAAATTTCAGCCTTGGTCCATGAACTGTCCTACTGGTACTTTAAAATTAACACTCAATTTATCCTCATTGGTTTTTATTAAATCCACTCACAACTAGATAACAGAGCTATATACTACCACATAAAACACACAATGCAAACATACACTCTAAACACAATAATATATTTTAACATAACTCCCCCCAAACTTGAGAGGTGTTTTGTCCTCACATGCGCTAAAAAAAAATCAAACTACACATGTAGATAATTTCAAAAATCATTAAAATTAAAAGAAAAGTTCTAGAATGGAAAGAAATTAAATTGAGCTAGTAGGGGAACTCCCCTGGTTTGGTTTATTGTACTGCAGCATAAGATTCACTTTTTTTCGTGGCACTCCTCAAATGGTCTTTAGGGGAACCTTGAGGTGTGATTGCAGACTTCTGCTTCTTCTGGCGTGGCGTTGGACTGATTGATGAAGTTCCAGCAGTGGTGGTAGTTGTAGGCTGAGTGGATCTTGTGCGTTTGTGCTCTGGTTCTTCTGGTGCTGTAGCACCTCCAGAGGTGGCCCCTTTGCGTTTACTGGTTGCTTTGGTAGTGGTAGAAGGAGATTTAGTTGGAGGTTGGAGAGATGCAGGTGACACAGATTGTGTTATAGCAGAGTCTGCTGCAGTTATTTCAGCAATGATGTCTAATAGGCTCTTCTTTGCTGCAGATATCTGAGTGACCTTTCAGCAGCTGCTTCTAAATTTGCATCGATATCTGCTGAACTCTCCTTGAAGTCCTCTTCACTTAGGACTTTTTCCTTGCCCTTACGAGATGGGACTGGGACTGGTGGTTCCTCATTGGCCTTATCATCATCATCATCTCTAATGATGTGCTTTTGTCTTTTTCTAGGGGCTGTGATCTGTGCTGACTCAACTTTGTCATCCCTAGAGTCCTCTTCGCTCTCATTTCTTTTGATAAATTAAGTCTAAGGAAAAAGAATCAAGACAACTTCCCTAATTGTTGGGTTGCCTCCCAATTGGTATTTGATTTTCGGTTCTTCAGCCTGACCTTCCTTGATTGCTCATAATGTTGGATAATTTAGGAACAATCCTCCTGTGGGTGGTCCACAGTAGAATCCATGTAATGTTTTACTTTTTGCCCATTAACCTTGAATTCTTGGCTTGTTCTTTTATCTAAGAGGTCCACAGCCCCATGAGGGTATATTCTAGTTAGTTTGAAAGGTCTCGACCACATAGATTTCAGTTTTCATAGAAAGAGCTTTAATATTGAGTTAAAGAGCAAAACTAGTTGGCCTGGAATTAAGCTTCTTTGCTGGATGTGCTAGTCATGCCATTTTTTTGTTTTCTCCTTTGAAATACTTGTATTCTTATAGGAGAACGGCTTTAACTCTTCAATTTCACAAAGTTGGAGTTTTCGATGTTCTGTTGCAGCATGTAAGCTCATGTTTAGTAGCTTTAATGCCCAATATGCTTTATGTTCTAGCTCAAGAGGTAGTGACAAGCTTTTATATAGATAATTCTGTATGTAGACATGCCAAGTGGTGTCTTGTATGCTGTTCTATAAGCCCATAAGGAGTCATGCAATCGCAATAACTAATCCTTTTTGGTGGGGTTCACCACTTTCTCTAAGATCTTTTTAATCTCTCTATTAGACACTTCTGCCTGACCATTATATTGTGGGTGATATGGTGTAGCAATCTTATGCTTAATTCCATACTTAGCCAATACTGGAGCAAATATTTTATTGCAAAATTGAGTACCTTCATCACTAATGATTACTCATGGAGTTCTAAACCTTGAGAAGATATTTTTCTGAAGAAATTTCACCACTGCTTTGGCATCATCTATTGGCAATGCTGCAGCCTCCACTCATTTAGACATATAGTCCATGGTAACTAAAATATATAAGCTCCTAAACGATTATGGAAATGGGCCCATTAAGTCTATCCCTTATACATCAAAGATCCCCACCTCTAAAATATTTGTTAATGGTATTTCATGTCTTTTGTATATATTTCCTGTTCATGGCACCTGTCACAACATTTAGCAAACTCATAAACATCTTTAAAAACAGAGGGCTAGTAATAACCTAATTATACAACTTTGGTAGCTATTCTGTGGCCTTCGAAATGTCCTCCATATGCTGCAGAATGGCATGAGTGTAATATGTGTGGGATTTCTTCATCAGGTACATATATTCGGATCACATGGTTTGAGCATAACTTGTATAAATATAGACCATCCTACTGGTAGCTTCTAACATCATGAAAAAATTTATTCTTCTACTGATAATTTAAATCAGGTGGTAACAACTCACTCATCAAATAATTAGTAAAATCTGCTTACCATGGGATTCCAGATTGCTGCAGCGTCTGTGCATGCTGTAGCATTAGCAATTGCTTATCAAAGAATGTTTTAGTGATGTCTTACTTGGTCAATGTGCTGGCATCTGCTTCTATCTTTGATCTCCAAATCAAACTCTTGTAACAATATGATCCATCTTATCAATCTTGGTTTGGCATTTTTTCTTTGAAATTAGATACTTTATTGCTGCATGGTCTGTGTAAACTATCACTTTAGTGCCCACCAAGTAGGCTCTAAATCAAAGGCAAACACTATCGCCAAAAACTCTTTTTTAGTAGTGGTGTAGTTGATTTGAGCATTAGCAAGGGTTTTGCTGGCATAGTAAATGGTGTGGAAAATGTTGTTCTTTCTCTGCCCCAGCACTACTCCAACAAAATGGTCACTAGTATCACACATCAGCTCAACAGGTAGACTCCAATCTGGTGTTATAACAACTGATGCTGTTACCAGAGCTTTCTTCAATTCGCTAAAAGCTTTTAAAAATTCTTCATCAAAATTAAAAAGTCTGTCATGTTCCAGCAGTATACATAAATGTTTAGCTATTTTGGAAAAGTTTTTAATAAACCTTTTGTAGAGCCCAACATGTCCTAGATCGCTTCTAATACCCTTGACTGAAGTTGGAGGTGGTAGCTTATCTATCACTTCTATTTTTTCCTTATCAAACTCTATTCCCTCCTTAGAGACTTTATGACCTAAAACTATACCTTCTTATACCATAAAGTGACATTTTTCCCAATGGAGTACCAAGTTGGCCTCCTTACACCTCTTAAGCACGTCTTCCAAGTTGTGCAAACAATCATCATATGTCTCTCTGAGAACTGAGAAATCATCCATGAAAATTTCCAATGTTTGCTCAATCATATATGAAAAGATAAACATCATGTATCTCTCGAAGGTTGCTGGAGCATTATATAAACCAAATGACATTCTTCTAAAAGCAAAAGTTCCATAAGGGCAGGTGAATATGTTTTCTCCTGGTCCTCTGGTACTCTAGCAATCTGGTTGTAGCTTGAATACCAATTTTAGAATCAGTAGTATTGTTTTTCAACAAGTCTGTCCAACATCTGATCTATAAATGGCAGTGGGAAGTGATCATTCCTTGTGGCTTTGTTAAGTTTCCTACATTCCATACAGACTCTCCATCTAATTACTGTTCTTGTAAGGATAAGTTCATTCTTCTCATTTGCTACAATAGTTACTCCACCTTTCTTTGGAACAAATTGTCGGGATTACCCAAGAACTGTCAGATATCGAGTATATGATCCCAGCATTCAGCCATTTGATGATCTCTTTTTTCAGAACTTCCTTCATGATAGGGTTTATTCTCCTCTATTACTCTACTAAATTACTGTGACAGTTATCCAGTAGAATCTTATGCATGCATATAGATGGGCTGATTCCTTTAATATCTACTATAGTCCACCAAATTGTCTTTTTGTATTTCCACAGCACATTTACCAAGCTCATTTCTTGATTTGTATTTAAAGAAAATGCAATGATTACAGGAAGTGTATTATTTTTGACAAGATAAACATATTTTAAGTGTGAAGGTAAAAGTTTCAATTCTAAAATAGGAGGTGAGTCAATAGATGGAACTGTTGGTTTCACTTCCTTGTTTGAAAGATCTAGAGATTGAAGGTGTCTGTCATGCCTTATAGATTGTTTTTCTCCTAACCATGTTATCTGGGTAGCTGCAACATCCTCTTCTTCAAGTTCTTCAAAAGTAACAGCTTTGATTTCTTTTTCGCTGCAGCAACTGTCTATCTTTTTTTTCACAACAAGGTCTAAAACACTCATAAAATTACAATCTTCCACCTCATCAAGACTCTTTATAGCCTCCTGCACATTAAAGGTGACTTATTAGTCATTCACCTTTTTTGCACATCAATTAGGGTCTTTCGCGTGGCTAGAAAAGGCCTACCAAGTATAATTGGTACTTCCTTGTCTGCCTCAAAGTCTAGTACAACAAAATCCACTGGAAAAATGAATTTGTCTATCTTTAGCAACACATCTTCAATCTTGCCTATCAGGATATGCATGAGATCTGTCAACAAGTTGTAAAGTGACTACTTAAATACAAATAAGGGCATTAGATTGATGCATGCTTCCAAGTCACAAAGTGCTCTACAATTGTACCTAGTTCCAATAGAACATGATACTGTAAAGCTTCCTAGATCTTTTAGTTTTTGAGAAATCTTATTCTAAAGCATATCACTGCATTTTTCTATTAGAGCAACAGTTTCAAATTCTCCAAGCCTTTTTTTTCTTGCCAAAATATCCTTTAAAAATTTCACATAATTGCGCATTTGTTCTAAGGCTTCTCAAAGAGAATGTTGATATACAATTGCTTCAGCATTTCCAAGAATTTGCTGAAGTGCTTGTCCTGTTTTTGCTTCTGGAATCTTTGTGGGAAAGGGGGTTGGTGCCTAAATGCTGTGCAAATTTTATTGAACTCACAAGTGCAAGAATCTATTGCAGAATAGATCAATAGTGACGAGTGTCGATCCCACGGGGAGGTGAATTTTAATTATGTGTAGAGTCAATTTTCTATTAAGGTGGTTGGATTTGTGGTGAAAATGATTTGGAATATCCTAAAAATAAAGTGAAATCTATTGAAATGAAGCACTTGGGTATTTGATCTGCATCAACATGCACCATAGGCTAAATATTCCTTATTAATGCCAATTAAATCATGAGGAGAGTTTTCACTTCTCATGAACCACATCTAATCAATATGGTACTAAGAGATTATCGTGTCAAATAGTAATAACCTTACACTAGTGAGCCGGTTAAGCCAATGCGGTATCTAGACAAGAATATTACTATCTGTCGACGAAAAGTCAAAACATCCACAAAAATCAGAGAGGAATAGAAAGTAAATTTACCAAATAAAACCCATGGAATATGTTGAGACTTCACCTTCAATGCAAGCTTGAAAGAAAATTAGTTACTAATAATTGAACTAGGGGTACAATGAAAATTTATTAAAACATGTAGAAATATAAGATGGTGAAGGAATTATAGAAAATAGAACTCAAAAATGAATTCAGGGGTGTCAAATTTGGGGGGAGCCCCCTTTTTATAAATATACTGAGTAAATTATGGCAATCGGATTAAAAATAATTTGGACGCTCAGGATTACGCCACGTGTCAATAGTACGCATTTTGACCACGCGGTTTGAATAGTGCCGCAGTATGAATAGTGAGGCGGCTTGAATAGTAATGCGGTTTGGTTATAAATAATTCCGTGTATAAGCATGTACCGTACGCATAATTTTCGGTACACTAACATGCTGCCACGTCATCAATCAACAGTACATAAGAATTTTAGTCCAATAAGATCGTGACACCTCATCAGTCAATGTCACATCATCGGTCAATGTCAAGTCATCGTTCCGTATATGTGAACATTGTCGTGAACAGTAATATGGACAATACCGTAATGTGAATAGTACCATACATGTAAACATTGTCATTTTTCCTTCTATGCTCCTCCTAAAGTTTTCGACTGTCCTGAGTTTAAAAGTGATGTACGTTTTACTGTCCGATCTCTCTTTCATTGTTAAATGACCATGATACCCTTAAAATACATAAAATACTTAATTATTATACAACACACATAATTAAATCACAAGAGACTTAAATACATAAAAGTAGGGATGTTAGTGCGACTTGAAGTGTAAAATGACGATTTTTTCCTTTATAAATATACACTTTTTAACACTCAACTCACCCTCTAACTAGCTTATTGCTACTCCCTAGCAAATAGAGCGAAGACAAAATGCAAACCTAAACTGATTTTTTTTAAAAAAATAATCGTGTTTAATCAATCAGACTAATGACAGCAATCAAATAAAAGTATAAACATTATCTCCAGTCTAAAGAAACATCACACCCATATCAACTATGCATAAGCATCAGTCCAGAAAACTTTTTCATAACTATTATAATCAAGCCACTTTCAAGAGTGACATATCAAATCCCAAAAGCTCACCAGTAGTACTAACACTTCACAAAAAAATAAAACCCAATAAAAATAGTCACTCCAATGAATGATAAATTGAGAGAAAATAATAAAGAAATGATATTAGACACTCTCACCAAGATGAAAGGAATATGCCCATAGCTTATAAATAACACGATCTTAAATCAAACAAAATGCTAGTCAAACCAATATATTTATTTATTTATTTATATTTTTTTATGCATCACTACATCTTTTTAGCCCATATAACTAGCTTCAACTTCAGACTATAAATCCCTAAAATCAAGAAGGACTTTTATTAGAACGTAACGTAGGCTAGAGACATGGCTAACAAATAAGGCGAAATAAGGAAAACAAAATATATGCTTGAGAAAAAATAGAGATCTTTTAGAAATTACAAGGTGCATTTTGCTTATTGATTTATTAATGTTATTTTTCTCTCTTTCTTTCTTTTTTCTTTTTCTTCTTTTTTGGAAACAATTTTTTTTCTTTTTTTTGATATAGCACAACTTTACTAAACAAGATAATTATTTAATTTTTTTCTCAAACATAAATAGGTGATGGAACTTGTAAGACGTCGGGTAATATTGCAAATCGGAGTGGGTCAAGATGGTAAGTTGAAAAAGATTTTTTTTAAAAAATAAAAGTAGAGATTTTTTGGAAATTACAAGGTGCATTTCGCTTATTTATTTATTATTGTTATTTTTTCTCTCTCTCTTTCTTTTTTTTCTTTTTTTTGAAACAATTTTTTTTGTTTTTATTTTTTTTTGTATGGCACAACTTTACTAAACAAGATAATTATTTAAATTTTTTCTCAAACATAAATAGGTGTTGGAACTTGTAAGACATCGGGTAATATTCCAAATCGGAGTGGGTCAAGATGATAAGTTGACAAAGAATTTTTTTTAAATAAATAAAAGGCTCAAAAGGGCTAATTATGCATATTTCACAAAAGGGATGGCTAGAAAGGCTTAAACGGGCCAAAGATGGTCTTTCCATCGTCTTTTAGGGCTTTAAATAATTTTTCATATCTACTAGTTAAATGGACCTTCAGATGTAGCAACATATTTTTTTTCTTTTTTATTTAACTTTTTTAGAGGATTGAATAAAAAAAAATCTAGAGATCATGTATAAAATAATAAACTGCTAAGCTGTATGAAGAATGGGCAAAAAGAGTTACTCTCCAAGAAAAATGACAGGCTCAAAAACTCACTTGGTATTCATTATGACATGTGTATTCCTTTAAGTAACTCATATTTGTCTCCGACATCAACATGTAGAGTAGCAAACATGGCGTAACATCACTTAAGACCAAAGATAATACAAATACTAAATTTGAAAGTCATCATGTCATCTAATGTTAAAAAAAATCACACATTTTTTTAAACGACATTCTATCCCCCAAACCTATTCTAAACATCAAAAGAAAATATGCATACAAAAAGGTGAAAATGATGCAAAAAAACTAATTAGAAAGGTTATACTTAAAATGATAGAAAAATAAAATGTCTGAATTTTTTTTAAAACTAAGAAATGCGTTTTTAGAGTTACTACACTCTATATTCAGCCATCTTCGACTCAAAAAGTTAGCCACGGTTAGTCTCTATAACAAAAAAATCAGTAAAAACTTAACCAAGATTCCACAATTGTCAACTATTACCTCCCCGCAACTAGAACGAAACATTATCCTCAATATTTTAAAGGAAATAAGTAGAGTTTAGAAAACATAACCTGGGTGGTGCAACACAGAAGAAAATATTTACAAGCAGAGAGTTAAATCTAATTTGCACTTCTTACTGCGGCTACTGTTATCATCATTATTTGGACACTCCAACACAAAGGTCCTGGGGTCTAAGTCTGGTCTATAAGCTTTTAACAGATCAAGTAGCTCATTAGCAGTGTGAGCGCAAATAAAAAGTTTTTTCACGGTGGAAAGAATGAAATAGTTTTTTATTGCATAATTAAAAAATGCGATAAAGCCATCATAAAAGTTATTGACATTTAACAAACCGATGGGTTCTGGTGAATGTTTAAATGGGCCCAAGATGCTAATGTGATAAGTGCCTCAAGTGTTGCAAGGTCTCTTGGTAGAAAAATAAAAGCATCAGCATGATTTAACATTTCAGTTATTCTCTCTTGCATACCTGAGACGACTAACTCTTCTCCAGTTAGTGAGTTAGACAAACAGCCCAAAAGTTTTAGGGTTTATAGGATGAGGCGTAACACTTGGCTTTCTTTGACAAAAGTAACTTCTGAGACCAATTTTGATAACCCTCGATTACCTCCTCCATACACCAAGTGCAATTTTCTCTATACTATACTTCGACCAAGATCTATGGCTGCCTCAACGAACTCTTTATGTTTGCCATAGTTAAATCCAGAAAGCACACAAATGTTCTTGAATTATTTATTAGGAGTAGCTGCCGTTAGGATACTTCTCAAAAATAATTTGTGAGTGCTTAACAAAAAATCATATTTAAGAATCTTAGTAACAGTGGGTCATAGCTGTGTATGAGGTAGTAAGTCTGTGTCAATTAACGCGTAAAGCACATGGCTCGAGAGTAAAAAAGGAAATAGTAAAAAGGAAAAAATAATAAAATAAAATTAATAAAGACAATAATACAAATGATAAAACAACAGCTAAGTAGAAGAATATTTACAGGTAGTTGTGACTGTGACTCACATCTTCCTCTGGTTTTACGTTCAGAAGCAGCTTGATCGCCCTCTATGGATCGAGGATGGGCTTCCCATCAAATTTTCTTATAAACTGACAAATAGAGTCATTTATAATCAGATTTCCGAGACTGTATCGTGCATGCTTTTTCTGAAATAATGGCTATAACTGGAGAATTGCTCCTTGTACGTATCCACTGGATGCGTTTCAAAAGATAAAAGGATATTATCCAATGACTCCTTATTCAAACCATCCTTAATGAATTGAATCTTGTCTTCCTTGTTATCAGACACCATTCCAAAAGAACATGGTTTTTTATTGCATCTTATTCTGCCACACTTATGACAAGCAACAGAAATTCTTCGAGCTCTTCGCTTTCTTGCAGAATTTCCTTTACCACAACTAGGCATGTATACAATAAATTTGGGAGGTAACTCACTTGCCAATCGTACTTTGGCCTCGTTTAACTAGCGGATATCAGCAGGTATGTTATTCCTCATAAGCAATCGCATGCGTTCAGACCGAGCTTTATAGATTGTAAGGAGGGCATTCTGAGGAAGTGTAGGGAATCGATTGTGAAGCATTGCTAAAATCTTGTTTTTGTCCATAACTTCACCTCATAAGATCGGTTATTATGGGAAACTGAAGTAACCGACTTGATTGTCACGGAGTACCGTGATCTGTCACTTAACCGGGGTAATAAACTAAAATACACAAATGGAGTAACAAACTAAAATACACAAAGAAAATTACAATCGTCCTCTTATTGAATTTACCTCAAGTTCTAACTAGATGTTGAAGATACCTCCCTCAATGTCTCTGAATTGTCTTTCTGAAGCCTCAACATGGGATACTAACTCTAGTGGTTGTAGATCCTAAATATGATGTGTTTTACAAAATCGAATCTGGCTTCTGAGATGAGATTTTACATGTTGAAGTCGTCTAAGAAGGTCCAAGAGAATCTATTTAGCTGAGGTACTCATGATTAACAATGATAAAAGAAAACTTAATGGTTAAACAAACACACTTATGCAAATATAATTTCAATTAGCAAAAGAATAGTAAAAAGAAAGAAAAATTTAATTCAAATTTGGTTGGTCACTTAAATTTACTTCTGTGTCCTCTCTATATGTCTGGTACTCCAGATATGACTTTAATCTTTAACCATTAACTTTAAAAGTGATACTATTCTTTGGGTCCTTAATTTCAATTGCTCTATGTGGAAAAACAATGTGAACAATAAAGGGGCCGGACTATCGAGAGCGTAACTTACCTGGGAATAAGTGCAAGCAAGAATTGAATAAAAGCACTTTCTGACCTAGAGTGAAAGATTTTCTCAAAATTTTCTTGCCATGAAAGACTTTCATTCGCTGCTTATAAATCTTAGCATTTTTGTATGCATCATTGCAAATTTCTTCAAGTTCTGCCAGCTGTAATCTTCTTTATGAGCTAGCTTGCTGCATGTCAAAGTTGAATTTCTTGATGGCCCAGTACGCACGATGCTCGAGTTCCACAGGTAGGTCGCAAGCTTTTCCATACACTAGCCTGTAGGGTGACATCTTGTCGGGATCTTGAAAGCCATTCTATATGCCCATAATGCATCATCGAGTCTTAATGACCAATCTTTTTTGTCTAGCTTCGCCGTCTTTTTAATATGTGCTTTATTTCTCGATTGGAGATTTCAACTTGGCCACTAGTTTGCGGATGATATGGGGTCGCCACTTTGTGAGTGATGGAATACTTTGTCAAAAGAGTTTTGAATGATTTGTTGCAAAAATGGGTACCACCATCACCGACATCGCTCGAGGAATCAAAGCGTGAAACAATATTACTTTTCAAAAATCCTATCACCACCTTGTGATCATTAGTTCTATATGGAATTGCTTCTAACCATTTCGATACGTAGTCAACAGCAACCAATATATATTGATGGCCAAAAGAAGGAGGAAAGGGTCCCATTAAGTTGATACCTCATACGTAAAAAATCTCGACTACTAAAATTAGATTTAGTGACACTTATCACATGAAGAGCAAAAAGTGTAAGCATCTCGAAATATAGTTGGCCAATAGAAACCAAATTGTAAAACTTTAGTAGCTGTTTTCTTAGTGCTAAAATGGACTCCACAAGCTTGTTCGTGGCAGAACGAAAAGATGTTCTGAATTTCACTTTCTAAGACACATCGTCTAACAATTTGATCTGCACAATACTTAAACAGATAAGGGTCATCCCAAAAGAAATTCTTTATTTTCGTAAAATATTTGGCCGTGTCTTGCTTGGTCCAACGCTCTAGAAGTTGACCTTTGACAAGATAATTAACTATATCAGTATACTATAGTAATACTTCTACACTCATCAATTGTTCATCTGGAAATGATTCATTCAATGGTAATGGTTTCATAATTGTGTCAAAATGGAGATGAGAGAGATGGTTAGCCATAACATTTTCTATGACTTTCTTATCTTTGAATTCCAAGTCAAATTCTTGCAAAAGTAACACCTAACAAATTAGTCTAGCTTTCGCATATTTCTTTATGAGAAGATATTTAAGAGCAGCATGATCTGTGAATAAAATTATTTTACAACCAATGAGATAAAATCGAAATTTTTCTAATGCAAACACTACTGCTAGTATTTCTTTTTCAGTGGTTGAATAGTTCAACTGTGCATCATTTAATGTCATACTAGCATAGTAAATAATATGGGGAATTCGATAAACTCTTTGTCCTAATACTGCTCCTATTGCAAAATCAAATACATCATACATAAGCTTAAATGGTAAGTTTCAGTTTAGGGGCTAAATGATGGGTGATGATGTCAACAATTGCTTTAATTTTTTAAATGCCATAAGACACGAATCATCAAAGAAAAAAAGGTACATCCTCAGCAAGTAGATTGCATAAGGATCTAGAAACTTTGCTAAAATCTTTAATGAAACGTCTATAAAAGCAGCATGCCCAAGGAAAGATCTTACTTCTCTGACTGTTTTAGGTGGAGGAAGATTGGAAATGAGATCTACCTTAGCTTTATCACCCTCAATACCTTTACTCGAAATGATGTGATCGAGAACAAACCTTGTTTTACTATAAAATGACATTTCTCCCAATTTAAGACTAAGTTCTTCTCTATACATCTCTGTAGAACTAGTGTTAGATGATGTAAACATTGATAAAATAAGTCACCAAAAATAGAAAAATCATCCATAAAACTTCAAGGAATCGTTCAACCATATCAGAAAAAATGCTTAATATGCATCGTTGAAATGTAGCAGGTGCATTACATAATCCAAATGACATCGTCCTATATGCAAAAGTGTCAAAAGGACAAGTGAAAGTAGTATTCTCTTGATCTTTTGGTGCTATGGGAATCTGATTATACCCTGAGTATCCATCTAGAAAGCAATAAAATTCATGGCCTGCTAATCTATCAAGCATTTGATCGATAAATGGTAAAGGAAAATGATCTTTACGCGTGACAAAATTCAACTTTCTATAATCAATGCGTATACGCCACCCTATAGTCACTCTAGTGGGTATCAATTCATTATCAACATTGGTAACTACTGTGACTCCTGACGTTTTGGAGACAATTTGCACAGGACTGACCCATGAACTATTAGAAATTTGGTGAATAACACTTGCGTCTAATAGTTTAAGGACTTCAGTTCTAACAACTTTTTTCATGTTAGGGTTTAATCGACGTTGCATTTCCCTAGTAGGTTTAGCATTTTAATCAAGATGAATGTAATGCATACAGTCTAGTGGGTTTATACCTTTTATGTCAGCTATGATCCATCCTAATGCTCTTTTGTGCTCTTTTTAAACTTCCAACAACTTACCTTTTTCTTCGTCATTTAGGGATGATGCTATAATTACTAGTAGAGTGCTTTCTTCTCCTAAGAGCGCATATTCCAAAGTGTTGGGTAATGGTTTGAGCTCGAGTTTTGGTGGTGATTCTGATGATGGACTCAGTTTCTTCTCTGATGGTGCTGTATGTTCAACTCTTGACTTCCATTTATTTGTGTCCATGGATGATGCTGAGTCAAGTAGGGCGTTGACTTCATTGCCTAATCTATCAATATCAAAATCCAAACCAAAGTAAGTTAACATGTTTGTAAAGGGTCATCACTAAAGTTTAAAAAAAGTATTATCAACTAATGGGGATGTGCTTCCTTGAATCATTGACTGGTTGAGTGTCAATTACAATGAAATCAACAGGAAAATAAAACTTATCTACCTAGATAAGCATGTCTTCCACAATATCATGAGGTATTTTCGTGGACCAATCTGCAAGTTGTAACACTACTGTAGTTGGGTGTAATTCTCCCAATCCAAGTTTCACGAATACTGAGTAAGGCAATAGATTTACACTAGCTCCTAAGTCCAACAAAGTATTCTCAATTATGTGGTTCCCTATACTACATGAGATAGTGGGGAAGTCTGGATATTTGGATTTTAGAAGAATTTCGTGTTGAAGTATAGTACAAAGGTCTTTAAGAAACTTGGCATAAGATGACACTTGTTTTATAGCATCAAGCAAAGGGATATTAACAGTTACCTGTTTGAAGATTTCAAAAATCTCACCTGTGGATTTTCCATTCTTTCCTTTAGCTAACCCCTGAGGAAATGGAGCTTTAGGAACGTATTCTTGTGGGTTGGTTTCTTCTTTCTCCTCTGATGATGAGTCCTCAACATTCACAGGTACAATTTAAGTTGTTTTTGTCACTGGCATCTCCACCGTGTTGTTGACTTCTTTCCCTTTTCATAAGGTCATAACAGCTTTGACCTCTACATGCTGCTGTGGTAAACTAGTACTTGCTTCATGCACTTCTTTAGGATTAAGCACTGGTTGACTTGGAAATTTTCCTTTTCCAACAGTCATTGCCAAAGTTTGAATTGAAGAGGCAAGTTGTCCCACCATCTTCTCGAGGTTTAAAATTGATTGGGCTTGTGAGTTGAAGCCTGCTGTCATCTCATTTCGTAGTTCATCAATGGTGCGGTTCTATTGCTGAATCGTGGAGTGAGTAAGATTCTTGAAATTCTGGAATGCATCCTCCCATGGTCTGGGTTGAGAGTAGTTAAGTTACGATTGTATGGTCTAAATGGTGGTTGAGAGCCTTGAGGAACTTGAGGAATTGGTCGCGTTAGTGGAGCTAGAGCTGCTGGTCCATTCTGTTGGAATCCTTGAGACCATGAAAAATTGAGGTGGTCTCTCCATATAGGGTTATATGTGTTGGAATATGGGTTGTAATTTGATGGTTTTCTGATTACACCTATGGCATTGGCTTGATCTGAGTATGAGTTGTGGTCATGTGGTTCTGTTGATTTAGCTGTCGTTAACGATGCTGTTTGTAGGGAAATACCTTCAACCACCTTTTTGACTTCTTTAATTTCTGAACTTGATTCGCCAATGTGAACCTCATTCACTCCCTTAATTCTTTTAGTATTCTTGAGTGATCGACTCCGTTGTAGGGAATTATCTACTTATCGCTGGAAGAAATCCCAAATCTCTGATGCACTTTTTGACATTAGCTCTCCTCCACTTATTGCCATTAGCCATTCTCACACATGAGGCAATAATCCAAAAAGTATTGGCATTGGTGCCATTTCTTGTACCCATGATGTGGACACTTCAAAAGTAGCCCATTCAATCGCGTCCATGCTTTGAAAAACTGCTCGTCTTCTCTTTGGGTAAACTCTGAAATTCTCCTGCGAATAACATTGGTTTTATGCACTCGTAAGTCTTTATTGAAAAATTTTGTTACCATTTGTTCCCATGATGTAATGCTATTAGCAGGCAATGTATTGAACCAAACGAGCTCTATCCTTTAAAGAAAATGGGAATAATCTAACTTTAACATCATCGTCTAAAAAATTCTCATATTTAAAAGTTTGACAGCCAGCATCAAAATCATTCAGATATATTGGTCCTCATTTTTTAGGCCATAAAATGTTGGGAGTCAATTTAACACACTAGGTTTTATTTCAAAACTCCTAGCAGCTGCATTTTGGTATCTTATGCATAATGTGCTCAAGTTAGCTAAGGGACTAAAGTAGTCCTTAAATGGCCTCTCCTCTGGTGCTTGTTGTTGTTGCTGGAAATTCATTTCAATTTTATTTTTAATTGCAACGTGTTTGTGTGTGCGAAGTGTTTTTTCGAGTTCAAGGTCTATAGGCTCAAGATTAGGTAATTGTAACCTTCGATCATGCATGCAAAGAATAAAAAATGAGAACAAAATAAATAAAAATAAAGAAGAAAGAGAAATTACGATATTACTTCTTATCGCGGTGTTACAACCTTACTATGAAAACACACTAAAAAAAATGTGATATAAATTAAGTAAAATTAAAATAAATTAATAAGATAAACGAAAAATTACAAAGAAAAATAACTTGAAAATTAAATTACAGAATTTTAAAGAACAGAAAAAGAAAAAAAATTCTTACCTCTAAATGCATATTCACTTTTTTTTTAATAAGAAAAAAATTACAACAAAACAACTAAAAGAAATTATTTACAAAACTTACTTCTACGAATTTAAATAACTTACCTCTCTGGCAACAGCGCCAAAAACTTGTGGTGCAAATTTTATTGAACTCGCAAGTGCACGAATCTATTGCAGAATAGATCCATGGTGACGAGTGTCGATCCTACGAGAAGGTAGATTTTAATTATGTGTAGAGTCAATTTTCTATGAGGGTGGCTGGATTTGTGGTGAAAATAATTTGGAATATCATAAAATTTAAATTAGAATGGTGGGAATAAATTAAAGTGAAATCTATTGAAATGAAGCACTTGGCTATCTGGATCTGCATTAACATACACCATGGGCTAAATATTTCTTATTAATGCCAATTAAATCATGAGGGGGGTTTCCACTTCTTATGAACCACACTCTAATCAATATGGTGCTAATGACTTATCGTGCTAAATAGTAATAACCTTGCACTAGGGAGTCTGTTAAACCAGTGCGCTATCTAGACAAGAATATTACTATCTGTTGACGAAAAGTCAAAACATCCACAAAAATCAAAGGGGAAGAGAAAGTAAATTTTACAAATAAAGCCTATGGAAAATGTTGAGACTTCACCTTCAACCCAAGCTTGAAAGAAAATTAGCTACTCATAATTGAACTAGGGGTAAAATAAAAATTTATTAAAACATTTAGAAAATACAAGATGGAGAAGGAATTATAGAAATGAAACTGAAAAATGAATTCAGGGGTGTCAAATTAGAGGGAGCCCCTGTTTTATAGATACACTGAGTAAATCATGGCCATCAGATTAAAAATAATTTATACGCTTAGGATTGCGCCATGTGTCATCGGTTTTGACCACGCGGTTTGAATAGTGTAACGGTATGAACAATGAGGCGGCTTGAATAGTGACGCGGTTTGGTTATAAATAATTCTGTGAATATCCATGCACCGTCATCGATTAACAGTACATAAGAATTTTAGTCCAATAGGATTGTGACACCTCATTAGTCAATGTCACGTCATCGGTCAATACCACGTCATCGTTCCGTACATGTGAACAGTGTCGTGAGTAGTAACATGGACAGTACCGTACATGTGAACAGTGCTATTTTTTCTTTTATGCTCCTTTTAAGGTTTTCAACTGTCTCGAGTTCAAAAGTGATGTCTGTTTTACTAGCTGATCTCTCATTCATTGTGAAATGAAAATGATTCCCTTAAAATATATAAAATACTTAATTATTATACAAAACACATAATTAAATCAAAAGAGACTTAAATACATAAAAGTAGGGATGTTATGAGACTTGAAGTGTAAAATGATGATTTTTTTCTTTATAAATATACACTTTCTAACACTCAATACTAAGCTACTATATTACAACATTGGGTACAGGCTGCTGCTCTTTTGATTAACGCTGGTTTGTTACTGTTGGTGTTGCAGCTTCTGCTTCAACAGGTACTAAGTGATTTCTTTCTGTGGTTGTTGTAGCCTAACTGCTTTTACCAGTGTTTTGATAACTGGCTTGCTGTAATTCTTTTTCAACTTGAAGTTCCACTAGAGATGAAATAGGTTCCATCCTTTTTCTTAGCATACCAACAAGGATATCAACACCCTTCCTATACCTTAAATTGATCACCTTGCAATATTCTTTACCCTCTCTTCTTAGATCTTTTGTGTTGTTGGGTAAACTCCCCTGAGGTCTGTTACCTAATGTTGCGGCAAGCTGTCTAATTTGATTTTCTAAATTTTCAATGACACAACTTGACTTTGGAAAAATGATTCATTGCTAGTGTTTCTTTACCCTTGATTTTGCTGATGAAAACAAGGTAGTGGAGCAGGTCTGTTCTGTCCACTGGGTGCTTTAGCATGCTGGTTCTGGTTGCTTCATGAAAAGTTTGGGTCCTGCTTCCATCCAGGGTTATAACTATTAGAATATGGATTGTTCTGGTTCTGTCTAGTGAAGTTTCCCACATAACTGACTGAGGCTAGATTCCTTGGGCAATTATTAAATAAATGCCTCTCTCCACAATACATACAAGAAACCTCAACAACTTGATTAACAGTTGCTGGAGCAGTGGTCATACCTTTCACCATATTGGTCAATGATGTTACTTGGGCTGATAATGCTGTAAATGCATTCACATTGTGTACCCTTGCTGCTTCTTCATCGCATTTTGTCTGGTCAATAGCCAGTGATATTGTTGTTAGCAATTCTCATCAAAATTTCACAGGCTTCATTATAAGATTTAGGTAATAAAGCCCCATTTGCTGAAGCATCGACCATCAATCTAGTGCTTAGGTTTAATCCATTATAGAAGCTTTCTAATTGTATGCAACAGGGAATGCCATGATGAGGACATGTTCTGAACAACTCTTTAAATCCTCCCTAAGCCTCATACAAGTTTTCATCTTCGAGTTGATGAAAAAAAGTAATCTCATTCTGCAACTTTACATTTTTGGTTGGTTGGATGTACTTCATTAGAAACTTATTAGCCAAGTCATTTCATGTTGTGATGGAGTCTGGTGGTAAAGAGTTCAACCATGCTCTTGCTCGATCTCTTAAGGAATAAATAAAATGTCTGAGTCTCATAGCATCCTGTGATGGTACAACAATTTTAAAAGCATCACTCACCTCCAAAAATAACTTAAGATGGAGATAAGGATCTTCTGATGGCAATCCATTGAATTGCCCAACTGTTTGCAACATTTGAAAAATCACTAGTTTGAGTTCAAAGTTGGCAGCTTGCACCCAGGTTTAACTATTCTAGGTTGTATAACTTGAGTGGTCAACACAACATAATCTCTAATGGCTCTGTCTCTATCATCTTCCATTTTGATAACATTGTTATTCCTTAGTTGTCTCTGATTAATTTTCCCATTCTGACATTCTTGAACATTGACAGGTTGTATTGGTCTGGGAAGGTCTAAGTTTTCTAATTCTTGCAAATCATCCATTGCTACAGCAGCTTTTGATTTTCTTTGTTCTCTTCTCAATCTCGTTGTAGTTCTTTCAATCTCTGGATCAATTTGAAATTCAATAAATTTGTATTTGGGCATGCAAGAGTGATCTGTTAACAAAATAAAAAATTAAAATAAAATAAAAGATTAGCACTGTTGAAATTAATTTCACAATTCAAAAATAAACAATCAATCCTCGACAACAGAGCCAAAAACTTATTGCGCAATTTCTCACGCTATTGGTGTCAATTTGCAAGTGTACACAATAAGTAATATAATGATGAGTATTTAAGATCTTCTCCACAGATATTGATGTTATTAGACTTGCTACAGTAATCTCAACGGTGCAATCTATGCTTTAAATTAAAACAAGAAAGTTAATAGAATTAAATAATTACATAAAATAAAAACGCAATAATTAAAAATGCAATGAATAAAAGTTGCACGTTAAACTCAAAGGTAAACCCAATAGGAATGGAGTAGTTAAGTGATTAAACTTTCTTGATGGTGCTGACTGTTTTATTCATGTTAAGTTCAGTTGCTGCAACATTTGCTACAGCACTAGGCAAAAACCATTTTTATCCTCAGCAGCAGTATGTTGGATATCTTATATCTTTATGCAACTTAATAGTGACCGGTTGTTATGTCAACATAAGATACAACATTACAGGTTTAGGCTCTCTTTACCTTACAAGGTGAATCCTTATATGTAGTTCATCACTAAACTTAGACTAAGCATGGCCTTTTTTGGACTCAACTTAAACTCAATTCAGGAAACTCAAGTTAAGACCAAATATTGCTCAAATATGTTTCGCTAAGATAGGCTCTTTTGTAGCACTTTCTTAACTTGTATCATTAAATGGGTGGTCAGCTGAAATAATGAATGTGCATAAATATTATTAAAACAAAATGCTAAAAGAAACATATAAAAACTCATATATTGCGTTAATCAACCATCAAGAAAGTTTAACACCAACCACTAATAAATTTAGTTCATAATTTTTGAAAGGAAAATAAACAACCAAGTTCTAGCCATTGAATACATGTTCATGATCAAAGAATAACAAGAAAACAAGAAAAGAATAAGAAAAACAAATTCCAATTGATTACGCAATTTCTTCCAATGTTGCTGCCTTGAGTTTTTGCTCGTGAATTCGGTTTCTTCTTTGTTTCTTTTTTGTTTTGATCTTGATTGACAGCCTCCTCTCTGTTCCTTTGCTTGTATTCTTATTTTATAGTCACAAATTAGGATAAACGAAACTTAGGCCGCGTATTTTCCATATTAGAAACTGCAGATCGCAATCTGCTAAGTCGATCGCACAAAATCTTTTCTATTATTGGTCCAAGATTGCTACAACAATGGTTTTAACATCTGTACTATTCCAGATTTTCTTTAAGTTGTCTACAGCCACGTTCTTTCGTCCTTTTTGTTAGCTCATTACAAAAACAATCCTTTCCATGAATGGGTGGTTTCCACTTGCCTATAATTAAGCATATGTTTTAAGCACACAATTATTCAAAATTTGACAAATTTTTAATTAAAATTAAACTACGATAGATGTTGATGCAAACTATCATTAAAATGCACTGAAACACATTACTTACTCTCTAAGTAAACTTGATTTAAGCCTAAAAGTGCATGATAACTCTCATTTCCTAGAGTTACCACTTTCATCTTCAAGTTGATGAAAAGATATGATCTGATTTCTTAACTTGGCATTCTTGGTACTTGGAAAGTATTTCATTAGTAATTTTTCAGCTAAGTCATACTATGTAGAGATGGAATCAGGTGGTGAAGAGTTCAACCAAGTTCTTGCTCGATCCCTTAGAAAAAATAGAAGAGTTTTAGGCTCAATGCTTTCTGAAATGTCCAGCAATCTTGAAAGCATCACTTACTTTCAAAAACAGTTAAAGGTGGAGATGAGGATCTTTTGATGGCAATTCGTTGAATTGTCCCACCGTTTGCAACATCTGAAACATTACTAGTTTCAGCTCAAAATTATTATCTTGAACTTCAAGTCTAATGTAAGGTTCAATTCTCTTACCTAAATATAATATAATTTATTTTAAGCTAACAAGCCCCTTTAAGTATTAGAATAATAATAATAATATGTAATATTTAACATAAGGGATGATGCAATGACTAAGTAATAATAACTTAATCTATGATAAAAGTGATGATGTAAGAGAAGTTGTAGAGATACATAAGAATTCTAGAAACTAGTAAGGTATTTATGAAGGATAATTTCAACCATTGATCAAGAGTTATGGTGGTAAAAGCCTAGCGATCCATTAGCCTTAAGAAATCCTATAAATATCCCCCTATCCCTTTCATTTTCAATCCAACCTAGGAATTAAAATATTTGTTTCGGAGAGAATCAAAGCAATTGGTAAGTTTACTCTCCTAATTCTCTATAAGATTTCCAATCACCCTATCTAGGGTTTATATTAACATGATTTTAGATTGATATAGATTATAATATATGGTTTAAGGTGTGTTTAGGTCCTGTTTAGGGTTCTGATTTATTGTGGGTTTTAATAATCAACCCTTGGTGCATTAAGTACACTAGATAAATTCTGGACAATATGAGTATCTCAAATTCAAACATATATTTTCTGAATGAGTTTTCTTAAGAACTTATATTTCTAAAAACTAGACATGTAGGCCTTATTAAGTAAATTTTGTTTCATAAGATTTGACTTTGTTTTCAATTTTATATGGATTTTTGAATCAGACACTAATACACTGGAAAACTGTGACTCCAGCAAGGCAATCCGATTCATAAAATTATTTGTACTACTAAATGAACTCGAAACATTCTGAAATTTTATATAAGATTTGGTACATGTGTCTAGTATTCCCAGATTTAATTTCATAGTTTTCTGATTATTATCTAATTTTATAACAATCTCAGAATACGTTCTGTTCGGTTAAGGTACTGTGAAACAGTTTCGAATTTGTTAAGTAATAAATAGTTTTGAAAATGTTTTTGGTATCGGATCCTCTTAGAAATTTTATATCAGGTACCCATGGATGTCCAGAATGGTTGCATAGAATATTATGTCAATTTGATTTTTAGATTAAGAGTTAAAATTCTAAGAATCAGACTATTTCGGGTATGAATTAGTAAATCAGATTCTTAGGATAAGTTATTGATAGTTATATCATATATTTATTAAGGTGTTGGAGGTGATTGAGGCTTTTAGAGGCTTAGAGGTTTGTTAGTTCAAATCCTTTTATCGAAGTAAGTAACTTCATTCCTAATATACTGAATGTGTATAAAGATTTTGATATTATTACAAGAGTTTTTATACTACTTAGAAGATTAATTGATTTTCATAACAAAATCAGTTTATGAAAATGTTTTCAAATCTAAATTCTTTTAACAAAACATTTTATAAATGCTTTTCAATATGTAAATTATTTTATGACATGACTACCTTTTATAATTTTGTCTATGAAATATTTTGCAAGCCTAAATTGTTGCTACGGACTTTCATGAAACTGATACGAATGTTTTGTGCCTATGTATGATCTCAATTATTTATGATTGTACGGGGGCCACCTCTTGAGGGCCAAAGCTCCGCAAAGTGCCATATATAATACAAAGTGCCACGTATAAGTCATTACATATAAAAAGTTAATTTGAATGTTTTGACTCATTGTCCATAGTTATTCTGATTCTGATCGTATTATACTATATATCTGTTCTGGACCAGTATTGAGTTTCTGTTATGAGTGTGCACACGATATTCTAATTCTGTTTCTGGCCGGGTCACCGAGATTATAGGTGACACTATGTGACATGAGCTAACTATCAGCTTTCTGTGTACGCGTTATATGATTTGCTTTTATAATTGATTCTTTTGATATTCTGAATTACCATGAATTTATGTCATCTTATTGAAATATGTTGGTTTATGAAATTTATGAATTGTAACATATGTCTTAAATGAAAGAAGGCTTGCAATATTTTGGATATCGATAGGGCTAGTGTGTTAAGAATGACTTTACTTATCGAGTTGACGGCTCACTCCTCGTCATTACTTTTTGCAGATTAAGTTCCGTTTGAAAGGTGTGCCTAGCTTTGGAGTTAGTGATTTCGTTTCCGTTTGCTGTTTGAATAAGAAGAGGAATGAACTCATGTTTCTATTTAGTTTATTTATGTTATGAACTTATAATTTGGAGTTTAAGACTTAAATGAAAGAAGGCTTGCAATATTTTGGATATCGATAGGGCTAGTGTGTTAAGAATGACTTTACTTATCGAGTTGACGGCTCACTCCTCGTCATTACTTTTTGCAGATTAAGTTCCGTTTGAAAGGTGTGCCTAGCTTTGGAGTTAGTGATTTCGTTTCCGTTTGCTGTTTGAATAAGAAGAGGAATGAACTCATGTTTCTATTTAGTTTATTTCTGTTATGAACTTATAATTTGGAGTTTAAGACTTTTGTTATTTTTTTATGTTTTGGGAGAGACTATTCAGTGTAGAATGTGTGAATTTGTGGATTTATTTAAATAAGAATTTGAGGTATTTCAACTTGAAATTTATAAGTAAGGATTACGATTTATGAGTAACCTCCTTCTTCAATCGCTCCGCAAGTGTTAAATTTGGGGTGTTACAATTGTGGTATCAGAGTATTAGACTGTCTAATAGAATTAATTACATTTTTTTTTGTAGACATGAAAAAGAACATTATGAATATGAAAAGTGCTAAGAATAAGAGATTGACAGAATTTGACAGGATTAAACAGTTTATCTTAGGAGGAGTTCTTGTCAAGGATCTTAGAAGACTTCGTAAAGCACCAAATAGATGATAGACTTAGACGGACTAGAGTTGTCTACAGAGATACTCCTCCAGGACCTAGAGCTTTAAAAAAGAAATTCAATGAAGTTATACAAGGACTACGTGTTTATGGTAAGGGAGCTAATAAAAATAAGCTTGTAATACGTTGCCTATTTTGGACTAGACCTCAATTTAAGCCTTGCTATAGCAAAGGATGGGTTTCTTCATGTCTAGATAATCTACCTCATAAAAATCTTAAGGAAAATGAGACAGCTAGAGTTACGACTGAGGAAAGAAAAGTAGAATTAGATCATTTCCCTATCCGGTTGAGTAAACCTATGAACTTTGTGGCTGTAGAAAGAAGGCATGAGACTCTGTAGACTTTATTGAGGTTAATGGAGAGAATAGATCTTTATGGCGAGAAGTAATCGTTTATAATTAGTAATTCTATTTTGGTTGCTTATGACTTTGTAATAACTCTTTGGTATATGATTTTTGGTATTAACGTAGAATGAAATATTTGTTTGCTCTTGTTGTCGATCACTAACTTTTCTTAGTTATACCACTTATTTAGTACTTTTTGCTTATTCAGTACTTTGCGCACTAGCACCGCCTTTCACTATGAATTATTTACCATTTTATTTATTTATTTATTATTTGTGTTTTTGTTAAAAGATGTCACGTAGGGGAGGTGCTAGGAATGAGAGGTCATCACAGCATAGTCTATAATGACTCTGTCTCTATCATCTACCATATGTATAATGTTGTTATTCTATGGTTGACCTTGACCATTCTATTCATTCTATCCTTCTTGACCTCCTTGCATATTAGCTGGATCAAGGATGTGAGCAAGATCATCTTTTTCAACATTGACTACATTCCTTCCTTCGAGCATTTAAATCTCCCAAATTTTGTAAATCGAGTTATATTTGCAGAGATCTTAAACCTCTATACTCTTTTCTCAATCTTCTTGTAGTTTTTAATTTTTTGATCAAGCTAAAATTCAACTAGTTTATATTTGCGCATGCACAAGTTATTAGAGCAATTTGTCAACACAGTAAACAAATTAAAATAAAACTAAAATTGGTACCAAGTAAAAATGGCTTCACAACTCACAATAAGCACTCAATCCTCAAGAACGATGCTAAAAACTTGGTGTTTGTGGTGTGGTATCATGTATAGTGGTGTCATTGTACATCTGTACACAACAAGCAATACAAAGAATGAGTATCAAGATTGTCTCCATGAGAGATTAATGTTATGCACTTGCTACAGTAGTCTTAACATTGCAATTTTAGTGAACTCAATAAAACAAAATAAACGATGAGATTAATGATCTAATAAAATTAAGAATGCAATAAATGAGAATGCAGTAACAAAAAAATAAAGTAAAAAACAAATATATACTTTAATGATAAATAGTTGCTACAACATTTACTACAACACTTGGCAGAATCTCTAATGCATCATCAGCTGTCGCATATTAGATATCCTATGTCTATATGCAATCTAATAGTAACCAGTTGTTAAACTAACATTAAACATAGCATTAACTTTATTTGCCCTACTAGGTAAAGCCCCATGTCTAGTTCTTCACTAATCTTAGATTAAGCATGACCCTATTCAAATCGATATTAACCCAACTTGGGAAACTCTATCTAAAACCATGTATTATATTAACTTGTTGAACTAACCCAACTTGGGAAACTCGATCTAAAACCATGTATTATATTAACTTGTTGAACTAAGTCTGACCTTTTTGAGGCTCTTCCTTGGCTAGTATCTATTAAATGGGAAACTCGATCAAGATTAACCCAACTTGGGAAACTCGATCTAAAACCATGTATTATATTAACTTGTTGAACTAAGTCTGGCCTTTTTTAGGCTTCTCCTTGGCTAGTATCTATTAAATGAGTGGTCAAACGAAATAGAGACTTATAAGATGTAAAAATCAAAATAAAATGCTACAAAGATTCTAAGCAACATACATATATAAGTTAAATAATCATTAAGCTCTTTCAAAACCTAACTATAATTAAGTGTAGCTCATGATAAAAATGTAAGTGTTTGTAATGAAATACATCATCAAAGAGCAATTACAACAAGCAAAATAGATGAATAAAGTTGAAATACAAAAATAACCAATATGTCATGCTTCAGTCTTCAAGTTTCTCTCCTCCTTCTTCGCGAGATGCCTTCTGTTAGAGCTCTAAAATCTCTTCTTTTGTTGTTGTTTGTGTGTGTGTTACGACGATGGATATAGATATATTTTGTGTTTCTTTAAAATGTGCTCTTTTCTAGCTTGGGATTAGAGCAACCTAAAAAGGCATGCAGACACTTGTCTATTCTTGGCATTCTAGGACCATATTTTTTTTGTATTGCCTATCATGCCGGCCACTATTTTGTTTGCACCTAATAGTGGCAGTGCAATAGCGCCTGCAGTAAATTCTGTTAGATAGCGTGTGAACAACCTAGACAATTTTGTTTGTACTTGGTCCTGGATTGCTGCAGCATTTGCTTTATCATTTTCGTTGGCTCAGACTTGTTTTTGTTTTAATGCAGATAAGTCTTTTGTCGTTTTCTACAAGCCTATTGCTACAGCAATATAGTCCCTCTTCTATAGCATCCATCAACAGAGCATAAGCTTTTGGGTCACCTACAATATCTCATTTAATTAGAGCTAAAAATGATCTAAGACTTATCAAATTATTGTAATTAAGCTTAAATAGATACTCATGCAAAATTGACTATAAATGGGATAAAAACTCTTCATTAACTCTTTAAGTAATATTAGTTGGGTCTAGAAATGCTATGATAACTCTCATTTAATAGAGTTATCAACTACCTAAAGATAAAATTTCTAACGAATTTTAGAACGAAAATGTTGTTTCTTTTAATGAAGTACCATCGGTATTGTGTTAATCACTTGAGCACAAAAGAAGGTTTAATGATATCCTAGATAATGAGTGATAAAGAGCTAAAGAAATTTAGGAGAGTTTATTTATTTAGTACTTTAGAGGATAGATGAAAAACTATTAACTGACATGTGAATTTTGTAAATCTTAATTTAATATAATGCTTGAATTTCTAGCGGATAACAATATGCTGGCTAGGGGGTATGATTAGTGTTAAACTTTTTATGTTTATTAAAAGGTAAAATTATTTTTTTGTGCTTATATTATAATTTACATTTTTAATTATATAACATATTGTGAATTTTTTATTATTTTTGTAAATATTTAATTTTGTGTAATTTTGTGTGTTTATAAAGTAAAAATAATAATTCCATGCAATTCAAGGCCCCAAACAAATGAACGGATGTCAAATTTGGATCTTAGAAGTCCGAAAAGTTAGGTCACTATTGAGGGGGATTTGCGACTTTTGCTGTGAAATTATGAGTTTTTAAACACATTAAGTGTGGTTACTGTGAAATTATAAGTTTTTACTAAGTTAGGTATGGTAATTCTTAATGAAATGAGTTGGCTGTGTTAACATGTATAATGATGATTTTGATGATAACAAGCATGTTTTAAAATTGATTTAGTTTGAAGAAGTCTTTAATCGGATTAAAATACTTAAGTTGAATAATGTTTTGAGCATAGAATAACTTTTTGGAAATAAATTGATAACCGTTAATAACTAAACATACACCGGTTATATACGGATAAATAGAAAGTAGGTTCTGAAAGAAAACAATGAACTGTTTCTTATAAAAAAATAAACCGATAGCATTTCAGAGAGTAATAGGCTTCCTAACGGTGAATCATTTATGGTTAAGGGTAAGCTAATAGCATTCTAGAGAGTAATCAACTTGCTAACATTGAATCGTTTATGGTTAACAGTAAACCAGTAGCATTACATAGAGCAAGTCAGTTGCTAGCAGTGAACTATTTATGGGTAACAATAAACTGATAACAATCCAGAGAGCAATGATCCTCGAAACAATGCGCTGTTTATAATAATAAATAGATAGTTTTGGGCAGGATTCTAGAACGATAATAGCAATCTCAATCCTAAAAACGGTGATCTGACTATTTAAAATTTCAATTTAACAGTCACTTACTCAAGTCAAAGCGGTGATTTGACCACGTCTAACAGTTATCTGATTACAAGAAAAAAGTCAACAATGAATAGTTTTCTGCTCTAACTATAAAAAAGGTCACTGGAATTCAAACAATTATCATTAAGATTGCTATCGAGTTTTCAATCTTTCTTTTGTTCAAAACTTGTATTCTTTTATTATACCACACTTTGGTCTTCCATTTGTAAACACATATATTTTGTGAGCAAGATTTTTTTGTAATCTTGATTTCAATATCATATTTGAGTGATTGTAATTGTGGAAAGCACTTTGGTTAAGAGTTTTAGGATAATCTCTTGATATAAAGGTTAATTAACACTTGTGAAGTCAATTGTAAGAGTTTTTGAAGCCTTGGAGGCTTAGTTAGTGAAATCCTAAAGTCCGATGTTGGTGGTTTTATTGCTATAGTGTCAATGTGTAGGTGAACGCAACAAGTAATATAATCATGAGCATTCGGGTCGTTTCCACAGGGATTGATGTTATAAGATTTGCTATAACAATCTTAATAGTGCAATTTCAACCTAAATTAAAATAAAATGATTGATGAAATTAATAAACTAACTAAATTAAAAAATGCAATGAGTAAAATCTTAAGTCAGACACAAAGACACAAGGATAAACTCGCTTAATGGTATTGATTATTTTTCTAATTACAATATTGTTGCTATAATATCTACAAGGGTACTGGGCAGAATTTCTCATGCATCCTCAGCTGTCAATTGTTGGATATTTTATATTTAAATGTAACCTAACAATGACCAGTTATTACGCTAACATTAGATATAGCATTATGCATTCTAGGTTCCAATTACCCTACAAGGAGAATGCTTATGCCTAGTTCTTCACTAATTTTAGATCAAACATGACTCTATTCAAATCGAGATTAACTCAACTTGGGAAAGCCAATCTAAAACCACGTATTGTTTTAATTTGTTCTATTAAGTTAGACAACTTTAAGCCCCTTCTTCTCTAATATCCACTAAATGGGTGGTCAGCTAAAATAAAGAATTGCAATAAATAAAATCAAGACAAACTATTGAAGCAAATTCAGAGCAACACATATATATCAGTCAAATAACAATTAAGCTTATTTAACCATTAACCACAATAAAGTTCGGTTCATGATTTGTGATAAAACAATAACAAAATTAGGTTTAACCATCAAATACATTCCTGTAGATAAAAGAAAACAAGAAAATAAAGGTGAAGAATTGAGTTCTGATTGATCTTGCGACCTCTCATTCTTTTTCTCCTTGAATTCTCTGTTCCAACCCTCCGAATCTCTCTTTTTCTTCGTTTTGTTATTGTTTTTCTCCGTTATTTTTTCCAGTGAAGGCTCCTTTTTTTTATGTGTGCACTTTTTATAACTTGGAATTAGGGCAATCAAAAGCGTACGGTCGCATGTCTCCCTTATTTGGAAACCTTAGATCACAATCTTTCAGTTAACAGAAGCGGAATCTCGTCTGTAGTTACTACAGAATTGTTGTTGCAATGGCTACAACATCTTCTCTGTTCCAGACTTGTTTTATATCATCTGCAAGCAAGTTTTTTTGTCTCCTCTACAAGTTTGTTGCAACAACATTATATTCATAAAATTTGGGCTTTTTGATCACCTACAATCATGTACATAATTAAACTTAAATTAACTATTTAAATCAATTTATCAAACTTAAATATATATTTTTGCAAAATATAACTAAAATGCAACGAAAACACAACATTTGTATAACTAAAATGCAACAAAAACAAGTCATTTACTCTCTAAGTAATATTGATTGAAGTTTAAAAATGCCATAATAACTCTCATTCCATGGAGTTATCACCTAGCGAACTTGGAGTCATAGACGTAGGCAAGCTTTGGCCAAACCACATAAAAATATCTATGTTTGATTCTCTATTCTCTTCTCTCTTTATATTTAGATTGTTTTATTTATTAATTATTATTTTGAATTTATTTCATATTTGCATTAATTTTGTTTCAAGCATAGCATAATTTTTAGAAACCCAATTGACCCCCCACTTTGGTTGTTGTTGTGGGCTTTCTAATGCTATTGATGTCAATGTACAAGTGCACACAACAAGTAATATAATAATAAGTACTTAAGATCGTCTTCACATGGATTATTGTTGTAGGAATTGCTACAGTAATTTTATCAGTATATTTTTTTATTTTAAATTAGAATTAAAACAAATTATTAAACTAAAGAACTAATTAAGATAAAAATGCAATAAGAAAAATGCAATAAAGTAAATTATCATGGCAAAAATAAGGATGCAACCAAGGGGAATGGAGTAGCTGAGTGATTAAATTCATTTAATGATTTTGACTATTTTTTTTAATGTTTGGTTTGGTTGCAAAGATATCAAAGCTTCAAAGACCTTTGGGCAAAATCCTTATGTATCCTCAACTATCGCATGTTGGATATCTTATATCTACATGCAACTTAGTACTCACCAATTGTTATGTTGATATAAGATATAACATTACACGTTTTACATTCTAATTACCCTAGAAGGTGAATCCTTATAGCTAGTTCATCACTAATTTTATATTAAACATGGCCTTTTTGGAATCAAGTTAGACCCAAATCAAGAAACTTAATCTAAAATCTAGTATGGCTCTGATATATTATACTAAGACAGGCCTTTTGAGGCTCTATCTTAGTTAGTATCACTAAATGGGTGGTCTACCAAAATAGTGAATTGAAATAAATATTATCAAAACAACGTGCTATAGCAAACATGCAGCAACACAAAATATCGCTCAATTAACTATCAAGTTTTTTCATCACTCAACCACAAGTAAATTTAGTTCATAATTTGTGATAAAACAAGAATCAAAATAGTTTTAGCTATCAAACAATTCATCAAAAAACAAGAGAACAAGAAATAAGAGTTTAGTTACGCTTGATGTTCTTCTAGAATCTTTTGTTGCCGTCGTCAATTCTCTCTCGATCTTTGTTTTCTCTTGTTTTGTTTCTCTATTCTTTTTCACTAATAACGGCCTCCTTTTCTTCGCTTGTATACCCCTTTTGTAACTAAGAATTAAGGCAACCAGAAGTCTAAGGTGCGCATCTTAATGTTTAGAAAACTCCAGATTGCAATCATCTAAGTATTTCATGCGAAATCTTCTTTATTGTTGCTCAGATTGCTGCAAAGAACAATGCTACAACAATGGCTTCAAAATCTGCATTGTTCCAGACTTATTTCAATTTTTCTATAACCATGTTCTTTCTTTATCCTTACAAGCCTATTGTAGTAGCATTCTTTCTTTGGTTCTTGAGCTTTCGGTTACTTACAATTATGCATATGAACTAAGCACACAAATTATTCTAAATCAAGCAAAATTTATTTAGAGTAAAATAAAATGGATGCTCATGCAAAATATAATTAAATGCAATAAAAATGTCATTTACTCTCTAATTAATCTTGATTTAAGTTTAAAAGTACCATGATAATTCTCATTTCATAGAGTTATCAGTTGCGCAATACGAGCTATTTCAAATGGAACAAAATGAGATTGTTTATTCCATGTAAACAAAATTTACGGATATTATAAACACTCTAGGAGCCCAAGTGAAAACATTTCAAATAGCAAGAAGGTAAAAAAAATATTAGATCACTACTAAAAGAATGGAGAGCTAAGAAAACTGCCATTGAGGAAGTCAAAGATTTAAATACTTTATTTGTTGATAATTTAATTGGCTCATTTACTTCTTATAAAAAAGATTTGGCAGCTGAAAGAGGTGATGAAGATAAAAAGAAGAAAAGCATTGCTCTTAGAGCTTCAAAACCTGAGAGTGATAAAGAAACTGAATTTGAAAATGAAGATATGGTGATGATAGCTAGAAAATTTCAAAAGTTCTTCAAGAAAACTAATGAGCAAAGAAAGCTCAAAAACTTCAAAAACCAAAACGAGAAGAGGGAGGCAATCACTTGTTATGAATGTGAGAAGCCCGACCATATAAGATCATAATGCCCTTTTTTTCAAAAAACTTAAAAAGAAAGCCATAGTATCCACTAGGGATGACAGTGATGAAGAATTAAGTGATGATAAAGATTTATAAGAAGTATCAAACTTAGCACTTATGGCAATTGGAGAAGAACTTAATGAGGTAATGATCTTCCTTATTATTATGAGTTGTTTGAAGCATTCACTGAGTTGCATAATGATTCAAAGAAGATTGGAATGAAAAATGTCTTAGGAAGAAAAATGTAGAATTTTCAAATAAGAATGAATCTCTAAATGCAAAGATTACGTGTTTAGAATTAGAAAATAACAAGTTGAATGATGAGATTTTATCTCTCAATGAAAATATTACATTTAAGCATGAGAATCTATTTGTTGATGATTTTAAAAAAGAAAATGAAATGCTCAAGAAAAAGAGTATTGAGCTTAATGATATTGTCTTAGAATAACTTGAGAGATAAATATGCTTTTGTTAAATAACTTGGCTCACAAAAATGTGCTTTTGATAAATGAGGTATTAGCTATAAGCCAAACTTGAAACAAAAGTATTTCAAAAATTATTTTGTTAAAGCTACCTCTATTAATGATCAAATTATATGCCATTATTGCAATAAAAATGGTCACATGAGTTATATATGTCTTGTTAAGAGAAATACATATTATAGAGTCAAATGTATGTGTGTTCCAAAAGGAACCATAACCAACACTCAAGGACTCAAAGAGCTTTGGGTACCTAAAACTTAGAGATTTCTTCTACAGGGATCAAAGCAGAGGAAAAACAAATGTTACTTGGATAGCGGATGATCGAGACATATGACAGGCAATTATTGTTGGTTTTCTAGTTTCACCAAGATCGAAAATAGTGAAGCTGTTTCCTCTGGAGATAATTCAAAAGTGAAGATTATTCGTATAAGTAATATTGGTAAAGATTCCTCTACCTTTATTGAAAATATATGTTTAGTTGAAATTTTGAAACATAATTTTCTTAGTATCAGTCAATTGTGTAATAATAAAGTTGTCTTTGATAAAACAAAAATGCCTTAGTGAGAATCGATGTGATGGAAAAGTTTTGTTTGTTGGAAATAGAAGTGTTAACATATATACCATGATATAAATTGTGCATCTAGTCATGATAAGTGCTTTTCCGCATCACATGATGATGGCTGGTTATGGCATAGAAGACTAGAACATACAAGCATGGATTTAACTTCAAGAATTTCCAAAAATGATTTGGTTAAAGTTCTTGCAAAAATTGAATTCGAAAAGGATAGAATTTATGAAAACTTCTTTCGAAAAGAAAAATCATATTTCCATTTAAAAACACTTCAACTCCTTCATATGGATTTATTTGGACCTTTTTGATATGTTAGTCTAAGTAGTAAATATTATGCATATGTGATTGTAGATAATTATTCTACATACACATAGGTATTGTTCTTAACTAATAAAGATGATGCTTTTAATGCATTTAAAATTTTTTTCTTAAAAGCTTCACAATGAAAAGAGCTATACAATTTCATGCATTAGAAATTATTATGGTGGAGAAAGTTTTTGCAATGATTTTGGTGTTGAACATCAATTTTCATCACCTAGGGCTCCACAATAAAATGGAGTTGTTAAGAGAAAGAATAGGTCTATCAAGAAATGGTTAAGACTATGTTGAATGAAAATATTTTACTAAAATATTTTTGGGAAAAACATTATCCGCATGAAATTTTTTAAGTTGTGTCTTGATTAGGCCTTATCTCAATAAAACTTCCTATGAGCTTTGGAAATACAGAAAACCCAACATTGGTTATTTCAAAGTCTTTGGATGCAAATGCTTTATATTGATTGTTTACTTAAGAAAGTGTTATTGTTGGATTGATTGCTTGAGTTGCATGGTTATATTCACATTTGTGAATTATGTATTAAAATGGCTTTTAAGACATTTTGGATTAATAAAATGATCTTGGAATGTATTATTTGTTGGCCAAAGATTAAAATAATTGTACAAAATCATAGTTAAACTAAACAGTACTGTTTGTAACTAAATGATTTGCTGTTTAAAAATAGACACTTAGGAAATGACAGTTGTAAGTTATCGGCTAATCATTTAGGAATAATGGTGTACCGATTAAAAGCATAAAGGTTGCTTATGTTAATGAACAACCATTTTATGGTGAATAGATAACTGCTTTCGTATTTGGTGATTTTTGGAAATTGTTGGCTGACTGATTTCAGAAAACAGCTCGTCGTATTCATGCAATAAGACATTGTTCCTAGGTTTTCTTCTTCATTTTCTAGTTGCCTACTCGTTGTTTTCTCACTAACCATAGCATCCTATTTCTCCGTCTCTAAAATTTGTCTTGTTTCTTGTGCTTTCTTGCCAAATTAAACCCATAGAATTCTTTCTAAACACTTTTAGAGTAATTTTAACCAATCAAAAAATAAAATCAAGCCTAAAATCACAAAATCCCAATTTCAAACCCTAATGGTAATCCAATTGGTTTTCTTCAACTTTTACTAGATTTTCATAACTTTTTGGCCTAATAAAGCATCATAATTAGTTTTTTCACCATCTATGCTCCTAATGATCTATCTTTTTTTTTCCATTTTCATCTTGTCTTATAAATCCCAATCTTCATATTCATAACTATGGCTGAATCTTCACGGGCTGCATGAAGGAGGAAATCTGTCTTAGGGAGGAACCCAATACCTTTTAGGGATACTCCTGAGTTTGAAAAGATTCACTTTCTCTCTGCTTCCCTAGCTAAGAGGTTCCAGATTCCCTTTATGATGCGAAAGGTAACTAATTACTTTTTAGTTTGATTTAGATGATTTTGAGGAATTGGTTATCTATGGTAGCAATGTCAAAGATATGTTAGAACCATTGGAGGTTGTTTTGAATATAGAGAAGAGGGTGTACCTGCATTTTCTACTCTGATATGGAGCTTTAAGCCACTGGGTATGATAGGTTAGTGACTAGTCCTATTGAGTTCAGTGTAAAGGATTTGAATTGTATAATAGGGACTGAACATGTAGGACTACAACTATATAAATCTAGGAAAGAACTTCAGTTTAACCATTTTCTCACATAGGTGCTGTTAGGAATATATGTAGATGTTGAGATCTTTTTGACAATGTTAGCTTATTGTCTTTTCGAGCTCAGTTGTTGCCTCTATAGATTAGGATTCTTAATAGCATTCTACAGCATATAGTCTCTCCCAAAAAGGGATATAGTGATCAAGTTACTCGATTAGATGTTGGTTTGTTTGGCTGCCTTCTAAGAAAGCGTCCGATTAACCTTGGGTATATCATTCTTCGTCACATGTTGACTACCCCTGTAGTGAACAATAAGATACTCTTTATAGTAGAATTATCATTAAGATCTTAAGACATTTTGGGATTCCTATTATTGAGCCGATGTATAAGGAGACTAAGAGGTGGGGAGGAGAGATTATCCTAGGAATTGTTTTTCATAGGCATAATAGATAATAGGTAAAGACCACTTCGTCTAAAAATAAGGATACCCTTGTAGCTTTTGGGGATGATTGTATATTGAGCGATATTTATCCTTCTGATCAGCTGCCGAACTTCAGACTAAGAGCTAGATCTCGAGTTCCACATTGAGTTACAACTGAACAAGTAGAGGAGCTAGCATCCAGCTCTTAAGGATCCTTTATTCTTTGAAGGCTTAATGCAGCGGTTACTTGGTGAGGTTCAGACTATTTCCAAGCTACAGCAACAGAAGCTCCAATCTCAATTTGCAACATTTCAGATATAGCAGCAAGAGATTCTGGATGCTTAGCAACGCATTCTCTCTGCACTTGATCTTCGTCCATCCGAGTCCTCATCCCAAGCACCTTAGTAGATTTTAGTTCTATTGTTATGTATTTCACACCTACATTTATGCACTATTTATAATTTGATGACTTACTTAGGTTATCTTTTACTTTTTTAATTTTTATGATGATAATTGAATTGCATGGTTGTTTAAAATTTGATGATTGTTCGCAAATTAGATGTTGGCTTGATTGTTTTGTTGGATTGATGGAGTTGAGATGTTTTGGGTTTGGAGTTGAGATAATTTGTGATCATTTGGAAGTGTTTTCTAACAAATTTTTGTATTGAGGATATACTTGTTGTTAGGGGGAGGTTCTACCGAAATTTTCGCTCAAACAACATGGGTAATACCTATACTTATTTCTCTATACTGTTCTGTTCTTTTCTTTTTGATGATGAAGGGGGAGATATATTTATAAGAAGCATGTGATATTATTAAATTGATTAAAATATTTTTGGTTAAGAGTTGATTAATTTAGAGGGAGTAAAATTTTTGTAATCTTTCTTCTTAATACTTATAAGATTTGTTATCATCAAAATGGGGGGGATGTTAACATGTTTAACGATGATTTTGATGATAACAAACACGTTTTAAAATTGATTTAGTTTGAAAAAGTCTTTAATCGGAACAAAATACTTACAGCTGTATAATGTTTTGAGCATAAAATAACTTGCAATGAATAAATGGATAACTGTTAATAACAAAAAGCACAATGATTATATAAGGATAGATGAAAGTTGGTTCTAAAAGAAAATAGTGAACCATTTACTATAAAATGGTAAACCAATAGCATTCCAGAGGGTAATCAACTTGCTAATGGTGAACCGTTTATGGTTAATTATAAACTGATAGCATTCCAGAAAGTAATCAATTTGCTAAAAATGAACCGTTTATTGTTAATGACAAGCCGATAGCATTCCAGAGAGTAAGTCAGTTGGTAACAGTGAACCATTTATAACTAACGGTAAACTGATAACAATCTAGAGAGCAATCATCTTGCAAATGGTAGACAGTTTATAACAAACAGATAGCAAATAATTTTGTGCAGGATTCTAGAATGATAACGGTGATTCGACCATTCAAAATTATGGCATAACGACCACTTAATCAAGTCAAAACTGTGATATGAAAACGTCTAACAATGATATGATTATGAGGAGAAAGTCAACAATGACTAGCTTTTAGCTGCAACTATAAAAAGGCTCAATCAAATTCTCGCAAGAATGGATCCAACAATTATCATTGAACTTCCTATTGAGTTTTCAATCTCTCTTGTTCTTAAAACTTGTATTCTTTTATTAAATCACACTTTGGTCTTCCATTTGTTAACACATATATTGTGTGAGGAAGATTTCTTTGTAATCTTGATTTCAATATCATATTCAAGTGATTGTAAGTGTGGGAAACACTTTGGTTAATAGTTTTAGGATAATCTCTTGATGTAAAAGTTGATTGACACCTATGAAGTTAATTGTAAGAGTTCTTGAAGCATTGGAGGCTTGGTTAGAGAAATCCTCAAGCCCGGCAAGCTTAGAGGCATGGACATTGGCAAGGTTTGGCCGAACCATGTAAAAATCTCAGTTTTGATTCTCTATTCTCTTCTCTCTTTATATTTTGATTGTTTTATTTATTAATTATTGTTTGAATTTATTTCATATTTGCATTAATTGTTTTTTTTTCAAACATAGCACAACTTTTAGAAATCCAATTCACCACCTTCTTAGGTTGCATAACTAGTATTTCAGGATGTGCTTGGGTGGATTAAATTAGGTTTATATCTTGTTAGTAGGTCAAATGTATGGTAATGATATATTTAGCGTTAATTATGCAAGTTGTGTGGATTAATCATGTATTAGTATAAATAGAGAGGGGGAGCACATCTCTCTACACCTTTTCTTTACTTCTTTCCCCTCAAATTCTTCTTCTCATATCTCTTTATAATATATTTTCAATAAATAAAATTAGTTTTATTTCCAATTTTCAAATACTATCTTTTTATTATGTGTTTTTAATTTTAATAATAGCTTTTATTTCAATTATACTTGGCCAAATACTAATAGTTAAAGTAAGGTGAAACTCTTAGTAAAAAATAATTTAATTAAATTCTATTTTTAATTATATAAATTAAATTATTTTCTATTTAATTTTATTCATATTTTATATTTTGAAATTTTGATTTATTGTAGACAAATATTGGAGTTTGGTACAATGAATTCTTAATATCTTAATATCAAGTATGGTAAAATGATATTTTGACTTATTGTAGACAAGTTAAATTATGACACACTAAGTGCTTAATCCATAATTATAATTTATACAATTAATCTTTTGGGTAATAAAAAAATAATTCATGAAATTATATTTACTATTAAGAGTGGATCTATAACCCTAACTAATTTAATTTTATAATTTCACTTAAATTAAGTTGCATATATTTAAATTTTATTTTTATTTTTTAAAATAAATTAAAATAAACAAATTAAATATTTTTTCTGTGGATCGACCTTGGATTCACCGAACTATATTATAACTAGACACTTTTATACTTGAAAGTAAATTAAACATTTTTGAGTCGTGTTACTAATACTAACAACTTTATCAGTAGTAAAAAAAAATTACATAAAAATTTTTTAAAGAAAGGAACAAGGCGGAGTGGGAATATCCCTCCACATTTGGAATTGGATGTTTTTTGGCCTCTATCGCGGTGGTGTTTAAAAGCAAATGCAAATAGTCACCAAATTTCTGAAAGTTATTCAAGAGTGGGGAGGACTAATCAGCATCAACTTGAGCTTCAGTTAATTGCTAGTTATTATGCTACGGAAATTTCTAATGATAATTTGGCTCACAAGGGCATGTTACAACGAAGTCTCAACAGAAACGTCCCACTCGAGGTCGTGGAAAGTCACCACATTCAATTATTTTATTTTCTACTTTTAGGAAAAGTATGTTAAATGTGTTGATTTACTGAAGAAGGGTTTAGATATGAAATGGGTATTATACCTAGGGTTTAAAACTTCAAATTAATTTCCCAAAGTTTTCCTGACTATTAAGGTTGTAACTTGTAAGGTCTGGTAATAATGTACTCTAGGTGTCATAAATTTCACAATCTAATCTTTGCTGCGCAACGTGTTTAACACCTCTAAAATAATAGAAAAGGGTACACAAGGAATTAAGGAAAGGGCAGCAATACTACTGTGCCGACTATTAGACATGTCTCTTACTCATCTCTCCACTACGCTAACAGGCTCGATCACTTCCTAAAAAGAGAAAAGGAGGGATTCCGGAGGAGCAACAATGCTCTTCCACACTACTCACTTACTAGTCCTCTATTATTGTTTTTACTACTTTTACGACGAAATTGCTAGTTTGAGCGTTAGATTTTTATTTTTTTTTGTAGATACAACATGATTGGTCGGAGCTTTGGAAGTCAAAAACAAACTCAAAATCTAACAACTCTAGTGCAAAGAAAAATGAGCTTCTTCATCTTCAAATCACATAGGTAATGGAATTTTTTAGTTTCCAAAGAAAAGTTTATAAACATATAAACAAAAATGGAACTAAGTGTATAATAAGTAACTCTAGGATTAATGGTGAAATTGGCAAACTACCATTAGATTCACAGAAAATCTAAGCCCAAAAATTGTGAGGTTAGTGAACTTTCCCTCCAAAAAAGGAATTTTCTTACTCCTCTCCAAGTAGGCTGACACAACATGAAAACGCTATGCTAATACAAACTCGCTCTTTTTTTCATTCGATATATGTTTTTATTTTTCAATAATAACAAAGTGCTTTCATATATCATTTAGCATGTGTCGCATTTATTGAAATGCAATGCAAAGTGACTTTGAATAGAATTAATCAAAAAAAATATTAACTATTATTTCCAACTTTATTGCTTATAGGAGACAACGACAGAGTGTTCTCTATGGGTAATTTTTAAGAACCTCCCCTGAAATTTAGTGTATTGATAGTCTGATAGAAAGTATTCAAATAATTACAAAGACCTCCTCTAATATTAGTATATAGTTAACTTCACTGTTAGTAGACTAACAAAAAATCAAAAATACCCTTAGCTAAAAAAATGCTATAAAAACTACAACTTGTGTAATGATAGTAAATAAAGCTGCTAACATATTGGATATTTATTGTAGCAGTGGCTATAAATATAACTATTGTCAAGCTAAAAAATCACCATTATAGCCGCAATTTTGTCAACTTTCTTCTCATAATTTCTTCCTTCATTATTCAACACACTGCAAAAGCTCAATAATTAGTAAATTTCCATTACATCCATTGCTTCTTCGACTTTATTCTTAAAATTTCTTCCTTCGCCATTCAACACATTTCAAAAGCTCAATAATTAGTAACATACTTCAATAAGACAACAAACAAACTATAATTCACCCTTTGATGCATTCAAAACACACAACCAACAATAGCATCAAATATACACAACTCTGCTAATGAAATATAAGAGCAAAACAAGAAATTAAACTGACATGACTAAGATACTCTCCCAATTCTGTTAGAATATTATTAGATATTGTTTTTCTTGTTAAAGTATAATAGATAAATAATGCGCAATTTATGAACCATGATGTTTGCTTTACTTTTTGGCGGTAGTAGCTTCAAATTCAATGATAGTAAATGAACAATGATTTATTGATTATGAATGTAATTGTAAAGCTAGGTGTTTATAATATTTAGACTTTGGAATTGAAAAATATTCCTTCGCAATTTAAATTGAAGCCAAAGAAGAAAAAAAAAACCTTTCTTTGGTATGTCAAGTTTCATGCCTCAAGCTATATGAATAAGAAGGCAGACTAGAGCGTAAGAATGAGTGCTACTGCCATAGCAAAAGTCTGGACCAATTGGATAATCATACCGCCATGCAGTTTCATGGCAAACAAAAATCAATTTATCATCCCAGGCCAAATCACAACCGAACCTACCTTTTGATTCTAAAATAATAAGTAAATAATCAAAGATTTCAATTCATGTAAGTTTGAAATCAATAAAAACACCCAAAAAAAAATTCTTTTTCATTCAATATAACACATCCTGCAGCTTCTTCAACAAATTGAGGCACATTTTTTCATTATTAATCAGTATAACAATTGAAAAAAAAAATCTAACATGGAAGGCTTTTTTACGAAACTAATGTTTTTTGGGTTCCAATTCCTATTGTCTCAGACGCTAGCTGCAGGTGAAATTTGCTCAACGGCACCATTTTGCCACCATTGTAGCTTGTCATGTTCATACTTAGCTTAAAATTACTTGAAGGTAGCGTAGATTCTATTGTTATAAAAGTTTCTTCAGAGCTTTTCAAGCATGAAAATTGCCGTGGATTTTGTTCCATGAGAGAGAAAAATGGAGTTTTGGTTCATCTCAAATAATTAAAAATGATATGAGTACCAGAATTTAAGTCATCAAGTGTGTTTTGAAGTTTCTTTGATTTTTATTTTCGAAATCACTAATTTACCCTAATATACTAAGAATATATAAAAAGATCAACTAATGTCAAGGGAGTTTCCTGTAATGTGAATATTTTTTTTATCATACTATCAATATGCCAAATCTCAGGAGTGGTCCCTAAAAATTGCCCTTCTCTATATTTAGTTTTGGGAATGAGTTTATGATTTTATATTTATATTTAGGATGAAATATTTAATTTGAAAAGCTTTCTTACTTGACACAAGTAACAAATTTCAACTAAATAATAATATAACCACAAACTCTTGTACAAATTTATTTTGTACAAACTGATGTGACATGATAAAATTAGTTGAATTAAATATCTCTTGACCGACATGATTTATTTTTATTATTTTGTATTTTCATTGAACCAATGAATTAATGCTAAATCGGTTTGTACAAAATAAATTTATTCAAGAGTTTGTAACTGTATCATTACTCATTTCAACTAGCAAGCTTTATTTAGAGCATCCAGCTGCTTCAAGCCAAGACCACGTTTCTCGGCAGTACAAAATTAATCCTAAGAGATAAATGGCATTTTCCGCTGTTGGAAAGAAAGCTTGCCTTACTAGTAAAATCAATAAAGTACAAGATTAACCATGCAAACATTACTTCTAAACAAAAAAGCATTTCTTATGTATTTCTTATGTGAATTCTCATGCTATCCAGCTACCAGAAGAATTGAAATTCCTATTTGTCTTTATCCTAGATAGTCATTCGCTTCCATTATCTCTTTTTACATATGATTTTTATAGCTAAGTCATTCACTTCCAATTCCTATTGACATATGATTTTGTTTTTCTATTGGTCCTATGGAAACATGCTTTGCTTGGCTAAGTCTACAATGCCGGGCATTGTGCCGGTTTTAAATGCAACCGTTGGATTCAATTAAAATGAATCCAATAGCTAAGATTAAATGTAAATAAAAAAATGGTTACTCATTAAACCGGTTGCAAAAATCCATTCCAATTTCCCTCTTTGAAGCTTTCTCATTAAAATGGTTGCAAAAATCCATTCCAATATCCCTCTTTGAAGCTTTCTCATTAAACCGGTTACAAAAATCCATTCTAATTTCCCTCTTATTTAGACTTAACCGTCTAAAGTTAAAGATTTATGGCAACTCAAAATGACTCTACCTTTACGGAAAGACAATCCACAACTAGTCCACCATTCTTTGATGGTAATGACTACCCATATTGGAAAACTAGGATGAGAATTTATTTGCAAACTTTAGATTATGAAATTTGGGAAGTTTTTTGTGATGGTCCATTCATATCTATGGCTAAAAATGAAGTAGAAGATGATATTCCACAACCGTCAAGTCAATGAAGTTAGTTAGAAAAGAAAAAGATATCCTTAAATTCTAAGGCAGCGAATACTTTGTTTTGTGCTCTTGATAAGAAAGAGTTTCAAAGAGTGTCTAGTTGTGAGAGCGCTCAAGAAATATGGAATAAACTTGAGGTTGTCTATGGAGGGACAAATCAAGTTAAAGAGTCCAAAAATAGTAGATACACTCATCAATATGAATTATTCCAAATGGAATAAAATAAAAGTGTGTATTCTATGTATACAAGATTTGAGACATAGTAAACACCCTAGGAGCCCTAAGAAATTTTTTTTTGAATAGCGAGAAAGTTAAGAAAATTATTAGGTCACTTCTAAAAGAATGGAGACCTAAGAGAACTGCCATTGAGAAAGCCAAAATTTAAATATCTTACCTATTGATGATTTGATTGGCTCTTTTATTTCATATGAAGAAGACTTGGTGATAGAGAAAAATGCATGAAAAAAGAAGAAAAGCATTGCTCTCAAAGCTTCAAAACATAAGAGTGATAAGGAAAGTGAGTTAGATGATGAAGAGATGGCTATGCTAGCTAGAAGATTCAGAAAATTTTACAAGAAAACTAATGGGCGGAGAAAATTCAGAAACTTCAAGAATTAAAAAGAAAAGAATGAGCCAATCATTTGTTATGAATGCAAGAAGCCCAGATACTTACGATCATAATGTCATCTTCTCAACAAGCTCAAGAAGAAAACAATGGTAGCCACATAAGATGATAACGATGAGGAAACAAGTGACTATGAAGAGCAACAAAAGATGGAAAATCTAGCTCTCATGGCAATCAGAGAAGAATCATTTGAAGAACTTGATGAGGTAAATAATCTTCCAACATATGATGAATTATATAATGCCTTTAAATAACTGCATGATGAGTAGATAAGAATTGGTAAAAAGAATGCATACCTTAAAAACAAAATGCTAGAACTTGGAAATGAAAATGATGCCCTACAAAAATGCAATGATTCATTGAATGAAAAGATAAAAGAATTAGAAATGACAAGAAAATGTTGCATGATAATATTGCATCTTTTAAAGGCAAATAAAGTACTTCATATGAGCATGAAAAATCATATATTGATGAATTGATAAAAGAAAAAGAAGTGCTTAAGAAGAAGAGTAATGAATTAAATGAAATTATGTTAAAATTTACCAGTAGTCAAAATAACTTGGAAAAATTGCTGAACTCTAAAAAATGCATGTTTGATAAAAGAGGACTTGGGTATAAGCATAACTTGAAACAAAAATATTATAAGAATTATTTTGTTAAAATTACCTCTACAAGTGATCATTAGATTGTTGTCATTATTGTAATCAAGATGGTCACATGAAAAATAGATATCCAGTGAAAAAAAATTCATATTATGGTGTCAAATGAATTTGGGTTCCAAAAGGAACCATTGCTAACACTCAAGGACCTAAGAAGTTTTGGGTACCTAAAACTTAGAAACTTTTTCTGCAGGGATAAAAAGAAAGCAAAAATAAGTGGTACTTGGACAGGAGATGTTCACCACACATGACAAAGACTTACTCTTGGTTTTCAAGTTTTACCAAGATCGAGAACGGTGGAAATGTTTCTTTTATAGACAATTCAAAAGGAAAGATCATTGGTATTGGCGATGTCGGTAATGTATCCTTTACTCATATTGAAAATGCGTGTTTAGTTGAAAACTTAATAAATAATTTTCTTAGCATTAGTCAACTATATGATAAGGGCTAAAAATTTGTTTTTGATAAAACTAGATGTGTTATTAAGAATGCATTTGATGGCAAGATTTTGTTTGTAGGAAATAGATGTGTCAGTGTTTATGCTATTGAAATAGATTGTGCATCTACACATGATAAATGTTTTTCCACATTGCATGATGATGGTTCGTTATGGCATAGAAGACTTGGACATGCAAGCATGGATTTAATTTCAAAGATTTATAAAAATGATTTAGTTAAAGGTTTTCCAAAATGCGGTTTTCAAAAAGATAGAATTTGCGAAGCATGCCAATTTGGCAAACAAATCAAAACCTCTTTCAAAAGAAAAAATCATATTTCTACTTCAAAACCTCTTCAACTACTTCACATAGACTTATTTGGACCTTCAAGGTATGCTAGCTTGAGTGGAAGTATTATGCTTTTGTAGTTATTGATGATTTTTCAAGATATATATGGATATTATTCTAGTTAATAAGGATGATGCTCTTAATGTTTTAAAAGTGTTTTGTAAGAAAATTCAAAATGAAAAAGGCTATAGTATTGCATGCATTATGAGTGATCATAGAGGAGAGTTTGAAAATCATGCATTTGAAGCTTTTCGCAATAATTTTGGCATTTTGCATCAATTTTCATCACCGAGGACTCCATAAAAAAATGGAGTTATTGAGAGAAAGAATAGATCGATTCAAGAAATGGCTTGGACCATATTGAATGAAAATTCTTTGCCTAAGTATTTTTGGGCCTAGGCCATCAATACCGCTTATTATGTTTTAAATCGTGTGTTGATTAAACTTCATCTTAATAAAACTCCCTATGAGCTTTGAAAAGACAAAAAACTCAACATTGGTTATTTCAGAGTTTTTTAATGCAAAATATTTTATTTTGAACACAAAAGATAATCTTGGCAAATTTGATTCAAAATCTGATGTTGGCATCTTTCTTGGGTATTTAAACTCAAGCAAAACTTATAGAGTTTATAACAAAAGAATTTTAGTTGTGGAAGAGTCTATGAATGTTACTTTTGATAAGTCTAACACATCCACTACGGAGAAAGTTGTTGTTGATGATGTTGCAGATAAAAGCTACAAGAAGACTTATTAAAGAATAACCAAAAGGATGCAACACCAGGAAATCAAGAGAAACAACATGAAGAAACAAATGAAGAGTAAAATGAAGGTACTTCTCAATCACTCCCCAAGGAGTGGAGATATATTTCTTCTCATCCTAAAGACTTAATTTTAGGAGATCTCTCACAAGGCGTAACAACTAGATCATCATTTAGAAATACTTGTGAACATGCTGGATTCATATCTCAAATTGAACCAAAATTATTTGCGGATGCGAAAAATAATGAATCTTGGATTATGACAATGCAAGAGAAGTTAAATCAATTTGAGAGAAACAATGTGTGGGAATTAGATCTTAAACCAGAACATCAATCCATTATAGGCACTAAATGGTTATTTAGAAATAAAATAGATGAATCCGGTATGGTTGTAAGGATTAAAGCTAGATTAGTGGCTCAAGGTTACAACCAAGAAGAAGGAATTGGTTTTGATGAAACATTTGCACCTGTAGGTAGATTAGAATCCATTAGGATACTCTTAGCATTGCATGTCATAAAGACTTTATTTTATTTCAAATGAATGTCAAGAGTGCTTTCTTAAATGGTTATGTTATGGTGGAAGTTTATGTGAAACAACCCCTTGGTTTTGAAAATGAAAAATTTTCAAATCATGTTTATAAGTTGTCAAAAGCATTGTATGGATTAAAACAAGCATCTAGAGCTTGGTATGATAGGCTTAAAATTTCTTGTTAGATAACAATTCTTCTATATGGTAGCATTATTAGTAAGATCCTTTGACACTTTCATGTTTCCTTGATCGAACCTGCCTATGTTGAGACCAAAAATCTGGGAAGGGAAATTATTTTGCCGATTAGCTTTCATTGGAGGTAAAGGAAGTGGATCAATGTTAAATCTTGTAAGAATGAAGACACTTTGTTAAATCTTGTAAGAATGAATGCTTAACGATGTTTAGTCTGAGGATGAGCAACTTGATTTTCGACTAGGCATTAGACCTCCTACACCTCGCTGAGCTGCAACAGCGCAATCTCAGGATGAGGAGTTGGTTAAGCATCCTGAGGGACCTTCAGTTTCTGAGGATCGTATCCAGCAGCACTTTGACAAAATGGACACCCTTTACATGCAGCAGCAGCAGCTCCAACCCCAATTTCAGACATTTCGGCAGAAGATTCTAGACTAGCAGCAGGAACTACTTCATGGTCAGCGACGCATCCTTGGTTAATTTGGTTTTTATCCTTGCAGTTCTTCCTCACAACCCCCATCTTAGTTTCTGCATTTATGTTTTTCACACATACATTAGTCATCTAATTTGTTTTATGTTTTGGATAATGTTATGTAGCTGTTGTGATGATATGTTGATTATTTGAACTTTATTTTTGATTATGTTGATTTTGACGATATGTTAGAGTTTTTCTTGTGATTGTGATGACTTTGTTTTCAATTTTATATGGATTTTTAAAACTGACACTAATGCATTGGAAAACTGCAACTATAGTAAAGTGACAAGATTCATAAACTTATTTGTACTGTTAAATGAACTCGAAATATTCTGAAATTTTATATAGAAGTTGATACATGTGTCTAGTTTTTCCAATTTTAATTTCATAATTTTCTGATTAGTATATGATTTTATAAAAATCTCAGAACATGTTCTGTTCGGTTAAGGTACTGTGAAATAGTTTCGAACTTGTCAAGTCATAAATAGTCTTGAAAATTTTTTTAGTATCGAATTCACTTTCTTTTTTTTAAATAAGAAAAGAATTACAAGAAAACAACTAAAATAAATTATTTACAAAAATTAATTCTACGAATTAAAATAACTTACCTCTCCGGTAATGGCGTCAAAAACTTCTTGTGCAAATTTTATTGAACTCGCAAGTGCGCGAATCTATTATAGAATAGATCAATAGTGATGAGTATCAATCACACAAGAAGGTGGATTTTAATTGTTGGTAGAGTTAATTTTCTAAGTAGGTGATTGGATTTTTTGTGGAAGCGATTTTGTTTATCCTAAAATTTAAATTAAATTGGTGGGAATAAATTGAATTGAAATTTATTAAAATGAAGCACTTGGATATTTAGATCTGCACCAACATACACCATGGGCTTAATATTCTTTATTAATGACAATTAAATTATGAGAGGGGTTTCCAATCCTCATGAACTTCACTCTAATCAATATGGTGCTAAGGGCTTATCGTGCCAACTAGTAATAGCTTTGCACTAGACAAGATTATTACTATTTATCGACAAAAAGTCAAAATATCCACAAATATCAGAGGGGAAGAGAAAGTAAATTTATCAAATTAACCCCATGAAACATGTTGAGACTTCATCTTCAACCCAAGCTTTAAAAAAAATTAGCTACTTATAATTGAATTAAGAGTAAAATGTGAATTTATTAAAATACGTAGAAAATACAAGATGACGAAGGAATTACAGAAAACGGAGCTAAAAAATGAATTCAAGGGTGTCAAATTAAAAAAATGAGTAAATCATGGCTATTAGATTAAAACAATTTGGACGCTCAGGATTGCATTACGTGGTAAGTTCTGAGTGGATAGAACACATCATCAGAGCTGTCATTTCGTGTATATGCATGTACCGTACTCACATTTGTTTTAGTCCACTAACATACTGCCACGTCACCGGTCAACACCAGATCAACATTTTAGTCCAATAGGATCGTGACACATCATCGGTCAATGCCAACTTATCAATCAACGCCACATAAGCAGTCAATGCCACATCATTCGTGCAACGAATGCTGCCACGTCATTGGTCGGTGCCACATCATCGGTTAACACCATGTCATCGAATCATATATGTGAATAGTATCGTAAACAGTACCGTACATGTGAACAGTATCGTTTACCCTTTTATACTCCTCTTAAGGTTTTTGATTGTCGTGAGTCCAAAATTCCTGTTCGTTTTGCTCTCTGATCTTTCTTTTATTGTAAAATAACCATGATATCCCTTAAATACATAAAATACTTAATTAAAATAAAACACACATAATTAAATTACAAGGGACTTAAATATATAAAATAGGGATGTTAGTGGGACTTGAAGTGTAAAATGACGATTTTCTCCTTTATAAATATACACTTTGTAGCACTCAACACACCCCCAATAGCTTATTACTAGTCCCTAGTAATTTAAGCGAAGATAAAATTCAAACCCAAAATAATTTTTCTTTTTAAACAGTCGTGCTTATTCAATCATACTAATGATAACAATCAAATAAAAGTATAAACATTATCTCCAGCCTAAAGAAATATCACCCTTACATCAACCATCCACATGAATCAGTCCAATAGACTTTGTCACAATTACAGTAATCAAGCCACTTTCAAGAATGACATGTCAAATCCTAAAATCTCACTGGTAGTAGTGACACTCTCATAAGAAAATTAAACCCAATAGAAATAGTCACTCTAATGAATAGTAAATTGAGAGAAAATAATAAAAGAGTAATATCACACTCTCATCAAGATGAAAAAAATATGCTCACAGCTTAGAAATAATATAATCTTATATCAAACAAAAAGCTAGTCAACCCAATGTATTCATCATTTTTTTTATGCACCACTACATCTTTTTAGCCCATATAACTGGCTTCTACTTCAGACTATAGTTCCCTAAAATCAAGAAAGACTTTTATTAGGATGTAACGTAGGCTAGGGACATGGCTAATAAAGGAGGGAAAATAGGAAAAATAAAATATATATTTGAGAAAAAGTAGAGATCTTTTGGAAATTAAAAGGTACATTTCGCTTATTTATCATTATTTTTTTCTTTTTTTCTTTTTGAAAGAAATTTGTTTTTTTATGGCACAACTTTACTGAACAGAATAATTATTTACATTTTTCTCAAACATAAATAGGTGATGGAACTTGTAAGATATCGGGTAATATTCCAAATCGGAGCGAGTCAAGATGATAAGTTGACAAAGAAAAGTGTTTTTGTTTAATATAAAAGGCTCAAAAGGGTTAACTATGGATATTTCACAAAAGGAATGACTAAAAAGGCTCAAACGGGTCAAATGTGGCATTTCCATTGTCTTTCAGGGCTCTAAATAATCTTCTATATCTACTAGTTAGATGACCTCCAGATGTAGCAACACACATTTTTTTTTGGTTCAGAGTTGACTCAAAGAAAATCTAAAGATCATGTATAAAATAATAAACTGCTAAGCTGCATGAAGAATGAACAAAAAATGTTATTCTCAAAGAAAAATGACAGGCTCAAAAACTCACTTAGAAATTATTATGACATGCGTATTCCTTTAAGCAACTCATATTTGGCTTCGACATCAACATGTTGAATAGCAAACATAGTGTAACATAACTTAAGGCCAAAGATAATACAAGTACTAAAATTTGAAAGTTATCATATCATCCAATGTTAAAAATAATCACACAAAATAATTTTATTTTTTTTATTTTTTATTTTATACAACATTCTACCCCCAACCTATTCTAAAAAAAATGCACGCAGAAAGGTGAACATGATGGAGAAAACTAATTGGTAAAAGAAGAAGTTAGAAAGAAGAAAAAAAAGAAAAAGAAAATGTTTGGAAAATAAACTTTCTTTTTTAAACTAAGAAGATGCGTTTCTATAGTCACCACACTCTATATTCAGCCATCTTCGATTTAGAAATTTAAAAGTATATATTTATAAAGGTGAAATAAGAAAGAAGAAGTTAGAAAGATCACACTTAAAATGATTGTCAAAGCTTAATAATAAGATAATAAAGAAAAATAAAATGTCTAGAACTTTTTCTTTTTTATTTTACTTTTAAACTAAGAAGATGCGTATCTAGAGTCGTTACACTCTATTTTTAGCCATCTTCGACTCAAAAAGTTAGCCACTGTTAGTTTCTACAACAAAAATCAGTAAAAACTTCGCCAGAATTGAGAAATTCCAAAATTTTCAACTATTCCCTCCCCCCAACCTGAACGAAACATTGTCCTTAATGTTTTAAAGGAAAGAAGTAGAGTTTAGAAGACATCATCTGGATGTTGCAATATAGAAGAAAATATTTACAAGTAGAAAGTTAAATGTAATTTGCACTGCTTACTGCGGCTACTGTGACCATCATTATTTGGACACTCCAACACAAAGGTCCTGGAATTTGGCTCTGATCGATAAGCTTGTAACAGATTAAGTAGCTCATTAGTAGTAGCACAAATAAAAACTTTTTTCGCTGCGAAATGAATGAAATAGTTTTTGATTGTATGGTTAAGAAATGTGATAAAGCCATCATAAAAGTTATTGACATTTAACAAACCGATGAGTTCTGATGAATGTTTGTATAGGACCAAAATGCTAATGTGATTAGTGCCTCTAGAGTTGCAAGATCTCCTGATAGGAAAACAAAAGCATTAGCGTGATTTAGTATTTCAGCTATTCTCTCTTGCATACCTAAGACGACTAACTTTTCTTCAGTTGGTGAGTCAGACAAACAGCCCAAATGTTTTAAGGTTCTTGGGATGATGCTAACACTTGGCTCCTTCTGACATAAGCAGCTTCTGAGACCAGTTTTGATAACCCTTGGTCACCTCCTCCATATACCAAGTGTAATTTTCTTGCTGCTATGCTTCGACCAAGATCTATGGCTGCCTCAATAAACTCTTTATATCTGCCATAGTTAAACCCAAAGAGCACACAAATATTCTTGAAATGTTTATTGGGAGTAGCTGCCATTGGGATACTTCTCAAAAACAATTTGTAAGTGCTAAATAAAAAATCATATTTAAGGATCTTTGAGACAGTGGGTAATAGTTGTGTATGAGGTAGCATGTCTGTGTTAATTAACGCATAAAGCACATGGCTCGAGAGTAAAAAAGAAAATAGTAAAAAGAAAAAGCAAACAATGATAAAATAAAATTATTAAAGACAAGAATGCAAATGATAAAACAACAATGAAATAAAAGGATGTTTACAGGTAGTTGTGACTGTGGCTCACATCTTCCTCTGGTTTTACGTCTAAAAACTGCTTGAATGCCCTTTATGGGTCGAGGATAGGCTTCCCATCCAGTTTTCTTATAAACTAGCAAACAAGGTCGTTTTTAATCAGATTCCCGAGACTGTATCGTGCATGCTTTTTTGGGAATAATGGTCATAATTAAATAATTACTCCTTGTACGTATCCACTAGGATGCGTTTCAAAAGACAAAAGGATATCATTCAATGACTCTTTATTCAAGACATCCCTAATGAATTGAATCTTGTCTTCCCTATTATCATACACCATTCCTAAAGAACATGGTTTTTATCGCATCTCATTCTGGTGCATTTATGACAAGCAACAGAAAGTTTTCGAGCTCTTCGTTTTCTTGCGTAATTTCCTTCACCACAACTAGGTATGTATGCAATAAATTTGGTGTCAACATTTATGTTAACATAATGTTGATTTTGATGATAACAAATAAAATTAAGAATGATTAAGTTTTTGAAAGTTTAAATTATTTTTCATACATTTTAAATAAATTATTATTTTCACATTAAAAAGGTTTTATATCTAATGGAAAAATAATTTTATGAAATTGGTTGTTTTTCAAGTTTATGGTTTAATTGAAAGAATTTTAAAAACTTTAAAATCAACAAGTATTGCTTAGAATTTCAAATTTGGACTTATTTGAAAATATTTAAATCTTTTAGGTCATTCTATAATTTTACATAGTTTGGGAGATATCATAATTTTAGAAAGTTTTGGAATTCACAAAGTATTATTTAGAAATTCTGAAATTGGACTTAATTGTAAAATTTATAACGTTTTGGGCCATAGTACAGTTATATAAATTTTTGGAGTGAAACTGTCATTTTGGTAAATAGTTCACTGCAGCAGTCACTGTAGCATCCGGGTAACCGGATGTCACTAAGCGAAAGACTGAATTTTGAGCAGAATTCATCTGAATTGAAAGCGGCAATCTGGTTGTGCTAAACGGTAATCCGGTTATTGGGTAGAAAGCTTCTGGAGCATAAACAGCAATCCGAAAATTGTAAGCGGCGTGCCGGTTGTTCCAAAATTTAAATTTTTGCCTTAACGGTATCATGCAAGCGGCTAATAGGAAACCATAAACAGTAAGCCGGTTATGAGCAAAAAGTGCATAGCGGCTAGTTTTTGAGTTCCAACTATATAAACTCAAATCTAAATCATTTTTGGTAATCTTGACAAGTATAAACAAGTGCACACAACATATATTGAGCTTCAAATTTGAAAATCATTATAGATTAAATCTTCATTGAGCTATCATTTGTATATCCACTCTAAAAGAGAGTTGTTTGTTGTATTTTTTTATTTCACATCAAATTGTGAGTGTACAAGTGTGATAAACAGTTAGGGTGAAGAGATTGGGGAGATAATCTCTTGATTGTAAAGGTCCATTGACACCTTGGAAGTCAATTGTAAACATTTGAAGCCTTGGGGGGCTTGGATAATGAAATCCTCAAGTCTGGTGAGCTTAGAGGCGTGGACGTAGGTGGGGATAGCCGAACCACGTAAAAATCCTTGTGTTTGTTTTCTTTTCCCTTACTCTCTTATTATTGTGCGTTATTGAATTTATTATTTTTGATTCCATTAAGGCATTAGATTTAATTGTTGTGTGATTTGCTTAGATTAAATTTTAAAATCCCAATTCACCCTCCTCTTGGGTTGCCTAGTTTGTATTTCATTTGGTATCAGAGTAAGGTGCTCTTGTGTAGACTTAACCATCTAGAGTTAAAGATCCATAACAACCCAAATTAGCTCAACCTTCATGGAAGGCCAATCCACTGTTAGACCTCCATTTTTTTTTGTGGTAATAACTATCCATATTGGAAAACTAGGATGAGAATTTATTTACAAGCTTTAGATTATGAAATTTAGGAAGTTGTTTGTGATGATTCATTCATTCCTTTTTATCTAAGGTACAAAATAAAGCATTCATAGCCTTTGAATTTAAAGACAACTTTTCTTATCCGACTCATTTAAAGCATTCTTCCTAGGAATGAAATTTGGAGAAAACTTGAAGTTTTGTATGAGGAGACTACAAATAAGGAGGAATTTCATGAAGTGTCGAATCGGATAATGAACTTGATGAGGTAAATGATCTTCCTACTTATGATAAATTACATGATGCTTTTAAAGAATTGCATGATGAGTGGATGAAAATTGGTAAAAAGAATGCATGTCTTAAAAAGAAAATGGTAGAGCTCACAAATAAAAATGAATCTCTGAGTGCAAAGATTATATGCCTAGAGTTAGAGAATAAAACATTGCATGATAAAGTTGTATTATCAAATGAGAAATGTAACACTTCACACGAGCATCTAAAATCACATGTAGATGACTTGAAAAATGAAAATGATGCTTTTCAAAAACACAATGATTCATTAAATGAAAAGATTAAAGGACTAGAATTAGAAAATAAAACTTTGCATAATAGAGTGGCATTATCAAATGAGAAACCAAGCGCTTCACATGAGTATCTAGAGCCACAAGTAGATGATTTGAAAAAGGAAAACTACATGCTCAAGAAAAAGAACATTGAACTTAGTGATGTTGTATTAAAATTCACAAATGGTCAAAAGAACTTAGAAAAATTACTCAACTCTCAAAAATGTGTGTTTGACAAAGGAGGTATTGGTTTTAAGCCAAATTTGAAGCAAAAATATTATAAGAGTTATTTTTTCAAAGCTATCTCCAATAATGATCAAATTGTATGCAATTATTGCAATCAAAATGGTCACATGAAGAATTATGTCCAGTTAAAAGAAATGCATATTATTGTGCAAAATGTATTTAGGTTCCAAAAGGAATTATTGCTAACACTCAAGGACCCAAGAATATTTAGGTACCAAAGCACACGACTTGAATATTTTTTTGTAGGTACCACAAACAAGGAATGGTGGAGAGTTCCTTGATGAAGCTTGTGAGGATAATCACTTGATCATGGTCTAAGTAAAAATAATGAGGCAAGATGATTTAATTGTTCTGGTAACAATTATTGTCTTATTGATTATAAGTGATGGTTTTTCAATCTTAGTAAATATTTAGCATTTCATTTGGTTTCATAACATTAAGTGCATTAACATGAAGTGGATAAGTTTATGTTGCCTATTTATTATGTTGAGTGGATCATGATAAATGGATAATAGCTTGAATTTTTGAAAGTATGCTTGTATGTTTACATGATGGAATTGTCATTGTATATAACATTGAGTGATTTATCATGATGTCTTTGTTTGATTTTGGTGATTGTATGATGTGTATGCATGATAGATGAGTTATATGCTTACATTTATAGTTCATGCATTAAAAGGCTTATTGAAATATTTTAAATCACAAAATGATTTAAAATCAATCAATTTTTAAGCCAAAAATAAATTGGTATGTATAATACAAGTCTAAGAGCTTACCAAATTTCAAAAATATTTTCCAAAGCTTAACCGGTATACCGCTTCCTATCACCCGAAAAACCGTTTTTCTTATTGATTATTCTATGGATTAAATCCGGATAACCGGATTAAACAAACAGAAAGCCGAATTAGCTTTGGTTGCTCTCGGGTTGAATTTTGGATAACCGGATTGGCAAAACCGGTAAGCCGTTTGAGAGAGTTTCAATTATGGACAACAATCGGTCATCCGGTTATAAAAATTCGGAAAGCCGAATTTGCAAAGCTTCTTTTCTACCTCAAAACCGGACAGCCAGTTCCTTTAGCCAGAAATTCAGATTCGCATAACTAACTCACTGTCCAAAACCGGATAACCGGTTAGTGCTATCCGGATAGCTGGATTCATATGTTTATAAGCTATTTTTCTTCTTCGTTTTTCATTTTTTTTTCTGCACATGTTATCCTTCTCTCTCCAAAACCGTTAGCAAACTCTCCTCCATTTCCATTCAATGTTTCTTCATTTCTCACCTCTTTTTATGCCAAAATCAATCATTCAAACCAATACCCATGCATTTCACTTTCATTAAACACTTACCAATCATTATTTCTTCACTTGTTCTTCATTATTTTATCATCATCTCTCATGCGTGAATAGTACTTCTCCATTTCTCTCTCAAATTTCTTCATCTTTCACTCATTTTCTTGTTAAAATCAATCATTCAAATCATTATTCATCCATTACTCCTTCAATTTTTACTCTCAAAATAACATTTCATCAACTCTTCACATAAAACCCAAAATCAAAAACCTAACTCTACGGGTTTCTCTCTCTTTATTTTCAAGCTTCCTTTAGCCTATTTTTTATCCAAACTGCATCATATATTAGCTTCATTCATCTCTAGGATCGATTCTCTTGGCTCAAATACATCCATTTCACTCAAATTTTTAAAAACCCGAAATTGCATATTCAAGCTTGTTTTTATTTCAATAATGGCGGGTGGTGACTAGTCCAAGGGGAAACAAGTGGCCAAGAAGCGCAATGAAGATTATGGCGATTATTTGAAGTTTATATTGACTCATTTTCCGCATCCCCTACTTCAGAAACGGTTTCATGACAATTTATGTCGAGGTCGGTTATCGCTCCCTACTTTGTTAATCTTTGTAATTTGAATAATTTAGAAATTTGTGACAAATCTCTTAGTCATTTTCTCATTGCTATGGGCTGGAAAAATGTTTTAGTTATTAAGGAGCAATATTATGAAAATTTAGTTAAGGTGTTTTATTCGAATATGATTATGGAATCCTCGGATAGAATTGTTACAAGTGTTGGGGGAATTCATATTGATTTTGATGATTGATGATTATATGTGTGTTGCTTGATAAATTGATGGAGTTGTTGGTTTGTTATAATTGTTTAAGCTTATATGGAAGTATTTTTAACAATGTTGTGTACTTGAGGATTTGTTCATTTTTAAGGGGAGACTCTGCCCAAATTTTTGCTCGCACAAAATGGGTAATATCTTCATCGAATTATTTTTTGATGATCTTGTTTCGATTGTATCTATCTATCATTTTTTTTATGATGAATAGGGAAATAAATGTGATATGTTTTTGGATAAAATCATTTTGGTTAAATTTTTAAATTGGCCATATATTTAGAGGGAGCATACAATATGATTTTGGATAATATGCATTTTGAACTTTTTTGTTGTCCAAAGGGAGAGACAAAATAATAAATAATTTTGATGTTGTCAAAAGGAGGAGAATAGTATGCATTTTGAGTATTGTTTTGATGATTGATATGCGATTATGATGTTGATTTTGATGAATTTGAGATATGATGATGATTTGATTACATGGTTGTTTTATATGATGATTTTATGTTATAAGTTGCTAATTAATAGAATGATGGTTCATGATCTTTTTATGGTTGATGGATTGCGTGATGATTTTTATATCGAGTTGGCTTGTATCATGATTTATGATAATTTGGGAGTAATATTGCTAAACTTGTATTTGAGGTGATGCTTGTTGTTAGGGAGAGATTCTATCGAAATTTCTACTCGAACAACATGGGTAACAAATTTGCTACACTTATTCTTTTCTTTTAAGTTTTTCTTTTCTATGATGAAGGGGGAGAAAAATACATGTTTTTAAATTTACCAAAATTTGCTAGACTTTTTATTTGCCAATTAAGTTTTCTTTTTTATGATGAAGGGGGAGAAGAATACATTTAAATTTGTTAATTGGCAAATTGTAAGAGAAGCTTACATTTAGGGGGAGCAATTTATGGAATCATTGTTTAAATACATGAAAAGTTTGTCATCATCAAAAAGGGGGAGATTGTTAACATTTGTGTTAACATAATGTTGATTTTGATGATAACGAATAAAATTAAGAATGATTAAGTTTTTGAAAGCTTAAATTATTTTTCATACATTTTAAATAAATCATTATTTTCACATTAAAAAGGTTTTATATCTAATGGAAAAATGATTTTATGAAATTGGTTTTTTTTCAAGTTTATGGTTTAATTGAAAGAATTTTGAAAACTTTGAAATCAACAAGTATTGCTTGGAATTTCAAATTTGGACCTATTTGAAAATATTTAAATCTTTTGGATCATTCTATAATTTTACATAATTTGGGCGATATCATAATTTTAGAAAGTTTTGGGATTCACAAAATATTATTTAAAAATTCTAAAATTGGACTTAATTGCAAAATTGGACTTAATTGGATAGTGAAATCCTCAAGCTGGGTGAGCTTAGAGGCGTGAACGTAGGCGAGGATAGCTGAACCACGTAAAAATCATTGTGCTTGTTTTCTTTTCCTTTACTCTCTTATTATTGCGCGTTATTGAATTTATTATTTTTGATTTCATTAAGGCATTAGATTTAATTGTTCTGTGATTTGCTTAGATTAAATTTTAAAATCCCAATTCACCCCCCTCTTGGGTTGCCTAGTTAGTATTTCATTTGGGAGGCAACTCACCTACCAATCGTACTTTGGCCTTGATTAACCAGCGAATGTCAGCAGGTATGTTATTTCTCATAAGCAATCACATGCGTTCGGACTGAACTTTATAGATTATAACGAGGGCATTCTGAGGAAGTGAAGGGATTCAATTATGAAGCTTTGCTAAAATTTCGTTTCTATCTATACCTTCGCCTCAGAATATCAGTTATTATGGGAAATTGAAGTAACCGCTTGATTGTCATGGAGTATCGTTATCCGCCACGTAACCGGGGTAACAAACTAGAGCACAAAAATGGAGTAACAAACTAAAGCACACAAAGAAAATTAATTTCACAATCATCCTCTTATTGAATTTACCTTAAGCTTCAATTGGATATCGTAGATACCTCCTTCAATGTCTCTGAGTTGTTTTTCTAAAGCCTTAATATGAGATACTAACTCTGGTGGTTGTAGCTTGTTGAACTCGCAAGCGCACGAATCTATTGTAGAATAGATCAATGGTGTCGAGTGTCGATCCCACGAGGAGGTGGATTTTAATTAGGCGTAGAATTAATTTTGTAAATGGGTGGTTGGATTTTTGAGGAAATTGATTTAGAGGATGCTAGAATTTAGATTGGAATGACGAAATTAAATTTAAATGGAAACTATTGAAATAGAGTGCTTGGGTATCTGGATCCGTATCAACATGCACCATGGGCTAAATAATCCTTATTAATACCAATTAAATCATGAGGGGGGAATCCACACCTCATGAACCACGCTCTAATCAATATGGTGTCAAGGGCTTATCGTGCCAAATAATAATAACCTTATACTAGGGTGCCAGGTAAAACCGGGCGGAACTAGACAAGATTATTATTATTTGTCGATTTAAAAGTCAAAACCTCCACAGAAATTAGAGGGGAAGAGAAAATAAATTTACCAATTAAAGCCCATGACACATGTTGAGACTTCACCTTCAACCCAAGCTTGAAAGAAAATTAGCTACTCATTATTGAACTAGGGGTAAAATGGGAATTTTATTAAAATACGTAGAAAATACAAGATGGAGAAGGAATTACAGAAAACTAAGCTCAAAAATGGATTCAGGGGTCTCAAATTAGGGGGGGGAGGCCCCCTTTTTATAGATACATTGAGTGAATCATGGCCATCGGATTAAAAATAGTTTGGATGCACAGGATTGCGCCACGTCATCGCCATTAACGAACACGGTTTGACCACGGGTTTGACCACGCGGTTTGAAAAGAACACGGTTTGCACACGGTTTGAACAAGAACGAGGTCCGAGCGAGTGTCGTGAATGATATCCATGAACGATGCCATACATGTGAATAGTGCCGACGACGTGTGAACAATGCCATTTTTCCTTTTATGCTCCTCTTAAGGTTTTCGACTGTCCTGAGTTCAAAAGTGACGTCCGTTTTGCTATCCGAAATCTCGTTCATTGTGAAATGACCATGATACCCCTAAAATACACAAAATACTTAATAAAAACAAAACATATATAATTAAATAACAAAGGACTTAAATAAATAAAATTAGAGATGTTAGTGAGATTTAAAGTGTAAAATGATGAATTTCTCCTTTATAAATATACACTTTCTAACACTCAACACACCCCCCAACCAGCTTATTGCTAGTCCCTAGCAAATAAAGCGAAAATAAAATTCAAACCCAAATTTTTTTTTTTTTAAACAAACTTGTTTATTCAATCAGACTAATGATAGCAATCAAATAAAAGTATAAGCATTATCTCCAGTCTAAAGAAACATCACACCCACATCAACCATCCACATGAATCAACCAAGTAGATTTTGTCACAGCTACTTTCAAAAATGACATGTCAAACCCCAAAATCTCACCGGTAATAGTGACACTCTCACAAGGAAATTAAATCCAATAAAAATTGTCACTTCAATGAATGATAAATTGAGTGAAGATAATAAAGAAATAATATCACCCACTCTCACCAAAATGAAAAGAATATGCCCACAACTTAGAAATAACACGATCTCAAGTCAAACAAAATGCTAGTCAACCCAATTTATTTACTTATTTTTTTTTTCTTCTTTTTTTTTTTATTATTATGCATCACAACATCTTTTAGCCCATATAACTAGCTTCTACTTCAGAATATAGTTCCCTAAAATCAAGAAGGACTTTTATTAGGATGTAACGTAGGCTAGGGACATGGCTAACAAAGAAAGAAAAATAGAGGAAACAAAATATATGTTTGAGAAAAATAATATCTTTTGGAAACTAAAAAGTAAGTGCATTTTACTTATTTATTATTGTATTATATATCTCTCTCTTTTTTTTCTCTTTTTTTTTTTTTTTAGAGAAATTTTTTTTCTTTTTCTTTTTTTTTCTTCTTTTTTTCTTCTTTTTTTTTTCTTTTTTTTCTCTTTTTTTCTTCTTTTTTTTTTCGGTATTGCACAACTTTACTAAACAAAACAATTATTTATATTTTTCTCAAACATGAATAGGTGATGGAACTTGTAAGATATTGGGTAATACTCCAAATTGGAGTGGGTAAAGACAATAAGTTGACAAAAAAAAAAGTTTTTTTTTTTTTTAATAAAAGGCTCAAAAGGGCTAACTATGGATATTTCAAATAAGGGAAGGCTAGAAAGGCTCAAACGGGTCAAAGACGGCCTTTCCATCATCTTTTAGGGCTCTAGATACTCCTCCATATCTACTAGTTAAATGGACCTTTAGATGTAGCAACGCATTTTTTTTTTTTTACTTTTTTTTTTTTTAAAAGGGTTGACTCAAAGGAAATCTAAAGATCATGTATAAAATAATAATACTGCTAAGCTGTATGAAGAATGGGCAAAAAGGGTTACTCTCCAAGAAAAATAATAGGCTCAAAAGCTCACTTGGTATTCATTATGACATGTCAATTCTTTCAAGCAACTCCTATTTATCTTTGACATCAACATGTAGAGTAGCAAACATAGTGTAACATCACTCAAGACCAAAGATAATACAAATACTAAAATTCGAAAATCATCATGTCATAAAAACAAAATCACACTTTTTTTTTTTTTTAAAACAACATTCTACCCTCCAACCTATTCTAAACATGAAAGGGAATTATGCATGCAGAAATGTGAAAAAGATGCAGAAAAACTAATTGAAAATGTTACACTTAAAATGATAGAAAAATGATTTTTTTTTTTAACTAAGAAGATGCGTTTCTAGAGGCACTACACTCTATATTCAGCCATCTTCGACTCAAAATTTGAAAATGCATATTTATAAAGGAGAAGTCAAAAAGAAAAAGTTAGAAAAATCACACGAAAAATAAGAAATTTTTTTTTCATTATTTTTTTTTTAACTGAGAAGATGCGTTTCTAGAGTAACTACACTCCATATTCAGCCATCTTCAACACAAACAGTTAGCAACAGTTAGTTTCTACAACAAAAAATTAGTAAAAACTTAACCAACATTCCACAATTGTCAACTATCCCCTCCCCCAACTGTAACTAAACATTGTCCTCAATGTTTTAAAGGAAAAAGTAGAGTTTAGAAGACATCACCCGGGTGGTGTAACACGAGTAAGAAAATATTTACAAAGCGGAGATTTAAATCTAATTTGTGTACTTCTCTGCTCTTATTGTTACCATCGTTATTTGTACACTCCAACACCAAGGTTTTCGGATCCGCTCGGCCGATAAGCTTGTAAAATGCATCAAGTAGCTCATTAGCAAAGTGTGAGCACAAATAAAAGCTTTTTCACCGTAGAGGGAATGAAGTAGTTTTTATTGCATGGTTAAGAAATGCGATAAAGCCATCATAAAAATTATTGACATTTAACAAACCGATGGGTTTCTGATGAATGTGCAGATGGGCCCAAGATGCTAAAGTGATAAGTGCCTAGAGTTGCAAGATCTCCGGTAAGAAAATAAAAGCATCAAAGATGATTAAGCATTTCGGTTATTCTTTCTTGCATACCGAGACAACTAACTCTTCTCCGGTGAGTTAGACAAGCAGCCTAAAGGTTTTAGGGTTTGTGGTATGATGCCTAACACTTGACTTCCTCTGACAAAAGCAGTTTCTGAGACCAATTTTGATAACCCTCGGTCACCTCCACCGTATACTAAGTGTAATTTTCTCTCACTATGCATGCATCGACCAAGATCAATGGTGCCTCAAAGAACTCTTTATATTTGCCATAGTTAAATCCGTAAAGCACACAAATGTTCTTGAATTGTTTATGGGAGTAGCTGCCATTAGGATAATTCTCAAAAATAATTTGTGAGTGCAAATGAAAAGAATCATATTTAAGGATCTTGGCGGCAATGGGTCACAAATTTGTGAATGAGGTGTCATGTCTATGTCAATTAATCGTAATGCACATGGCTTGAGAGTCAAAAAGAAACAAAAAAGGAAAAGCAAGTAATGACAAATATAAAATTATTAAAGACAATAATGCAAATGGTAAAACAACAAGAAAAATAAAACAAAAAGGTAAAGTAAAAGGATATTTATGGTAGTTGCGATTGTGGCTCACATCTTCCTCGGTTTTACGTCCGTAAACGGCTTCAACGCCCTATGGGTCGAGGATAGGCTTCCCATCCAGTTTTCTTATAAACCGGCAAAAGTGGTCGTTTATAGTCGATTCCCGAGATCAGATCGTGCATGCTCTTTTCTGGAATGATGGCCATAATCGAGAATCGCTCCTTGCACATATCCACGGGATGCGTTTCAAGAGACAAAAGGATATCATCCAATGACTCCTTATTCAAGCCATCCCTAATGAATTGAATCTTATCTTTCTGTTATCGACACCATTCCTAAAGAACATCGTTTTTTATTGCATATCATTTCGCACACTTATGACACGCAACCGAAATCTTTCGAGCTCTTCGCTTTCTTGCATAATTTCCTTTACCACAACCAGGCATGTATGCAATAAATTTGTGAGGCAACTCACCGCCAAGCGTACTTTAGCCTCAATTAACCGAATATCAGCAGGTATGTTATTCCTCATGAGCAATCGCATGCGTTGGATCGAGCTTTATAGATTGTGAGGAGGGCATTCGAGGAAGTGAAGAGAATCGACTATGAAGCTTTGCTAAGATCTCGTTTCTATCCATACCTTCGCCTCAGAAGATCAGTAATTATGGGAAACTGGAGTAACCGACTTGATTGTCACGGAGTACCGTTATCCGCCACTTAACCGGGGTGACAAACTAAAACACACAAACTAAAACACACAAACGGAATAACAAACAAATAAAAACACACAAAGAAAATCACAATCGTCCTCTTATAGAATTTACCTCAAGCTCCAACTGGCAGTTGTAGACATCGCTTTCAATGTCTCGAGTTGGCTTTCTAAATCCTCAACGGGATATTAACTCCGGTGGTTGTAGCTTCCAAATACGATGTGTTTTACAAAATCGTATCTGGCCTCTAAGATGAGATTGGACACGTTGAAGTCGTCTAAGGATGTTCAAGAGGAACTGTCTCATGATTAAAAGTGATAAAAGAAAACTTAATGGTTAAACAAACACACTTATGCACAAATGATTTCAATTAGCAGAAGAAAATAAATAAATAAATAAATCACCGCAAAGAAAAATCTTAATTCAAATCTGGTGGGTCACTTAAATTTATTTCGGTGTCCTCTCCATGTGGTTGGTACTCTAGATATGGCTTTAATCTTTGACCATTAACTTTAAACGTGACACCATTTTTTGGGTCCTTAATTTCAATTGCCCCACGTGAAAAAAACAAGATGAACAATGAAAGGGCCAGACCATCGAGAGCGTAGCTTACCTGGGAATAGGTGCAAACGAGAATTGAATAAAAGTACTTTTCCGACTGAGTGAAAGATTTTCTCATAATCGCTTATCATGAAAGACTTTCATTCACGCTTGTAAACCTTGGCATTTTCGTATGCATTATTACGAATTTCTTCAAGTTCGCCACTGTAATCGTCTTTCTAAGCCGCCTTGCCGCATGTCAAAATTGAATTTCTTGATGGCCCAAGACGCACGATGCTCGAGTTCCCATGGTAGGTGGCAAGCTTTTCCATACACCAGCCTCAGTAGGTGACATCCCAATCGGGGTTTCAACGCCGTTCTATATGCCCATAATGCATCATCAAGTCTTAATGACCAATCTTTTTCTCCCGCCTCACGGTCTTTTCTAAGATGTGCTTTATTTCTCGATTGGAGATCTCAACTTGGCCACTTTCATGGGATGATACGGAGTCGCCACTTTACGAGTGATGGAGTACTTTGTCAAAAGTGCTTTGAATGATTTATTGCAAAAGTGGGTACCACCATCACCGATTATTGCTCGAGGAATCCAAAGCGTGAAACAACGTTACTCTTCAAAACCCTATCACCACTTTATGATCATTGGTTCTGCATGGAATTGCCTCTACCCATTTCAAACGTAGTCAACAAAGAACCAATATGTATTGATGGCCAAAAGACGTGGAAAGGAAAGCGGTCCCATGAAATCGATACCCCACACATCAAAAATCTCAACCACTAAAATTGGATTTAGTGGCATCATATTCCTTCGTAATGCTCCCCATTCGTTGACACCTATCACATGAAGAACAAAAGGTGTAAGCATCTCGAAATATAGTTGGCCAATAAACCACATTGTAGAACTTTTGTCCTCGTTTTCTTAATACCAAATGGCCTCCACAAGCTTGTTCATGGCGTAACGAAAGGATGTTATGAACTTCATTCTCTCGGGACACATCGTCAATAATTTGATCCGCACAATACTTAAAACAGATAGTGGTCATCCTAAAAAAATTCTTTATTTCCGCAAAGAATTTGGCCTTGTCTTGCTTGGTCCAATGCTCGAAGTTTACCCGTAACAAGATAATTAACTATATCAAAGATACCAAGGTAATACTTCCACACTCATTAATTGCTCATCCGGAAATGACTCATTCAATAGTAAGGGTTCTGTGTTGATGTCAAAGTGGAGACGAGAGAGATGGTCAGCCACAACATTTTCTCGTTCCTTTCTTATCTTTAAATTCCAAGTCAAACTCCTGCAAAAGTAACACCCAACGAATTAGTCTAGCTTTTGCATCTTTCTTTGTGAGAAGATATTTCAGAGCAGCATGATCTGTGAATACAATTATTTTACAACCAATGAGATAAGATCGAAATTTTTCTAATGCAAACACTATCGCTAGCATTTCTTTTCAGTAGTTGAATAGTTCAACGTGCATCGTTTAATGTCATACTAGCATAGTAAATAACATGGGAATTGATCTACTCTTTGTCCTAATATCGCTCCTACCGCATAATCGATGCATCACACATAAGCTCAAATGGTAAGCTCCATTGGTGGTCGAATGATGGGTGATGACGTCAACAATTGCTTTAACTTTTCAAACGCTACACGACATGAATCATCAAAGACAAATGTACATCCTTAGCAAGTAAGATTGCATAATGGTCTAGAAACTTTGCTAAAATCTTTAATGAAACGCCTATAAAAACCAAAGATGCCCAAGGAAAGATCTTACTTTCTCGATTGTTTTGTGGAGGAAGATTAGAAATGAGATCCACCTTGGCTTTGTCAACCTCAATACCTTTGCATGAAATGATGTGACCGAGAACTATACCTTGTTTTACCATAAAATGGCATTTCTCCCAATTTAAAACCAAATTCTTCTCTATACATCTCGCAAAACTTGTGTTAGATGATGTAAACATTGATCAAATGAATCTCCAAAAACAGAAAAGTCATCCATAAAGACCTCAAGAAACCGTTCAACCATATCAGAAAAAATGCTTAACATGCATCGTTGAAATGTAAAGCAGTGCATTACATAATCCAAATGGCATTCTCCTATATGTAAAAAGTGCCAAAAGGGCAAGTGAAAGTGGTTTTCTCGATCTTTTTGCATGGAATCTGATTGTATCCCGAGTAGCCATCTAGAAAGCAATAAAATTCATGGCCTGCTAATCTATCAAGCATTTGATCAATAAATGGTAAAGGAAAATGGTCTTTACGTGTGACAGAATTTAACTTCCTATAATCAATGCATACACGCCATCCTGTAGTTACTCTAGTGGGTATCAATTCATTATCAGCATTGGTAACACGTGACTCCCGACTTTTTGGGGACAACTTGCACAGATCGACCCATGAACTATCAGAGATTGGGTAAATGATACCTGCATCTAATAGCTTAAGGACTTCTGTTCTAACAACTTCTTTCATATTAGGATTTAACCGACGTTGCATTTCCCTAGTAGATTTAGCATTTTCATCAAGGTGAATGTAATGCATGCAATCACTGGGTTTATACCTTTATGTCTCATGCATGGTCCATCCTAATGCTCCTTTTGCTCTTTTAAAACATCCAACAACTTACCTTTTTGCTCGTCATTTGGGATGATGAGATGATTACCAGAGAGTGCTTTCTTCTCCCAAGAACGCATATTCCAAAGTGTTGGGTAATGGTTTAAGCTCGAGTTTCGGTGGTGACTCGATGACGGGATGATTTTCTTCTCTCGATGGTGCTAGTTGTTCAACTCTTGACTTCCATTTATTAGTGTCCATGGATGGTGCCGAGTCATAGAGCGTTGACCTCATCGATCGATCTGTCAACATCAAAATCCAAACCAAAGTGAGTTAAACATGTTTGTAAAGGTCATCACTAAGGTTTGAAATAAAAGTATTATCAACTAATGCTTCAATTAAATCCACATCAACAATTCCATCATCTCGCATTGTGAGGTTGTTTGGCAATGTTGAAGATGTTGAGCTCCATGGTCATATTGCCGAAAGACAACCGCATGTTTCACCCCGCATTGAATGTGAGCATCGGCAGCTGCCAAGAATGGTCGGCCTAGGATAATGGGATATGCTTCCTTGAACTCTGTATTGGTTGAGTGTCAATTACAATGAAATCAACAGAAAATAAAACTTGTCTACCGTATAAGCACGTCCTCCACAATACCACGAGGATTTTCGTGGACCGATCCGCAAGTCAGTAAACACCACCGGAGTGGGTGTAATTCTCCCAATCCAAGTTTCACAAATACCGAGTAAGGCAAAGATTAACACTAGCTCCTAAATCCAACAAAGCATTCTCAATTGTGTGGTTCCCTATACTACATGAGATAAATGGGGAGCTCGGATCTTTACATTTTAGAGGAATTTTGTGTTGAGTATAGAACTAACATTTTCAGTTAAAAATGCCTTTTCTCGAACATGAATGTTTCTCTTTTTAGTGCAAAGGTCTTTAAGAAATTTGGCATAAGATGGAACTTGTTTTATTGCATCAAGTAAAGGGATGTTAACACTTACCTGTTTGAAGACTTCAAGAATCTCACCTGTAGATTTTCCTTCTTTCCTTTAGCTAACCTCTGAGGAAATGGAGCTTTAGGAACATACTCTCGTGGGTTGGTTTCTTCTTTCTCCTCCGGTGGTGAGTCTTCAACATTCACAGGTACAATTTGATTTTCTTTGGTCGCTGGCATCTCCACTTTGTTGTCGACTTCTTTTCCTTTTCGCAAGGTCATAACGGCTTTGACCTCTCCATGCTGTGGTGAACTGGTACTTGCTTCATGCACTCCTTTAGGATTAGGCACTGGTTGACTTGGAAATTTGCCTTTTTCAACAGTCATTGCCAAAGTTTGAACTGAAGAAGCAAGTTGTCCCACCATCTTCTCGAGGCTTGAAACTGATTGGGCTTGTGAGTCAAGCCTGCTCTCATCTCATTTCGTAGTCCATCAATGGTGCGGTTCTGTTGCTCGATTGTAGATTGAGTAACATTCTTGAAATTTTGGAATGAATCCTCCCATGGTCTGGGTTGAGAGTAGTTTTGGTTCTGATTGTATGGTCTAAATGGTGGTGGAAGGCTTGAGGAACTTGAGGAATTGGTTGCATTGGTGGAGCCGGAGCCGGGTCCATTCTCGCTGGAATCCTTGAGACCATGAAAAATTGGGGTGATCTCTCCATCCAGGATTATATGTGTTGGAGTATGGGTTGTAATTTGATGGTTTTCTCATTACACCGATGGCATTGGCTTGATCTGAATATGAGTCATGGTCATGTGGCTCTGTTGATTTAACAGTCGTCAAAGATGCTATTTGTCGAGAAAGGCCTTCAACCATCTCTTTGACTTCTTTGATTCCCGAATCAGACTCGCCAATGTGAACCTCATTCACTCCTTTAATTCTTCTAGTATTCCTGAGAGATCGACTCCGTTGTTGGGAATTATCTGCTTGTCGCTGGAAGAAATCCCAAATCTCTGATGCACTTTTTGACATTAGCTCTCCTCCACTTGTCGCCATTAGCCATTCTTGCACATTTGGCAATAATCCCTCCAAGAAGTATTGGCATTGGTGCCATTTCTCGTACCCATGATGTGGACACTTCAAAAGTAGCCCATTGAATCTCTCCCACGCTTCGAAAAATTGCTCGTCTTCTCTTTGGGTGAACTCTGAGATTTCCCTGCGAATAGCATTGGTTTTATGAACTGGGAAATATTTATTCAAAAATTTTGTTACCATTTGTTCCCATGTTGTAATGCTATTAGCAAAGAATGTATTGAACCATGAACGAGCTCTATCTTTTAAAGAAAATGGGAATAGTCTAAGTTTAACATCATCTTCTGAAAAATTCTCATATTTAAAGGTTTGACAAATTGTATGAAAATCATTCAGATGATTATATGGGTCCTCATTTTCTAAGCCATAGAATGTTGGGAGACAATTTAGCACACTAGGTTTTAGCTCAAAACTCCTAAAGCAGCCTACATTAGGGTATCTTATGCAAGATGTGCTCAAGTTTGCTAAGGGACCTGAAGTAGTCCTTAAATGGCCTCTCCCGTGGTTTGGTTGTTGTAAATCCATTTCAATTTTTTCTTTAAGTGCGATGTGTTTGTGTGTGCGAAGTGTTTTTTCTAATTCAAGGTCTATAGGCTCAAGATTAGGTAATAATGACCTACGACCATGCATGCAAATAAAGAAAATAAATTGAGAACAAAACAAATAAAAATAAAGAAGAAGGGGAAATTACGATACTAACCTTATTGCGCTGTTACAACCTTTCTATTAAAAAAAACACACACTAAAACAAATACGTGAAATAAAATAAAAATAAATTAATGAGATAAATGAAAAATTACAAAGAGAAATAACTTGAAAATTAAATTGCAGAAATTTAAAGAAGAGAAAAAGAAATTCTTACCTAAAATATAAATTCACTTTTTTTTAATTAATTAAGAAAAGAAAATACAAGGAAACAACTAAAATAATAATAATAATAACAATAATAATAATAATAATAATAGTAATAATAATAAAATTATTTACAAAAAATTAATTCTACAAATTAAAATACTTACCTCCCAGACAAGCGCCCAAAAACTTGTTGTGCAAATTTTGTTGAACTCGCAAGCGCACGAATCTATTGTAGAATAGATCAATGGTGTCGAGTGTCGATCCCACGAGGAGGTGGATTTTAATTAGGCGTAGAATTAATTTTGTAAATGGGTGGTTGGATTTGTGAGGAAATTGATTTAGAGGATGCTAGAATTTAGATTGGAATGACGAAATTAAATTTAAATGGAAACTATTGAAATAGAGTGCTTGGGTATCTGGATCCGTATCAACATGCACCATGGGCTAAATAATCCTTATTAATACCAATTAAATCATGAGGGGGGAATCCACACCTCATGAACCACGCTCTAATCAATATGGTGTCAAGGGCTTATCGTGCCAAATAATAATAACCTTATACTAGGGTGCCGGTAAAACCAGGCAGAACTAGACAAGATTATTATTATTTGTCGATTTAAAAGTCAAAACCTCCACAGAAATTAGAGGGGAAGAGAAAATAAATTTACCAATTAAAGCCCATGACACATGTTGAGACTTCACCTTCAACCCAAGCTTGAAAGAAAATTAGCTACTCATTATTGAACTAGGGGTAAAATGGGAATTTTATTAAAATACGTAGAAAATACAAGATGGAGAAGGAATTACAGAAAACTAAGCTCAAAAATGGATTCAGGGGTCTCAAATTAGGGGGGGGAGGCCCCCTTTTTATAGATACATTGAGTGAATCATGGCCATCGGATTAAAAATAGTTTGGATGCACAGGATTGCGCCACGTCATCAGTGAACAGTAACACGGTTTGACCACGGGTTTGACCACGCGGTTTGAACAGTAACACGGTTTGCACACGGTTTGAACAGTAACGCGGTCTGAACAGTGTCGTGAACAGTATCCATGAACAGTACCGTACATGTGAATAGTGCCGTACGTGTGAACAGTGCCATTTTTCCTTTTATGCTCCTCTTAAGGTTTTCGACTGTCCTGAGTTCAAAAGTGACGTCCGTTTTGCTATCCGAAATCTCGTTCATTGTGAAATGACCATGATACCCCTAAAATACACAAAATACTTAATAAAAACAAAACATATATAATTAAATAACAAAGGACTTAAATAAATAAAATTAGAGATGTTAGTGAGATTTAAAGTGTAAAATGATGAATTTCTCCTTTATAAATATACACTTTCTAACACTCAACATAGCTCCCAAACATAATGTGTTTTACAAAATTGTATCTGGCCTCTAAGATGAGATTTTACACATTGAAGTCGTCTACGAAAGTTCAAGAGGATTTGTCTAATTGAGGCACACATGATTAAAAGTGATAAGAGAAAACTTAATGGTTAAACAAACACACTTATGCCAAAATAATTTCAATTAGCAAAAGAATAGTAAAAAAAAAAAAAGAAAAAATTCAAATCACCGAAAAGAAAGAAAAATCTCAATTCAAATTTGATGGGTCACTCAAATTTATTTCGGTGTCCTCTCCATATGGTTGGTACTCTATATATGGATTTAATATTTCACTATTAACTTTAAAGGTGACACTGTTCTTTGGATCATTAATTTTAATTGCTCCATGTGGAAAAACAGTGTGAACAATAAAGAAGCCAGACTATCGAGAGCATAACTTACCTAGGAATAGATGTAAGTGAGAATTGAATAAAAGCACTCTCTAACCTGCGGTGAAAGATTTTCTCATAATTTGCTTGTCATGAAAGACTTTCATTCACTGTTTGTAAATCTTGGCATTTTCGTATGCATCATTGCAACTTTCTTCAAGTTTTGCCAGTTGTAATCTTCTTTCTGAGCTAGCCTGCTGCATGTCAAAGTTGAATTTTTTTATAGCCCAGTACGCATGATCCTCAAATTCCACAGGTAGTGGCAAGCTTTTCCATACACTAGCCTATAGGGTGACATCCCAATCAGGGTCTTGAAAGCTATTTTATATGCGCATAACGCATCATCAAATCTCAATAACCAATATTTTCTGTCTGGTTTCACTGTCTTTTGTAATATGTGTTTTATTTCTCGATTAAAGATCTCAACTTGGCCACTGGTTTGCAAATGATATGGGGTTGCCACTTTGTGAGTGACGGAATACTTTGTCAAAATAGCTTTAAATGATTTGTTACAAAAGTGGGCACCACCATCACTGATTATTGCTCGAGGGAATCCAAAGCGTAAAACAATATTGCTTTTCAAAAATCTTATCACCACCTTATTATCATTGGTACCACATAGAATTATTTCTACCCATTTTGATATGTAGTTAACAGCAACCAATATGTATTGATAGCCAAAAAAAGGGGGAAAGGGTCCCGTGAAGTCGATATCCTATACATTAAAAATTTCAACCACTAAAATTGGATTTAATGGCAACATATTCCTTCATGTAATGCTCCCTATTCATTGACACCTATCACAGGAAGAGAAAAAAGTGTAAGCATCTCGAAATACAGTTGGCTAATAGAAACCACATTGTAAAACTTCAGTAGTTGTCTTCTTAGCACTAAAATGGCCTCTACAAGCTTTTTTATTTCAGAATGAAAGGATATTTTGAAATTCATTTTCTGGGACACATCGTCTGACAATTTGATCTACATGATACTTGAACAGATAAGGGTCATCCCAAAAGAAATTCTTTATTTCGGTAAAAAATTTGGCTCTGTCCTGCTTAGTCCAATTCTCTAGAAGTTGACCCGTAACAAGATAATTAATGACATCAGGATACCATGGTAATACTTCCACACTCATTAATTGTTCATTTGGAAATGATTCATTCAATGGTAATGGTTCCATAATTGTGTCAAAATAGAGACGAGAGAGATGGTCAGCCACAACATTTTTTGTGCCTTTTTTATCTTTGAATTCCAAGTTAAATTCCTGTAAAAGTAACACCCAACGAATTAGCCTAGCTTTTGAGTCATTCTTTGTGAGAAGAAATTTAAGAGCAGCATGATATGTGAATACCATTATTTTATAACCAATGAGATAAGATCGAAATTTCTCTAGTGTAAATACTATTGCTAGCATTTCTTTTTCAGTAGTTAAATAGTTCAACTATACATCATTCAATGTCATACTAGTATAGTAAAATACTATGAGGAATTTGATAAACTCTTTGTCCTAATATTGCTCCTACTGCATAATCAGATGCATCACACATGAGCTCAAATGGTAACTTCCAATTTGGGGGTTGAATGATAGGTGATGATGTCAACAACTGCTTTAGTTTTTCAAATGCCATAAGACATGAATCATCATAGACAAAAAATATATTCTTAGCAAGTAGATTGCATAAAACTATCTCCCTAGTAGGTTTAGCATTTTCATCAAGGTGAATGTAATGCATGCAGTCTAGTAGGTTTATACCTTTTATGTCGACTATGGTCCATCCTAATGCTCCTTTGTGCTCTTTTAAAACTTCCAACAACTTACATTTTTGTTTGTCATTTAGGGATGATGAGATGATTACTGGCAGAGTGTTTTTTTCTCCCAAGAACGCATATTCTAAAGTGTTTGGTAATGGTTTGAGCTCGAGTTTTGGTGGTGATTCTGATGATATATTAAGTTTATTCTCTAATAGTGCTAGTTGTTCAACTCTTGACTTCCATTTATTAGTGTCCATGGATGGTGTTGAATCAAGAGAGGCGTTGACTTCATCGACTGGTCTGTGAATATTAAAATCCATATCAAAGTGAGTTAAACATACTTTTAAAGGGTTATCACTAAGGTTTGAAAGAAAAGTATTATCAACTAATGCTTCTATTAAATCCACATCAACAATTCCATCATCTGCATTGTGAGGTTGTTTGGCAATGTTGAAAATATTTAGCTCCATAGTCATATTGCAAAAGGACAACTACATATTTCCAATCCTATATTGAATGTGAGCATCGACAGTTGCTAAGAAAGGTCGGTTTAGGATAACGGGGATATGCTTCCTTGAATCCGGAACTGGTTAACTGTCAATTACAATGAAATCAATAGGAAAATAAAATATATCTTACACAATACCACGAGGTATTTTCAACGACTGATCTGCAAGTTGTAACACCACTGGAGTTAGGTGTAATTCTCCCAGTCTAAGTTTTATAAATACTGAGATAGTGGGGGAGCTTGGGTTTTTGTATTTTAAAGGTATTTTGTGTTGAAATATAGAACTAATGTTTTCTGTTAAAAAGACCTTATTTTGAATGTGAATGTTTCTTTTTTAGTACAAAGGTCTTTAAGAAACTTGGCATAAGATATCACTTGTTTTATAGCATCAAGCAAAGGGATGTTAACACTTACCTGTTTGAAGATTTCAAAAATCTCACCTGTGGATTTTCTTTTCTTTCCTTTAGTTAACCTTTGAGATAATAGGGCTTTAGGAACGTATTTTCGTGGGTTGGTTTCTTTTTTCTCCTTCGATGATGAGTCCTCAGCATTCACAGGTACAATTTGAGTTGTTTTTGTCACCGGCATCTCCACTTTGTCATCTCCACTTCTTTTCCTTTTCGTAATTTCATGACAACTTTGACCACTCCATGCTACTTTGGTAAACTTGTACTTGCTTCATGCACTCTTTTCGGATTAGATACTGGTTGACTTGGGAATTTGTCTTTCTCAATAATCATTGTCAAAGTTTGAACTGAAAAGGCAAGCTATCCCACCATCTTTTCGAGGTTTGAAACTGATTGGGTTTGTGAGTTGAAACTTGCTTTCATCTCATTTCGTAGTTCATCAATGGTGCGGTTTTGTTATTCGATCGTGGAATGTGTAAGATTCTTAAAATTCTGAAATGTATCCTCCTATGATCTGGGTTGAGAGTTGTTTGGGTTCTAATTATATGGTCTAAATGGTGGCTGAGAGGCTTGAGGAACTTGAGGAATTAATTACATTGGTGGAGCCGAGTCGCCGGGTCTATTCTGTTGGAATACTTGAGACCATGAAAAATTGGGGTGGTCTATCCATCCAGGATTATATGTGTTGGAGTAAAGGTTGTATTTTAATGGCTTTCTTATTACATCTATGGCATTGGCTTGATCTGCGTATGAGTCATGGTCATGTTGCTCTGCTGATCTAGCAGCCGTTAACAATGCTATTTGTCGGGAAAGACCTTCAACTATCTCTTTGACTTATTTAATTTCTGACTTTGACTGGCAAATGTGAACCTCATTTACTCCCTTAATTCTTTTAATATTTCTGAGTGATCGACTCTGTTGTTGGGAATTATCCGCTTGTCGCTGGAAGAAATCCAAAATCTGTGATGTACTTTTTGACATTAGCTCTCCTCCTCTTGTTGCCATTAGTCATTCTTGCACATGCGGCAATAATCCCTCTAAAAAGTATTGGCATTGGTGTCATTTCTCGTACCTATGATGTGGACACTTCAAGAGTAGCCCATTGAATCGCTCCCATGCTTCGAAAAACTGCTCATCTTCTCTTTGAGTAAACTCTGAGATTTCCCTGCGAATAGCATTGGTTTTATGCACTGGGAATTATTTATTCAAAAATTTTGTTACCATTTGTTCCCATGATGTAATGCTATTAGCAGGCAATGTATTAAACCACGAACGAGCTCTATCCTTTAAAGAAAATGAGAATAATCTAAGTTTAATATTATCATCTGTAAAATTCTCATATTTAAAAGTTTGACAAACAGTGTTGAGTGTTAGAAAGTGTATATTTATAAAGGACAAATTCGTCATTTTACACTTCAAATCTCACTAACATCTCTAACTTTATTTATTTAATTCTCTTGTTATTTAATTATGTTTGTTTTGTTTTAATTAAGTATTTTAGGGGCATCATGGTCATTTCACAATAAACGAGATTTCGGATAGCAAAACGAACGTCACTTTTGAACTCAGGACAGTCGAAAACCTTAAGAAGAGTATAAAAGGAAAAATAGCACTGTTCACACGTAATTCACATATATTGTACTGTTCATGGGTAGATCGCTTCACGACACATTCAGTCCACGCATCGTTCTTGTTCAAACTGTGTGCAAACCGTGTTACTGTTCAAACCGCGTGGTCAAACCCGTGGTCAAACCGTGTTACTGTTTACTAATGACGTGGCGCAATCCTGTGCGTCCAAACTATTTTTAATCCGATGGCCATGATTCACTCAATGTATCTATAAAAAGGGGGCCTCTCCCCCCTAATTTGATACCCCTGAATCCATTTTTGAGCTTAGTTTTCTGTAATTCTTTCTCCATCTTGTATTTTCTACATATTTTAATAAATTCCCATTTTACCCTTAGTTCAATTATGAGTAGCTAATTTTCTTTCAAGCTTGGGTTGAAGGTGAAGTCTCAACATGTGTTATGGGCTTTATTTGGTAAATTTATTTTCTCTTCCCCTCTAATTTCTGTGGAGATTTTGACTTTTCGTCGATAAATAATAATAATCTTGTCTAGTTACCGCTTTGGTTTTACCGGCACCCTAGTATAAGGTTATTATTATTTGGCACGATAAGCCCTTAGCACCATATTGATTAGAGCGTGGTTCATGAGGTGTGGATTCCCCCTTCATGATTTAATTAGTATTAATAAGGATTATTTAGCCCATGATGCATGTTGATACGGATCCAGATACCCAAGTGCTTTATCTCAATAGTTTCCAGTTTAATTATTTCTGCCAATCCAATTTAAATTCCAGCATCATCTAAATCACCTCCACACAAATCCAACCACCCATTTACATAATTAATTCTACATATAATTAAAATCCACCTCCTCGTGGGATCGACACTCAACACCATTAATCTATTCTACAATAGATTCGCGCTATGAGTTCAACAAAATTTGCACAACAAACAGCATGAAAATCTTTCAGATGATTATATAGGTCTTCATTTTCTTGGCCGTAGAATGTTGGAAGACAATTTATAACACTAGGTTTTAACTCAAAACTCCTAGCAGCTACATTTGGGTATCTTATGCATAATGTGCTCAAGTTAGCTAAGGGACTGAAGTAGTCTTTAAATGGCCTCTCTTGTGGTTCTGGTTGCTGGTGTTGCAAATCCATTTCAATTTTATCTTTAATTGCAATGTGTTTGTGTGTGCGAATTGTTTCTTCCAGTTCAAAGTTTATGGGCTCAAGATTAGGTAATTGTGCCTTCGACCATGCATGCAAGGAATACAAAAAATGAGCATAAAACTAATAAAACTAATGAAGAATGAGAAATTATGATACTAACCTTTTCACGTTGTTACAACCTTACTATGACAACACACTCAAGTGCTATAAAAAAATACGTGAAATAAATTATCTAAAATTAAAATAAATTATTAAGAGAAACGAAAAATTCCAAAGAAAAATAACTTGTAAATTTAATTACAGAAATTTAAAGAAGAGAAAAACAAAAGAAATTCTTACCTCAAAATACAAATTCACTTTTTTTTTTAAATAAGAAAAAAATTACAAAGAAAAAAATAAAAGAAATTATTTACAAAAATTAATTCTACGAATTAAAATAACTTACCCCGAACGATGCCAAAAACTTTGTTGCGCAAATTTTATTGAACTCGCAAGTGCACGAATCTATTGTAGAACAGATCAATGGTAATGAGTGTCGATCCCACGAGGAGGTGGATTTTAATTATGTGTAGAGTTAATTTTTTAAGTGGGTGATTGGATTTGTGGTGGAATTGATTTAGATTATCCTAAAATTTAAATTAAAATGACGAGAATAAATTGAATTGAAATCTATTAAAATGAAGTGCTTGAGTATCTGGATTTGCATTAACATGCACCATGGGCGTAATATTCCTTATTGGTGCCAATCAAATAATGAGGGGGATTTCCACTCCTCATGAACCTCACTCTAATTAATATGGTGCTAAGGATTTATCGTGCCAAAAAGTAATAACCTTGCACTATACAAGGTTATTACTATCTATCGACAAAAAGTGAAAACATGCACAAAAATCAAAGGAGAACAGAAAGTAAATTTACCAAATTAAGCCCATGGAACATATTGAGACTTCACCTTCAACCCAAGCTTAAAAAAAATTAGCTATTCATAACTGAACGAAGAGTAAAATTAGAATTTATTAAAATATCTAGAAAATACAAGATGGAGAAGAAATTACAGAAAATGGAGCTCAAAAATGAATTCTGGGGTGTCGAATTAGAGAGGGGAGCCCCTTTTTATAAATATAATGAGTAAATCATGCCCATCAGATTAAAACAATTTAGACGCTCAGGATTGCGCCACGTAGCAAGTTCTGATTAGATATAACACATCATCAAGGCTGTCATTCCATGTATATGCATGTACCGTAAACATTTTTTTTTGGTCCAATAACATACTACTTCATCACCGGTCAACACCACATCAACATTTTAGTCTAATAGGATTGTGACACATCATCAGTCTGTTAGCCTATATGGCTATAAATATTGATTTTGATGATAACAAACCACATGTGTAAATGAAAGAAAATTGAGAGTAGTTAAAAATAAAGTTTTTTATATTGTGCTTCTAAAACAAGAAAATGATTTTCTGGAGTTAAGTTATTCCTCAAAGTTGTGAACTAAAGTGAAAGAATTTTACAATCTTTGTTTTTAATAAATATTATTTTTGAATTTCGGATTTGGACTTATTTGAAAATATTTAAATATTATGGGCCATTCTAAAATTTCACAAAGTTTGGGCTTATTCATAATTTCAGAAAGTTTTGGGATTCACATAGTATTATTAAGAAATTCTGAAATTGGACTTAATTGTAAATTTTTATAACGTTTTGGGCCATAGTGCAGTTAAGGAAAGTTTTGAGGTCAAACTATAATTTTCGTAAACAGTGCACTGTACCGTTACTGTAGCAAGCGGCAATTCGAATATGATAAACAGAATTCCGGTTATGGGCAGAAAGGTTCTGGAGCATAAACGGCAATCCGGTTGTGCTAAACGGCATTCCGGTTACGGGGCAGAAAGCTTCTGGAGCATAAACGGCAATCCGGATATCACAAGCGGCATTCCGGATACTCAAAAATTCAAATTTTTGCCTTAACGGTAACATGCAAGCGGAATTCCGGATACCATAAACGGTAATCCGGTTATGAGTAAAAAACTCATAACGGCTAGTTTTTTGGCTCTAACTATAAAAACTCAAATCCAATTCATTTTCAAGCTCTCTAGCAAGCACAAACAAAAAGCATACAACATATCTTGAGCTCTCAATTCGCAAATCTTTATTATTTGAATCATCCTTGTTCTTGAATTTATTCATCTACTCTTTAAGAGAGTTTTCATTGTAATTTTCATTTCCTCATTCAAATTGTGAGTGTTTGAGTGTGTGAAACACTTGAGTGAAGAAATTGAGATTATATCTCATTGTTGTAAAGGTTCATTGACACCTTGAAGTCAATTGTAAGCATTTTAAGCCTTGGAAGGCTTGGATAGTGAAAACCTCGAGCTTGGATCGCTTGGAGGCGTGGACGTAGGCGTGGATTGCCGAACCACGTAAAATTTCGTGTGTTTGTTTCTCTTCTCTCTTACTTATTTATTATTGTGCTTGGATTGAACTTATTGCTTTTGAATTTATTAAGGCTTTAGATTGGATTGTTGTGTGGTTTTGTTAGGAGAATTTCTTTTAATACCAATTCACCCCCCCTCTTGGGTTGCACACTTGTATTTCATTTGGTATTAGAGCAAGGTGCTCTTATTTAGATTTAACCATCTAGAGCTAAAGATCAATGGCAACTCATAATGATTCTACATTTAGGGAAGGACAATCCACCACTAGACCACCATATTTTGATGGAAACAATTATCCTTATTGGAAAACTAGGATGATAATTTACTTGCAAGCTTTAGATTACGAAATTTGGGAAATCGTTAATGACGGTCCTTTCATGCTTTTGACTAAAAACGAAGTAGGGGAAGATATTCCAAAACCTTCACGGGAATGGAATGAATTGGAAAAGAGAAAAGCTTCTCTAAATTCTAAAACAATGAATGCCTTATTTTGTGCACTTGATAAGAAAGAGTTTCATAGAGTGTCTAGTTGTGAAAGTGCTAATGAAATTTGGCACAAACTTGAAGTTGTGTATGAAGGCACGAATCAAGTGAAAGAGTCGAAAATTAGTAGGTACACTCGACAATATGAATTGTTCCAAATGGAACAAAATGAGAGTGTATATTCTATGTATACTAGATTCACGGACATAGTGAACACTTTAGGAGCTCTAGGAAAAACCTTTTCTAATAGCGAGAAAGTTAAGAAAATCATTAGGTCGCTACCTAAGGAATGGAGACCAAAAAGGACTGCCATTGAGGAAGCCAAAGATTTAAATGTTTTACCTATTGATGATTTAATTGGCTCTCTCATTTCATATGAAGAGGATTTGGCAGCAGAAAAAGGGCATGAGAAAAAAAGAAAAACATTGCTCTCAAAGCCTCAAAACGTGAGAGTGATGAGGAAAGCGAGATGGATGATGAGGAGTTGGCAATGTTGGCTAGAAGATTCAGAAAATTTTACAAGAAGAATAATGAGCAGAGAAAGTTCAAAGGTTACAAGAATAAAAAGGAGAAGAAAGAACCAATCACTTGCTATGAATGCAAGAAGCCCGGACACATATGACCGGAATGTCCTCTCCTCAACAAACTCAAGAAGAAAGCTATGGTGGCCACATGGGATGATAGCGATGAGGAAACAAGTGATGAGGAAGAGCAACAAGAAATGACCAACTTAGCTCTCATGGCCTTTGGAGAAGAATCATGTGATGAACTTGATGAGGTAAGTGATCTCCCTACATATGATGAATTACATAATGCCTTTAAAGAATTGCATGATGAATTGATGAAAATGGGTAAGAAGAATGTTTGCCTTAAAAAGAAAATGGTAGAGCTTCAAAATGAAAATGAATCATTTAGTGCAAAGATTACTTGCCTAGAATTAGAGAATAAAATATTGCATGATAAAGTTGCATTATTTGAGAATTCTAGCACATCACATGAGCATTTAGAATCACATGTGAATGACTTGAAAAATGAAAATGAATTGCTTAGAAAGAAGAGCAATGATCTAAATGAGATTGTGCTAAAATTTACAAATGGGCAAAAGATGTTGGATAACTTGCTTAATTCACAAAAGTGTGTGTTTGACAAAGGAGGAATTGGTTACAAACCAAACTTGAAACAAAAATATTACAAGAACTACTTTGTAAAGAATACATCTATTAACAATCAAATTGTATGTCATTATTGTAATCAAGATGGTCATATGAAAGATAGATGTCCAATAAAGAGAAATGCATATTATGGTGTGAAATGTGTTTGGGTTCCAAAAGGAACCATTGCTAACTCTCAAGGACCCAAAAAGGTTTGGGTACCTAAAACTTGAGACTTGTTTCTGCAGGGCTTGAAGAAGAAGAAGAATAAGTGGTACTTGGACAGCGGTTGTTCAAGACACATGACAGGGAATTATTCTTGGTTTTCAAGTTTTACCAAAATCGAAAATGGTGGAGAGGTATCATTTGGAGATAATTCAAAAGGAAAAATCATTGGCATTGGCAATGTCGGTAATGTATCCTCTACTCTTATTGAAAATGTATGTTTAGTTGAAAACTTGAAACACAATCTTCTTAGCATTAGTCAATTATGTGATAAAGGATATAGAGTTATCTTTGATGAATCAAAATGTCTTATTGAAAATGCATGTGATGGCAAGATTTTGTTTGTAGGAAATAGATGTGTTAATGTTTATACTATCAATATAGATTGTGCATTCTCAAATGATAAATGTTTCTCCGCATTGCATGATGATGGTTGGTTGTGGCATAGAAGATTAGGTCATGCTAGTATGGATTTGATTTCAAAAATTGTGAAAAATGATTTGGTTAAAGGTCTTCCTAAATCCATTTTCAAAAAGATAGAATTTGTGAAGCTTGCCAATTTGGAAAACAAATCAAAACTTCTTTCAAAAGTAAGAAAAATATTTCTACTTCAAAACCTCTTCAATTACTTCACATAGATTTATTTGGTCCTTCTAGATATGCTAGTTTAAGTGGCAAATATTATGCTTTTGTAATTGTGGATGATTTCTCTAGATTCACATGGGTATTGTTCTTAACTAATAAGGATGATGCTTTTGATGCATTTAGAATTTTCTGTAAAAAGGTTCAAAATGAAAAAGGATATTCAATTACTTGTATTAGAAGTGACCATGGTGGAGAGTTTGAAAATCATGCATTTGAGAAGTTTTGTAATGAGTTTGGCATTGAGCATCAATTTTCATCACCTAGGACTCCTCAACAAAATGGAGTTGTAGAGAGAAAGAATAGGTCTATTCAAGAAATGGCTAGGACCATGCTAAATGAAAATTCTTTGCCAAAATATTTTTGGGCCAAAGCCGTCAACACCGCATGTTATGTTTTGAATCGTGTGTTGATTAGACATAATCTTAATAAAACTCCATATGAGCTTTGGAAGGATAGAAAACCCAACATTGGCTATTTCAAAGTTTTCGGATGCAACTGTTTTGTTTTGAACATAAAAGATAATCTAGGTAAATTTGATTCAAAATCCGATGTTGGTATTTTTCTTGGTTATTCAAACTCAAGCAAAGCTTATAGAGTGTATAATAAAAGAACTTTGGTTGTGGAAGAATCTATGCATGTCACATTTGATGAGTCTAATCCCTCCTCTGCGGAGAAAGGAGTTGTTGATGATAATGCAGAAGAAGAACATCAAGAAGAATCATCAAATGATAACCAAAAGGATGCACCTCATGGAATTCAAGAAGAGCATCATGAAGAATCAAATGCAGAGCAAAATGAAGGTACATCTCAAACACTCCCCAAGGAGTGGAGGTATGTTTCTTCTCACCCTAAGGATGTAATTTTAGGAGATCCCTCACGAGGTGTTACAACTAGATCATCACTTAGAAACACTTGTGAACATGCTGCATTTATTTCTCAAATTGAACCAAATTCCTTTGCGGATGCGGAAAATGATGAGTCTTGGATTATGGCAATGCAAGAGGAGTTGAATCAATTTGAGAGAAACAATGTGTGGGAATTAGTCCCTAATCCGGAACATCAATCTGTTATAGGTACTAAATGGGTATTTAGAAACAAAATGGATGAATCCGGTGTGGTTGTAAGAAACAAAGCTAGATTAGTGGCTCAAGGTTACAACCAAGAAGAAGGAATTGATTTTGATGAAACATTTGCACCTGTAGCTAGATTAGAATCCATTAGGATGTTGTTAGCTTATGCATGTCATAAGGATTTCATTTCATATCAAATGGATGTCAAGAGTGCTTTCTTAAACGGTTATATTATGGAGGAAGTATATGTGAAACAACCTCCTGGTTTTGAAAATGAAAAATTTCCAGACCATGTGTATAAGTTATCTAAGGCTTTGTATGGTCTTAAACAAGCACCTAGAGCATGGTATGATAGACTTAAAAACTTCTTGTTAGATAACGATTTTTCGATGGGAAAAGCGGATACAACTTTATTTGTTAAGCATAAAAGTCAAGATATACTTATTGTTCAAATTTATGTTGATGATATTATTTTTTGTTCTACTAATGAGTTGTTGTGTAAAGATTTTTCATCTTGTATGAGCAAAGAATTTGAGATGAGTATGATGGGAGAGTTGAAGTACTTCCTTGGACTCCAAATCAAACAAAACGAGGAAGGAATTTTCATAAATCAAGCCAAGTACGTGAAAGATCTACTCAAAAGATTTGGCTATGAAAATGGAACGGCAAAAAATACTCCAATGAGTACTACAATCAAGCTGGACAAAAATGAGAAAGGTAAGGAAGTTGATATCAAGACATATCGAGGTATGATCGGATCCTTACTCTATTTAACTGCTAGTAGGCCTGACATTATGTTTAGTGTATGCTTGTGTGCTAGATTTCAATCTTGTCCTAAAGAGTCACACTTGCTTGCTGTTAAACGAATTTTTCGTTATTTGATTGGCACCATTAATCTTGGTCTTTGGTATCCTAGAGGAGCACATATTGACTTAACTTGTTATTCAGATGCTGATTTTCTTTGGTTATAAGGTTGATAGAAAAAGCACTAGTGGAACATGTCACTTCTAGGTCATTCACTTGTCTCTTGGTTTAGTAAGAAACAAAACTCAGTTGCGCTTTCAACCACCGAGGCCGAATATATAGCCGCAGGTAGTTGTTGTGCACAAATTCTTTGGATGAAACAAACCCTTAGAGACTATGGCATTAAACTCGATCAAATACCTATCTTGTGTGACAATACAAGTGCTATTAATCTATCTAAGAACCCAATTCAACATTCTAGGACAAAGCATATAGAAATTAGACATCACTTCCTTAGAGATCATGTTCAAAAAGGAGATGTTGTGATAAAATTTGTTTCGACTGAAAATCAACTTGCGGATATCTTTACAAAACCTCTTAGTGAAGAGATTTTTATAAAGATAAGACATGAGCTTGGAATGTTGAATGTTGCATCTTGAGTTATGAATTGTTGCTATGTTTGTTATTGTATGGATATACTTCATGAATTAAATAGCTTGATATGTTTATTATTTTATGTTTCATGAATTAAATGGCTTATTGAAAAATTTTGAATCTCAAAATGATTTAAAATTGATCAAATTTTAAGCCAAAAATAAAATGGTGTGTATAATACAAGTATAAGAGCTTGCAAATTTTCAATATGTGGTAAAAAAAATTTTCTAAGTCTAAACCGGAATACCACTTCTTTTTAACCGGAAATCCATTTTTCTTCTTGTTGCTCTCAGGTCAATATTCGGCTAACCGGATTTACCAAACCGGTAAACCGGATTTGAAAAATCACTCTCTGCCTCACATCCGGAAATCCGGTTCATCAAACCGGTAAACCGAATTGTTTCTGAAACATTTCTGGGAATTATCCGGACAACCGGATAAGGAAATCCGGAAATCCGGATATGCTTAAGTAGATACTGGACTGTAACCGGATAACCGGTTATAACATTCGGTAAACCGGATTCGAAATTGTCTTCACTGCCTCCAAACCAGATAACCGTTTATGTTATCCGGAAATCCGGATTCAAGGAATTCGTTTCTAGAGCTTAACCGGATGACCGGTTACTGACATCCGGTAAACCGGATTCGCGATGGAGCTTACTGTCTTCAACCGGATAACCGGTTCTGTCATCCGAAAATCCGGATTCGTGAGGTGCTCTCTGGAATGCAACCGGATGTCCGGTTATTCACATCCGGTAATCCGGATTTGCATAGATGCATACTGGAACGCAACCGGATGACCGGTTGTTCGCATCCGGAATGCCGGATTCGCAAATATTTGTCTTTGTTCTTCATTTTCCTCTCATTCGGCAAACCGGTTCTCTTCTCTCTCTAAAGCCGCTTCTCACTCTCTCATTTTCCCTTCAAAATCTATCATTTTTCATGTGTTTTTCATGCAAATTGATCCAAGAAAATTGTTCCCCATCCGATCTTGTGTCCAAAATCATCTTTAAAATTCATTTTCAACCTAAAAAACATCAAGATCCGAAATCAACCTAGGTTTTTTCGAAACTCTCTCTAAATTTCTTCCTCTCAAGTTGTTATTGAGCCAAATTGTTTCTCAAAATTGGTTCCAATCTTCATTATCTTCTTTTTCCGTAACTCATTTCACCTCAAATAACTCAACTTCACCATGTCAAGCTCACGGCCGGTTCGAAGAAAAGGCAAAGAACCGGTTCAACCCCCCAAGCGATCACGGCAAGCCGGCGACACCACCACTCAATCCACTTTTGAGTCCTCACACCTTCGGAACAAGCATTTGATCAACCGGTTTCATCAAAATTTTCGGACTCGAGAGGTACTCAATACATTTTATATTTCCGAACCCAATTGGCTTCATAGTCTTCATATTAGTCATAGAAATTTATTTCAATTGCTTGGTGATGTTGGTTGGAATGGTGCTCTTATGATTGACGAACATGTTTATCCCGACTTGGTGAAAGTGTTTTACTCGAATATGGACGTTTCCGAGGAGAAAAGAACTCGAGTAATCACCAATGTTGGAGGAGTTATGATTGATTTTGATGAGTCCTTGTTAAACTCTATCCTAGGATCATCCGATTTTGGTCTAGAAATTTTCTCGCCTAGGAAATCTCCCAAAATTGATAGATATGTTCATATTGACGCAGTTAGAAATATTTGTCGGCGTAGAGATCTTTCTGTTGAAGACTGTACCATTCATTTCCGTACTCGCTGTCTTTGTCTTCAAACTCGTATTTTACTTCGCTTTATTCAGTCCATTGTTCTTCCTAGATCAGGGCATTTGGATGAGGTTTCTCATATGGACGTTGCTTTGATTGACTGTATTCTTCATCGTCGTCCGGTTAACTTAGGTTATCTCATCATCCGAAATATGTTGACCATACCTGCCTTGATTTCTCGCTCCCTTCCATATGGTCAATTTATTACCCGAATCCTGAAACACTTTGAAGTTCCGATTAATGAACCATCGTTTAGGCCTTCTAAGGGTATAGGGGATGATTCTGTTATTAGCTTAGGTTTTGAGTGGCGTGATCGCACTTGGGTCAAAGTCACTGAGAACAATTACACTTTCCTCGCTCCTAGTGATGATCGGCAACTCAATGATGTGATTCCTGCTGATCAACTTCCTGATTTCTCGCTTCCGTTTCGAGGCCAGCGTCGTCGTCGAGAGTCTCCGGTATCTACCTCTGCTCCTACTGCCTCTGCACCTGCAATACCACCTCCCGAGCATACTATTTCCGATGAGGTTACACTTCAGCAGATTATGGATGAGGTGAGGATGCTCTCGGCGGCTCGAGTTTCAGCAGCAGCAGCAGCAGCTCATTCACTGCCAGCGCCTCCTTTTTGAGCATTTCGGTATTCCATATCCGTATCCACCTCCATCACCACCATCCTCACCACCTCAGTAGTCTCTTATGCTTGTATCGGACACACCTACATGTTATTTACTGCTTTATGTATTTTTCGTTTTCGATTATATGGATGGTTGTTATGACTATGGATTATGTATTTGATTTGGATTATATGCATTTGCTTTGCATATGTATTATGTTCTTTAAATTTAGTTTTGGATGCTATGGATTTTTTTTATTTGTTTGTTATGATATCTTTTCATGCTGTGGACATTTTTGAACTAACGTGCTTGTATTTAGATGTTGAGATTTTGATAGGGGGAGCTCTTGTTCTTTTTGATGATGAAGGGGGAGATATAATATGTCTATGTGTTATGAAAATTGATATGCATGTATGCAGGGGGAGCGTTTAAATTTTTTTTTAAAATTATTTCTTAACCTTGCATTGATTAAGGGGGAGCTTTTCACAACTAAATCAATTTTCTTTAATGTGTTTTGTCATCATAAAAAAGGGAGAGATTGTTAGCCTATATGGCTATAAATATTGATTTTGATGATAACAAACCACATGTGTTGATTAAAGAAAATTGAGAGTAGTTAAAAATAAAATTTTTTATATTGTGCTTCTAAAACAAGAAAATGATTTTATGGAGTTAAGTTATTCCTCAAAATTGTGAACTAAAGTGAAAGAATTTTACAATCTTTGTTTTTAATAAATATTATTTTTGAATTTCGGATTTGGACTTATTTGAAAATATTTAAATATTATGGGCCATTCTAAAATTTCACAAAGTTTGGGCTTATTCATAATTTCAGAAAGTTTTGGGATTCACATAGTATTATTAAGAAATTCTGAAATTGGACTTAATTGTAAATTTTTATAACGTTTTGGGCCATAGTGCAGTTAAGGAAAGTTTTGGGGTCAAACTGTAATTTTCACAAACAGTGCATTGTACCGTTACTGTAGCAAGCGGCAATCCGCATATGATAAAAAAAATTCCGGTTATGGGCAGAAAGGTTCTGGAGCATAAACGGCAATCCGGTTGTGCTAAACATTAGGATTCCTAAGCACGGGGCGAAAAGCACTGAGTATAAACGGCAATCCGGATATCACAAGCGGCATTCCGGATACTCAAAAATTCAAATTTTTGCCTTAACGGTAACATGCAAGCGGAATTCCGGATACCATAAACGGTAATCCGGTTATGAGTAAATTACTCATAACGGCTAGTTTTTTGGCTCTAACTATAAAAACTCAAATCCAATTCATTTTCAAGCTCTCTAGCAAGCACAAACAAAAAGCATACAACATATCTTGAGCTCTCAATTCGCAAATCTTTATTATTTGAATCATCCTTGTTCTTGAATTTATTCATCTACTCTTTAAGAGAGTTTTCATTGTAATTTTCATTTCCTCATTCAAATTGTGAGTGTTTGAGTGTGTGAAACACTTGAGTGAAGAGATTGAGATTATATCTCATTGTTGTAAAGGTTCATTGACACCTTGAAGTCAATTGTAAGCATTTTAAGCCTTGGAAGGCTTGGATAGTGAAAACCTCGAGCTTGGATCGCTTGGAGGCGTGGACGTAGGCGGGGATTGCCGAACCACGTAAAATTTCGTGTATTTGTTTCTCTTCTCTCTTACTTATTTATTATTGTGCTTGGATTGAACTTATTGCTTTTGAATTTATTAAGGCTTTAGATTGGATTGTTGTGTGATTTTGTTAGGAGAATTTCTTTTAATACCAATTCACCCCCCCTCTTGGGTTGCACACTTATATTTCACAGTCAACGCCAACTTATCAGTCAACGTCACATAAGCAATCAATGCCACATCATTCATCTAATCGAATGCTGACACGTTATTGGACAGTGCCTGATAAGTGCATATTTTCTATATATTTTAATATTAATTTCTCCATCTTTTTCTTATTTTTGTTCTTAAATATTCTAGTTATTTTAGTTAATTTTTAATTTAGTAAATTATATTTTTATTGTGTTAATTTTTATCTTAGTTAATTTTATTTAATTTTATTTTGTTATTTTAGGTATATTTCAGAATTAAAGAGAAATTAAATCGGAGCATTTAAGAAGAAATCTACTTGAAGAGATTAGAAAAGGAAATAACTGAAAATTTTTGGAAGTTAATTAATTAATTGATACACATTTGGAAGCATATGGGATTTCATGGAGCTAAAATTGAAAAATGAAAGTAAAAAAAGGAAGCCAAGCCAATTAAAGGAAGCCAAGCCATCACATGAAAGCAAAATTGGAAAAAGGTAATTGCCATCCACGTGAGAGGAAGAAAAGAATAAAGGCTTTTGGCTTTAAGCATGGCCAATCAAAAGAGTTTGTGCATGAAGACAAAAAAAAAAAAGAAAATAATATTTTGCATGATAATTTAAATGGCAAGTCACGTGCATGGCATTGAAAAAATTGGAAAACAAAGATTGCAAACCAAAAGGGGCCAGCACGTGAATTGCAAAAGACAAGTGGCGGTTTTGGCTTGGATTTATTCCTTTCCATGTGAGGATTCAAAGACACAATAAAAGCTAGCCAAGCAGAAGCAACACAGGGAGAGTTTTTCGGTGAAGAGATTTTCGGAAGAGGAGAGTTTTCGGCAGCAAAGCAAACTGAAAAAAAAATCAACAGCCAAGAGGATTTGAAGAGAAAAATTGTAGCCGCTTGAATTAATCTCTATGATTGGTTTTATCAATTCTCTTATTTCCAATTTAATTATGTTAGGTTAGATTTTTTATTTGGTTGAGGGTGAATTCAAAACCCCAAACATGTTATGTGATTAATTTTTAATTTCTCTCATTCAATTTATTTAATTGGAATTGTTTATGTTCTTCCATAATTAATGTTTATGTTTTTATTCTTGTCTTGTTTGAGTGGCCAATTAGATAGGACTTGAATAATTCTATTGCTAGATTAAAATTCTTGATCCGTAATTGTCTTGATATTTTAATTATTAGTAGCATGTTAGAATCAGTGATTTCAATTGGAGAACATAACCTAGGTTAAATAATCCGAGCTTGTGTGTTTATTGCCTAGATCAACCTAATATCTTTATTTGCTTAATGCTTCCATTATCTTAAATTTAAAGAGCTTGTTTTAAATTATTTAATGGCTAGAGATTAGGTGAAGAGCTTGTTTTGCGAAACGACACACTAAGGAAAGATTGAGACTAACAGAGCTTATTGTTGTCTACGGTTGATAGTTTCAATATAAATTGATGATATAATTAATATATTATGTGCATGTTTGGTGGTGGCGAATGATTATTTGACCAAAGTTTTTCTCATTGTTATTTCTTTATCCTTTAATTAGAGTTTTTATTAAATTTTTGTTTTCATAGTTTTAATTTCTTTATTTCTTGCAATCTAGTTAAAAATTCCCCCTTTTATTTATAATTAGCATTTTCTTTAGTTAGATTAATTTATATTAATTATTTCTATTATAATTTTATTTTAAGCCCTGTTTTAAAGTTGATAATAAATAAAGTTAGCATAGTCTCTGTGGGATCGATCCTTACTCGCTCTTTACTAATTATTTATACTAGTAGTAAGGTTTTAAATTTGGTGCACTTTAACGACACTACCAAATTTTTGGCGCCGTTGCCGGGGACTAGCGTCTAGTTTGTTTATTATCACTCGTTTTATTTTATTTATTTATTTTTCTCTCATTTCATTTATTTATTTTATTTTAATTACTTATTTTTTGTTCTGTATTTAGATTTTCATGAGCATAGAGGACATTCGATTGAAACTCGAACAACTTAGAGCAACCTCATCACATTCAAAACTCGATTTTGCCATCCACATTCCACTCACGAAGACAGAGCCAAGCAGCCCAGAACCCGAACCAATGGCTCAGAATAACAACCGAACACTTAAAGAGTTGGCAGCTCTTAACTTGGACCAGCAACCCTTATGCATTGATAATCCAAACCTTCATGCAAACTTTGAACTCAAATATGGGATGATTCATCTTCTTCCAACTTTTCATGGTCTTGCAGGAGAGGACCCAAATATGCACTTGAAAGAGTTCCATGTGGTATGCTCCACAATGAAACCAGCTGAAGTCTCTGAAGAGCAAGTTAAGCTAATGGCCTTCCCATTCTCTTTGGCGGATTCAGCCAAGGAATGGTTGTACTATCTTCCCTCCGGTATTGTCACTACATGGAATGAGATGCGTCGGCTATTTTTGCAGAAATATTTCCCGGCATCAAAAGCTGGCAGCATTCGAAAAGAAATTTGTGGAATCCGACAGTATAATAGAGAGTCCCTCTACGACTATTGGAAACGATTCAAAAAGTTATGTGCTAGTTGCCCACACCATCAGATAAGTGATCAACTCCTTATTTAATACTTTTATGAGGGTCTACTGCCTATGGATAAGAGCATGATTGATGCCGCTAGTGGAGGAGCACTCGTGGATAAGACACCAGAAGCAGCCCGAAATCTCGTTGCTAATATGGCTGCTAATTCCCAACAGTTCAACACTAGAAACGATCCACTGCCACCACCTAAGCGAGTCAATGAGGTAAGTACTACTTCTCTAGAACAACAAGTTTCAAATCTTACTTCTTTGGTGCAACAATTAGCTCTAGGGCAACAAGTGAGACCGTGTGGCATATGTTCTTTGGTCGAGCATGCGACTGATACGTGCCCTACTCTCCAAGAGGGTTTGCATGAGCAAGCTAACGCAGTAGAGGGTTTCTTAGGGCAACCAAGACAAAGGTATGATCCCTACTCTAATTTTTACAATGAAGGGTGGAAGGATCACCCTAATTTTAGGTATGGAAATCAACAACAAGACATTCCTAATATGGCACTTTCTCGACCAACGGGCTACCCCCAACAGCGGGTGCAACAACCTTACCAAGTTCGGCCACGTCCACCTCCTCAAAATCAAGGTACGTCTTTGGAAGATCTTGTAAAAGCTCTCGTTACTAATTCTATACAATTCCAACAGACTACCCAGACACAGCTCCAACATTTAGAGAGTCAGATTGGCCAACTGGCTACATCTATGAGTAGGATAGAGGCTAGAACTTCAGGATAGTTACCTTCTCAACCAGAAATTAATCCAAAGGAGAATGCTAGTGCTATATCTCTGAGGATCGAAAATCAGTTGGAACCATTATAAGCTAAGCCATCAAAAGACCCTACAGCATCATTGCACTCTGTGACCAATTCCTTCCTTGAGGCTCTTCCTACAACAAGGAAAGAAAATTCCCACTCAACATTACCAGTCGACCCATCTGGCCAGGTAAGTACCCATTTACCTCAAATTAAGGCTCTTTCCATTCCTCCACCATTTCCTAGCAGGTTTAAAAAATTTAAGAAAGAGGAGCAAGAAAAAGAGATCCTTGAGACCTTTCGTAAAGTAGAGGTAAATATTCCTCTACTTGATGCTATTAAACAAGTGCCGCGTTATGCAAAGTTTTTGAAGGAATTATGTAGCAACAAGCAAAAGTTGAGCGATAACGAAAAGGTAAGTGTAGGAAAGAATATTTCTACTATACTTCAAAGAAAACTTTCTCCTAAGTGCAAGGATCCATGTACTTTTACTAACCCCTGCACTATTGGCAATACCAGATTCGAAAGATGTATGCTAGATTTAGGGGCCTCAATTAATCTTATGCCATATTCGATTTATAACTCTTTGAATTTAGGTCCTATGGAAGAAACTGGTATAATTATTCAATTGGCTGATAGATCTAATGCTTACCCAAAGGGGGTTGTAGAAGTTATCCTTGTGCAGGTCAATGAATTAGTCTTTGCAGCTGAATTTTATATCCTTGAAATGGAGGATGAGTTGTCGCCCAATCCCACTCCTATTCTGTTGGGGGGACCATTCCTTAAGACAGCCCGAACTAAGATTGATGTTCACGATGGAACCCTCACAATGGAATTCGATGGTGAAGTGATCCCTTTCAATATCTTTGAGGCAATGAGGTATCCCAGTGATGTACATTCTGTCTTTGCCATAGATGATATTAATATTGTGGTGCAGGATTTTTTTGAATTATCTGGTAATGACAGTTTTGAAATTGCCGTAAGCAAAAATCTTACGAAAGATGATTCTAAGAAACAGGCAAATTTGATAAAGTTGGATGATGAGGTAGAGGAAGCTATGGCGATCTTAGATGGAGCAGTCACATTATGTACCAATCAGTATAATATTTCTTACCTTGAATTACCTTTATTAGACGAGAAACTTTTATCTTCAATTATGTAGGCACCTACCTTAGAGCTTAAGCCACTCCCAGAGCACCTGCAATATATTTTCTTGGGTGAAAATGAAAAACTTCCAGTCATAATTGCTAAAACCCTCACTTCAGTTCAACAAGAAAAGCTAATTAAGGTGCTTCGGGATCACAAGACGGCGATTGGCTGGACCATTGCCGATATTAAGGGAATTAGTCCTTCCATGTGTATGCATCGCATTTTACTAGAGGAAGGGTCTAAACCAACAAGAGATGCACAACGCCGCCTTAATCCACCAATGATGGAAGTCGTAAAAAAGGAGATACTGAAACTCCTTAATGTGAGGATTATCTATCCAATTTCTGATAGTAAATGGGTAAGTCCTGTGCAGGTAGGTCCAAAAAAATCAGGCATTACAGTGGTAAAAAATGAAAAAAATGAGCTTGTGCCAACAAGAGTTCAAACTAGGTGGAGGGTTTGCATTGACTATCGTAAACTGAATGCAGCCACTCATAAGGATCATTTTCCTCTGCCATTCATTGATTAAATGCTTGAAAGGTTAAGTGATCACTCTCATTATTGTTTTCTTGATGGTTACTTAGGTTATAATCAGATTGTTATTGCTCCGGAAGACCAAGAGAAAACAACATTCACATGCCCCTTTGGCACATTTGCTTACCAATCATGCCATTTGGTCTCTGTAACGCTTCTTCCACTTTTCAAAGGTGTATGATGAGTATTTTTTCTGATTATGTAGAGAACATCATTGAGGTATTTATAGATGATTTTACGGTTTATGGTGATTTTTTCGATAGATGCTTAGATAACCTTACACTTGTGCTTAAACGATGCATTGACACTAACCTTGTGCTTAATTGGGAAAAATGTCATTTTATGGTTAATCAAGATATGGCTTTAGGCCATGTTATTTTTAAAAAGGGGATTGAAGTTGATAAATCTAAGATAGATCTTATTCGTTCCTTACCACCTCCCACTAGTGTGAGGGAGATTCATTCTTTTCTTGGTCACGCAGATTTCTATCGTAGGTTTATCAAGGACTTCTCTAAGATAGCATTACCCCTCTGTAACTTACTTCAAAAGGATGCAACTTTTAACTTCAATGATGAATGCCAAAGAGCATTTGAGAAGTTAAAAGAGGTTTTGACATCGGCCCCTGTGATTCAACCACCGAACTGGGATTTACCATTTGAGATTATGTGCGATGCCAGTGACTATGCTGTTGGAGCCATGTTGGGCCAGCGTGTAGGCAAGCTTCCTCATTTCATCTATTATGCCTCCCACACATTGAATGATGCACAACTCAACTACTCCACCACAGAGAAAGAACTTTTAGCAGTTATCTTTGCCTTAGAGAAATTTCGTTCTTATTTGATTGGATCTAAGGTAATTGTTTACTCTGACCATGCAGTTATTAGGTACTTACTCACCAAAAAGGATGCCAAACCGCGCCTTATTCAATGGATACTTCTATTGCAAGAATTTGACTTAGAAATTCTAGATAAGAGAGGTTCTGAGAATTTGGTGGCAGATCATTTGAGTCGACTTACCTATAACGAAGATACACTCCCATTGCATGAGAACTTTCCAGATGAGCAGTTATTACAGGTAGGTATAGTTACTCCTTGGTATGCAGATATTGTCAATTACTTGGTTACCAGGATAGTACCGGAAGAGCTAACCTGTGCCCAAAAAGTCAAGATCAAGAATAATGCAAAGTACTATGTGTGGGATGAGCCATACTTATAGAAGCATTGTTCTGATCAAATTATTAGAAGGTGCGTACCCGAAACTGAATTTTCTTCTATTCTCACATTTTGTCATACTCTGGCTTGTGGAGGACATTTTGGACCCAAGCGAACAGCACTTAAGGTACTTGCAAGTAGTTTTTATTGGCAATCACTATTTAAGGATGTATATTTATTTTGCAAATCTTGTGATCGTTGTTAGAGAACAGGTAATTTGGGAACTAGAAATCAAATGCCATAATCTCTCATTCTTATAGTTGAGATTTTTTATGTTTGGGGCATCAATTTCATGGGACCATTTCCCTCATCGTTTGGTAATCTCTATATTGTTCTTGCGGTTGATTATGTTTCAAAATGGGTAGAAGCAAAAGCCACCCGAACTGACGATTCTAAAGTTGTGGTAGATTTTATAAAGTGTAATATCTTTGCAAGGTTTGGAACATCGAAGGTAATTATTAGCGACAGCGGCACTCACTTTTGTAACAGGTCAGTAGAAGCCCTCTTTCGAAAGTACAACATCACTCACAAGGTGTCTACAACCTACCACCCACAAACTAATAGGCAAACTGAGGTGTCTAATAGGGAAGTGAAATCAATCCTTGAAAAGACAGTTAATCCGAATATAAAGGACTGGAGCCTACGGCTTGATGATGCACTTTGGGCATATAGGAGTGCATACAAAACGCCTATTGGTATGTCACCCTACAGGTTGGTATATGGTAAACCTTGTCATCTTCCAGTGGAACTTGAACATAAAGCATGGTGGGCTGTGAAACAATGTAACATGGAACCGGACGCCGCCGGCAAACACAGGAAGCTCCAATTGCAAGAATTAGAGGAAATTCGAAATGATGCCTATGAGAATTCACGAATCTATAAGGAAAAGACTAAGGCCTTTCATGATAAGCAGATCTTGAGAAAGAATTTCAAAGTTGGACAGAAAGTTTTGCTATTCCATTCTTGCCTTAAATTGTTTCCAGGTAAATTACGATCTCGATGGGTTGGGCTTTTTGTTATTATCAATGTTTTTCCTCATGGTGCAGTTGAGATCAAAAGCTTAAAGACAGGCAAAGAGTTCAAAGTAAATGGTCATAGGTTGAAGCCTTACTATGAAAACTTTCAGACACTCAATGTAGATGAGGCTCCACTCTATAAACCTGCGTACGTTGATGAGTGAAACTTGATAACCATGTCAGGCTGAGGACAATAAACCAAGCGCTTATTGGGAGGCAACCCAATGGCTGGAGAAAAGATTTTGAGAGCACGCCATAACAGATTTGATCTTTTTCCCTTTCATTCTCATTTACTTTATCCACTTTGTGTTGAATTTTGTTTGTTTCTGTTTGTGTGTCTCATCTCACTTCCCCATGTTTACTTCTTTTGTTAGCTTAGGCTCACATTGAGGACAATGTAGGAATTAAGTGTGGGGGGCTGGATTTTGAACTTAGTTTGTGTTTCTTTGTCTTTTCTTTAAAAAAAAGAGAAAAAAATCGTTGTTCTGAATATTAGCCAATGATAAGAATTTGATTGACAATGAATATGGTTCTTAGAAAGGGTTGAATATTACCTTAGTTTATACTTGATTCTTGTGTTGATTTCCTCTTAATTGAGATTTTTTAAACCATGAGCACTAATATCAATTCTTTCATAATTTTGACTTAGAATTTGAAATTGATGTAGCCTGAGTTGAGAATTTTAGATTGAGTAAATGACTGTTTGTCTTGATTCTTATCTCTACAATACAGTGTAGTCTACACAGGCACCATAGTCAGAAATAGCTAGTTATAACCCTTAAGAGTAAAGCTATCCTTAAGTAATTTGGGCCTATGTACCACCAGTATGTAGAGGATAATCTACCATGAGAAGAAGACTACCTTAAGGGGTAGAGTGAAAGCTCCTGACTATAAAAAAAAAAAACAAAAAAAAGAGAAAGAAAGAAAAAAAAATGCACATAAATGCCTGTGAGTGAAAAAAAATTGGAGATCAAGATGATAAGATTAGTTTGACCTACTCTTTTCTTTATTCAAGGCAAAGGCTGTTGACATTGAAGATTTTGGGAAAGGATTTTGATTGAATTGATTCACACACACACTATGAGAATCAAAAGAGAGATGGGATTGACTATTGAATTGAAGTTAGAACTTCGATAATATTTAAAATTTTCTTTGAGCTATATGATTTATGCAATCTTTGAGGCTAGTTTTATTTTAAAGTCTTTTGTTCTTTTTCTGCTATTAAAAAAAAAAAAGATGTTTGTGGGTATCATCGCTGAAGCCCTCACGAGACTATAACTAGTCCACTAGGGCCGCCTAGGGGTTTAAAGGCTTGTTGCATACGCTAAATGCAATTGTGATTTCCTACGAAAGTGGACTAGTTTAGATTTTCTTTTTATTTTTGTTCAAGGTTTGCTCGAGAACGAGCAAAGGGTAAGTGTGGGGGAATTTGATAAGTGCATATTTTCTATATATTTTAATATTAATTTCTCCATCTTTTTCTTATTTTTATTCTTAAATATTCTAGTTATTTTAGTTAATTTTTAATTTATATTTTCATTGTGTCAATTTTTATCTTAGTTTATTTTATTTTATTTTATTTTATTATTGTAGGTATATTCCGGAATTAAAGAGAAATTAAATCGGAACATTTAAGAAGAAATCTACTTGAATAGATTAGAAAAGGAAATAACTGAAGATTTTTTGAAGTCAATTAATTAATTGATACATATTTGGAAGCATATGAGATTTCATGGAGCTAAAATTAGAAAATGAAAGTAAAAAAAGGAAGCCAGGCCAATTAAAGGAAGCCAAGCCATCACATGAAAGCAAAATTGGAAAAAGGTGATTGCCATCCACATGAGAGGAAGAAAAGAATAAAGGCTTTTGGCTTTTAGCATGGCCAATCAAAAGAGTTTGTGCATGAAAACAAAAAAAAAATAATATTTTGCATGATAATTTAAATGGCAAGTCACGTGCATGGCATTGAAAAATTGGAAAACAAAGATTGCAAACCAAAAGTGGCCAGCACGTGAATTGCAAAAGACAAGTGGCGGTTTTGGCTTGGATTTATTCCTTTCCATGTGAGGATTCAAGACACAACAAAAGCTAGCCAAGCGGAAGCAACACAGGGAGAGTTTTTCGGTGAAGAGATTTTCGGAAGAGGAGAGTTTTCGGCAGCAAATCAAACTGAAAAAAAATCAGTACCCAAGAGGAATTGAAGAGAAAAATTGTAGCCGCTTGAATTAATCTCTATGATTGGTTTTATCAATTCTCTTATTTCCAATTTAATTATGTTAGGCTAGATTTTTTATTTGGTTGAGGGTGAATTCAAAACCCTAAACAAGTCATATGATTAATTTTTAATTTCTATCATTCAATTTATTTAATTGGAATTGTTTATGTTCTTCCATAATTAATGTTTATGATTTTATTCTTGTCTTGTTTGAGTGGCCAATTAGATAGGACTTGAATAATTCTATTGCTAGATTAAAATTCTTGATCTGTAATTGTCTTGATATTTTAATTATTAGTAGCATGTTAGAATCAGTGATTTCAACTGGAGAACATAACCTAGGTTAAATAATCCGAACTTGTGTGTTTATTGCCTAGATCAACCTAATATCTTTCTCTATTTAATGCTTCCATTATCTTAAATTTAAAGAGCTTGTTTTAAATTATTTAATGGTTAGAGATTAGGTGAAGAGCTTGTTTTGCCTAACGACACACTAAGAAAAGATTGAGACTAACAGAGCTTATTGTTGTCTACGGTTGATAGTTTCAATATAAATTGATGATATAATTAATATATTATGTGCATGTTTGGTGGTGGCGAATGATTATTTGACCAAAGTTTTTCTCATTGTTATTTCTTTATCCTTTAATTAGAGTTTTTATAAAATTTTTATTTTCATAGTTTTAATTTCTTTATTTCTTGCAATCTAGTTAAAAATTCAAAAACCCCCATTTTATTTATAATTGGCATTTTCTCTAGTTAGATTAATTTATATTAATTATTTCTATTATTATTTTATTTTAAGCCTCGTTTTAGAGTTGATAATAAATACAACAAGCATAGTCTGTGTGGGATCGATCCTTACTCACTCTTTACTAATTATTTATACTAGTAGTAAGGTTTTAAATTTGGTGCACCTTAATGACACTACCAGTGCCACATCATCGGACTGAATATGTGAACAATGTCGTGAACAGTACCATGAACAATACCGTACATATAAACAGTACCGTACATGTAAGTAGTACCGTACATGTGAACAATGTCGTTTACCCATTTATCATCCTCCTAAGGTTTTTTATTGTCCTAAGTCCAAAATTGTTGTCCGTTTTTCTCTCTAATCTTTTGTTTATTGTGAAATGACCATGATACCCCTGAAATACATAAAATACTTAATTAAAACAAAACACACATAATTAAATCACAAGGGACTTAAATATATAAAAGTAGGGATGTTAGTAAGATTTGAAGTGTAAAATGACGATTTTCTCCTTTATAAATATACACTTTCTAGCACTCAACAGTGTGCACACAATATTCTAATTATATTTCTGGCCGGGTCACCTGGACTATAGGTGACACTATTGACATGAGCTAACCATCTGCTTTTTGTGTATGCGTTATATGATTTGCTTTCATGATTGATTATTCTTTTGATATTCAGAATTACCATGAATTTGTGTCATCATATTAAAATATGTTGTTTAATGAAATTTATGAATTATAATATATGTTTTTAATTAAAAAAGGCTTGCAATGTTTTTGGTATCAATAGGCTTAGTGTGTTAAGAATGGTTTTACTTACCTAGTTGATGACTCACCCTTCGTCATTACTTTTTACAGATTAAGTCCCTTTTGAGAGGTGTGAATAACTTTGGAGTTAAAGATTTCGTTTCCTTGTTATTTGAATAAAAGGAGGAATAGACTCATGTTTCTTTTTAATTTATTTCTGTTATAAACTTTTAATTTGGAGTTTCGAGACTTTTGTTATTTTTATGTTTTGGGAGAGATTATTTAGTGTTAAATTATGAATATCTAGATTTATTTAAATTAGAATTTATGGTATTTTAGTTTGGAATTTATGAGAATGATTACCGTTAGTAAGTAACCTCTTTATTCACATGCTCTGCATGTGTTAGATTAGGTTGTTACAATTGTTGTATCAGAGCACTAGTTTAGGATTTTGTAGACTTTCTTTTAAGGTCTAATTTGATTGTCTAATAGAATTAATTACATTTGTTTTGTAGACATGAAGAGAAACATTATGGATATGAAAAGTGCTAAGAATAAGAGATGGACAGAAATTGACAAGACTGAACAGTTTATCTTAGGTGGAGTTCTTGTCAAAGATCTTAGAAGACCTCATAAGCAGCGAATGGATGATAGACTTAGACGGACTAGAGTTGCCTACAAAGATGCACCTCCAGGACCCAGAGCTTCAAAGAAGAAATTCAATGAAGCTATACGAGGACTACGTGTTTATGGCAAGGGACCTAACAAAAATAAGCTTGTAATACATCACCTATTTTGGACAAGACCTCGATTTAAGCCTTGCTATAGCAAAGGATGGGTTTCTTCATGCCTAGATAATCTACCTCATAAAACTCATAAAGAAAATGGGATAGCTAGAGTCACGACTGAGGAAAGAAAAGTTGAATTAGATTATTTCCCTATTTGATTGAGTAAACCTATGAACTTTGTGGTTGTAGAAAAAAGGCATGAAACGCTGTAGACTTTATTGAGGTTAATGGAAAGAATAGATCTTTATGGCGAGGAGTAATTGTTTATAATTAGTAATTCTATTTTAGCTATTTGGATTTTCTAGTTGCGTAGAATGAAATATTTGGTTTGCTCTTTAGGCATGATACTCTGTAGACTTTGTAATAACTCTTTGGTATAGGATTTTTGGTATTTACGTACAATGAAATATTTGTTTGCTCATGTTGTCAATCACTAACTTTTCTTAATTATACTAACTTGTTCTTATTCATTACTTTGCACACTAGCACGACCTTTAATTATGAATTATTTACCATTTTATTTATTTATTTATTTTTATTCTTCGTGTTTTAGTCAAAAGATATCACGTAGGGGAGGTGCTAGGAATGCCTCTAGCTCGAGAAATGTTTTAGGTATCACTGGTGATGCTGATCCAACCTTGCATGAGATGGGTAACGGAGGTAATCTGATGATACGCACAATGACTAGGTTGATGGAACAATAGAGTAGGTTGATACAAGATATGGCTAGAGGTAGAGTTGGAGCAGAGAAGAATGTGCCAGTTGAAAGGCAAGGTGGCTCAAGAGATCAAGGAGCTATGGTGAACTTAGAATGATTTAAGAAATTGGGACCACCTACCTTTTAGGGGACTCTCGATCCCATGGTTGCAGAGGCATGGCTAAAACAGATGGAGAAGATATCGTGGCAATGGGTTGTAATGACAATCAGAGGGTGATATTGGCCTCATTTGTCCTTCAGGGTAAGGCAAACCATTAGTGGGATGCTAAATCCCGTCTTTTAAAGGTTGGGTTGCAATATGTACCTATTACTTGGGAGTTATTTCTGGAGGCTTTTCATGAAAAGTATTTTCTTGAATGAGTTCGACATCAGATAAAGGCTGACTTTCTGAAATTAACTCAAGGAACAAATTCTATTGCAGAGTATGAGGAGCAATTTACTGCTCTATCTCGTTTTGCTCCTACCTTGGTCGCTAATGAAGATATTAAGTGTAGAAAGTTCCTGGAAAGGTTACGTCCAAACATCAAAGGGCAATTGACCATCCTTAAGCTTAATAATTATGCCAATTTGGTGGATCGAGCAATCCTTGCTAAGAAGGATATTCTTGAAGCTCAAGTTACAAGGGATTAGAGGAATAAAAAGAATCGATATGGTGGACCTCAAAATGGAAGTTCTTATGGGCAGGGAACCCAGTCCAGAAGCATGTTAGTGGAGGTAACAAATGGGATAACAAGGGTGTTCCTAATACCACCGCTCGAAAGAACTTTCCTATTTGTCGACATTGTGGAAGGAGTCACCCCGGTGAATGCTATTGGAAAATTGAAGCTTGTTTTGCTTGTGGAGAAATCGGACATAGGATTATGGATTGCCCAAAGAGACGCAGCGAGACTGCAAACACTCAGACTAATGAAGGGCAGACGAAAAAACCAAAGGTGCAAGGGCGTGTCTTTGCACTAACAGAGAAAGATGTTGAGGTGTCCAATGATGTTGTGTCAGGTACATTGTCTTTATTTTCTAGAGAAGCCAAATTTCTTTTTGACCCTGGTGCTACACATTCATTTGTATTTTGTGTGTTTACCCGTCATGCTGATGTGCCTATCACACTATTAAATGCTCACGTGTCAATTAGTACTCCTATATGGAATTGTCAGTTAATAGACCGTGTTTATAAGTCATGTGTGATCAGATTATATGATAGAGAATTTCTTGTGGATCTCCTACCCTTAGACATGTATGATTTTGATTTGATTTTGGGGATGAATTGGTTAGGACCTTACCATGTTTCAATAGATTGTTTTGCTAAGGAAATTATTTTTCACCTACCTGGCGAAGAAGAATTTCATTTTCAAGGGAATCATAAAAGTCATAGAGGTTTCATTTCTATGGTTAAGGCAACAAAAATGCTAAAAAGGGGATGTGAAGGATTTTTAACATATATAGTTGTTGACCATTCCAATGGGGCATGCCTCGAAGACATATCTATTGTAAGAGAGTTTATTGATGTATTTCCTAAAGATCTTCCTAGACTACCTTCAGATCGAGATATTGAGTTTACTATAGAACTAGTTCCTGGTACTACCCCTATCGAATGGCACCTATTGAGTTGAAAGAACTGAAAGTCCAGCTACAAGAGTTACTAGATAAAGGTTTTATTCGTCTTAGTGTGTCAGTTTAGGGTGTTCCCGTTTTGTTCGTAAAGAAGAAAGATGGTTCAATGAGGTTGTGTATCGGTTATCGACAGTTGAATATGGTTACTATCAAGAATAAATACCCTCTTCCTCGAATTGATGACCTCTTTGATCGATTACGAGGTGCAACGATATTTTCTAACATTGATTTATGATCTGGATATCATCAATTAAAAGTCAGAAGTTAGGATATATTGAAGATAGCTTTCCGAACTCGTTATTGGCACTATGAGTTCTTAGTTATGCCTTTTAGGTTAACTAATGCTCCTACAACGTTCATGGATTTGATGAATATGATTTTTCAACCTTATCTTGACCAATTTGTCATTGTCTTTATTGATAACATATTGGTTTACTCTAAAAGTAAGGAGGAGCAAGAGACGCAGTTGAGGATTGTGTTGGAAACATTGTGAGAGAAGAAGTTGTATGTAAAGTTTAAGAAGTGTGAGTTTTGGCTTGATCGTGTGACATTGGGAAAATGGAGGCAATTGTGAATTGGGAAAACCCATATAGTGTGACTGAAGTAAGGAGTTTCTTGGGATTGGCATGTTATTATAAACGGGTTGTGAATGGATTTTCTAGTATAGCAGCACTATTGACTAATTTGACTAAGAAGGACGTGAAGCTCACTTGGGATAAGGCATGTGAAAAGAGTTTCCAAGAGCTCAAGAATCGTTTGGTATCTGCCCCTATTTTAACTCTCCCTTCTCAGGGTAAAGATTTTGTGATTTACAGTGATACCTCTAGAAAGGATTTGGGTTGTGTTCTAATGCAGCATGGTAAAGTTATACCGTATGCTTCTAGGCAGTTAAAGAGCCACAAACAAAACTATCCGACTTATAATTTGGAGTTGGCTACTATAGTATTTGCTCTAAAAATCTAGAGACATTATTTATATGGGGAGACTTGTGAGATATTTACTGATCATAAGAGTTTGAAGTATTTGTTTACTTAGAAGGAATTGAATTTGAGGCAGAGAAAATGGTTAGAGTTGGTGAAGGATTTTGACTGATCTATTAATTACCATTCAGGAAAGGCAAACGTGGTAGTTGATGCTTTGAGTAGGAAATCATCTGGGTTCATGGCACATCTTATCACCACACAAACTCATTTATTGAAGGACTTGTGGAGATGTGGGGTAGAGGTAGTTACTCATGAGCAAGCAGACTTGTTAGCACATTTAATAGTCTAACCTACTTTGGTTGATAAAATTAAGATAGCTCAAAAGAATGACATGGAACTCAATAAAATCCGTAAGGAGGTGAATAAAAAACATAAACTCGATTTCAGACTTGACAATGAAGATGCATTATTGGTAGGACAAAGGCTTTGCGTGCCAGCAGATGAAGAGATAAAGGCAGAGATCTTAAGAGAAGCTCATGAGTCACCTTATAGTATGCATCCTGGTAGTACTAAGATGTATCGTGATCTAAAGCAGAGTTTTTGGTTGAGGAATATGAAGAGAGATATTGTTGCTTTTGTGTCTCGATGTTTAGTTTGCCATCAAGTAAAGATCGAACGTCAAAGACCAGTAGGAACTTTAGAAACACTTCATATTCCGCAATGGAAATGGAAACATATAACAATGGATTTTATCTCTGGATTACCTCGTTCTACGAGGGGATGTGATTGTATTTGGGTAATTATTGATCGATTGACGAAAACGACTCATTTCTTGGCAAGGAGGAGTACTGACAACGTAGGGCAACTAGCTAAGTTATTCCTTAAAGAGATAGTAAGGCTTCATGGAGTTCCAATGTCAACAGTGTCTGATAGGGATCCATTGTTCACTTCAAGGTTTTGGGCTAGCCTACACAAAAAGTTGGGGACGAAATTAAGATTTAGCACTGTTTTCCATCCACAAATAGATAGACAATCCGAAAGGACTCTCCAAACCCTCGAGGATATGCTTCGAGCTTGTGTACTAGACTTGAGTGGTAATTAGGAAGAACACTTGATGTTGATCGAGTTTGCTTATAACAATAGCTTCCACTCAAGTATCGGCATGGCACCATTTGAGGCATTATATGGAAAAAAGTGTAGTTCCCCAATCTACTGGAATGAGGTTGGTAAAAGAAAACGTTTTGGTCTAGAATTGGTACAGATTACTGTTGATAAAATCAAGTTGATTAGAGAATGTCTTGGAACAGCTCGGAGCAGACAAAATAGTTATGCAGATCATCATAAATGTGAGTTAGAATTTAAAAAAAAGGAGACTTTGTTTTCTTGAAGGTATCGCCATGGAAAAGGGTGTTTCGGTTCGGGAATAAAGGGAAGTTTAGCCTTAGATTCATTTGACCATTTGAGATTTTAAAGAGAATTGGTCTTGTGGCTTATCTCATAGCTTTACCACCGGGTCTATCTAGGCTTCACAATGTGTTTCATGTGTCTGTGTTAAGAAAGTATATAGCAGACCCTTCACATGTGCTAGACTATCAACCGATTTAAATATTAGAAGAATGCCATACGAGGAGCAGCCTATTGAGATTGTTGATCGAAAAGAACAAGTATTGAGGACTAAAGTTATTCTCTTAGTCAAGGTACATTGGATGATCCATTCTGTTGAGGAAGCCACATGGGAGCGAGAGGCAGAAATGTTGGAAAAGTATCCTCAACTCTTCTATGCATAAGGTAATCTTTGAATTTCAAGGACAAAATTTTTGTTAGAATGGGAGAATTATACCACCAAATTCCATAATATTAAATGATGGAAATTGATCTTTTATTAGAAATCATGCATGACTTTATAACCCTTTTTTAAAAAAATTGAAATTACAAATAGGGTTAATCATGGGGTAACTTTTAGAAAATTGTTATTTTTCCAAAAGTCCAATAGGGTTTCTTAAGACTCCCCATACATTCATAATTTTTCCTCTTCCACAACCCTAAGTCCACAACATTTTTCCTTTTCTCTGCTGCTCATTATGTTTCCACCCAAACCCTGAGATTTAAACCTTTGTGTAGGAGAGACTCAAAGCAATTAGTAAGTTTACCCTCTTTATTCTCCACAAAATTTCCAATCACTCTATCTAGGATTTGAACTGGCATGATTTTAGATTGTTACAGATCATAATACATAATTTAAGATGTGTATAGGTTCTGATTTATTGTGAGTTTTATTAATCAACCCTTGGTGTATTAAGCACACTCGATAATTCTGGACAGCATGAGTATCTCGAATTCAAACATGTATTTTCTGAACGAATTTTTCTTTAGAACTTTATATTTCTGAAAACTAGACATGTAGAGCTTATTGATTCGATTTTATAAGATTTGACTTTGTTTTCAATTTTATATGGATTTTTGAAACTAACACTAATGCATTGGAAAACTGAGATTCCAGCAAAGTGACGAGATTCACAAACTTATTTGCACTATTAAATGAACTGAAACAATCTGAAATTTTATATAAAAGTTGATACATGTGTCTAGTATTTTCATTTTTAATTGCATAATTTTCGAATTAGTATCTGATTTTATAAAATCTCAGAACATATTCTGTTTGGTTAAGGTACTGTGAAACAGTTTCAAACTTGTCAAGTAATAAATAGTCTTGAAAATATTTTTGGTATCGGATCCTCTTGAAACTTTTATATGAGATACCCATGGATGTCTCGAATGGTTCGATAGAATATTATGTCATTTTGATTTCTAGATTAAGAGTTAAAATTTTAAGAATCAGACTAGTACGGATATGAATCAGAAAATCAGATTCTTAGGATAAGTTACTAATAGTTATATCTTATATTTGTTAAGGTGTTGGAGGTGATTGAAGTTTTTAGAGGCTTAGAGGTGTGTTAGTCCAAATTCTTTTATCGAGATAAGTAACTTTATTCCTCATATATTGGATATTTATAAGTATTTTGATATTATTATAAGAGTTTTTATACTACTTAGAAGATTAATGGATTTTCATAAAAAAATTATTTTATAAAAATGTTTTCAAATCTAAATTCTTTGAACAAAATATTTTATAAATGCTTGTAAATATGTAAATTATTTTATGATATGACTACCTTTTATAATTTTGTCTATGAAATATTATGCAAGCCAAAATTGTTGCTATGGACTTTCATGAATCTTATACGAATGTTTTGTACCTATGTATAATTTTAATTATTTATGATTGTACGGGGGCCACCCCTTGAGGGCCAAAGCGCCGTAAAGTGCCACATATAGTGCAAAGTGTCATATATAAGTCATTAAATATGAAAAGTTAATTTGAATGTTTTGGCTCATTGTCTACAGTTATTCTGATTCTAATTCTAATCGTATTATACTATATATTTGTTCTGGACCAGTACTGGGTTTCTGTTCTGAGTGTGCACACGATATTCTGATTCTGTTTCTGGCCGGATCACCAAGACTATAGGTGATACTATTGACATGAGCTAACTATCTGCTTTTTGTGTACGCGTTATATGATTTGGTTTCATAATTGAATATTCTTTTGATATTCTAAATTACCATGAATTTGTGTCATCATATTGAAATATGTTGTTTATTTAATGAAATTTATGAATTATAATATATGTTTTACATAAAAGAAAGCTTGCAATATTTTTGGTATCAATAGGTCTAGTGTGTTAAGAATGGTTTTACTTACCGAGTTGACGGCTCACCCCCGTCATTATTTTTCGTAGATTAAGTCCCTTTTGAGAGGTGTGCTTAGCCTTGAAGTTAAAGATTTCATTTTCTTTTTTTATTTGAATAAGAGAAGGATTAGACTCATGTTTCTTTTTAATTTATTTCTGTTATGAACTTGTAATTTGGAGTTTCGAGTTTTTTGTTATTTTTATGTTTCGAGAGAGATTATTTAGTGTTAAATGCATGAATTTGTGGATTTATTTAAATAAGAATTTGAGGTATTTCGGTTTTGAATTTATGAGTAAGGATTACGGTTTGTAAGTAACCTTCTTCTTCACGTGCTCCGCATGTGTTAGATTGGGGTGTTACACTCTCCTTCTTGTTCACTGTGATTCCTTTATTATAGCCTTCAAATCCCATTTATTTCCTATTTTTCTTTTGTTTTTCTCTTTGATTTTTCCTTGATTGGCGACTCTCTTCTTTCCTTTGCAAGCATGCTCCTTTTATAACTTAGAATTAGAGCAACTGAGAGTCTATGGCGTGTATCTTCCATTTTTGAAAACTTTATATCGAAATCTTTTAGTTGTTGCACTGGAAATCCAGTCCATCATTACTTGAGGATTGTTACAGCAATGGCTACAGCATCTGTATTGTTCCAGACTTGTTTCAAATTCATCTATAGCTAAGTTCTTTCATTATCTCTGTAAATCTGTTGAAGCAGGATTCCTTATTTAAAACTTGAGCTTTATGTCACCTATAATTATGCATATAATCTAAGCACAAATTATCCTAAAACAACTTAATTTATTAAAAATAAACTAAAATGGATGTTCATGTAAAATATAACTAAAATACAATAAAAGCACATCATTTACTCTCTAAGTATTATTGATTTAAGTCTAAAAATGCTATGATAACTCGTATTTTATAGAGTTATCATAACTGCCAACGGACTAGGTAGGAATCATAGGCCAGGTCAGTGTCAACTTTCACTCTACGATCAAGTGTAATAAGAAGTTTTTGATATGCATTACTCTTATACGTTGAATTGAAAAACAAAACATCACCATAACATTAATAGTCATGACGAGCCACACAATCAGTCCAAAATAATTTTCTTAGCCTATTTTCATCTTCAATTGTGTACTTAAAGTAGAGTCTAGGGTCTTGTTCAGGTTTTATTGCAAAATATGCTATAGTTGTGTTTGAGTCAGAATCTCCAACATCAACACGAATAGAAGCATCTAGCGTGTTTTGCATGTTTTTATGAGTAAAACTTAGGTTTTGTGACCCCTTTACTCAGCCATGTAATCCATGAATTAGCAGGTCTTCACACCAACATGTACTTAATGCTTTTGCTTGTGCAAGGTCTATATTAGTAACTTTCCAATGTGAGCAAATGAGATAGACTTCGTCGTCAAAAGCCAAAGAATAGTTGTGCTCAGGCCTGAATTCTTTAACGATTTATTTATTAATTGATTCACCATAACTCACTATAAATGATGCCTGACAACTGGTTCATGTTATCAGTTGTGGTTCTGGAATCTTATTGCAATTCTGAGAATATTTTTCTTCTCTAAGCCCTTCGAAATGACAAACCTAATGCCGAGTTGTGATTCATCCGGACTTTTTTCCATGTCGCACATCATCTTTTCTTTGTTGTAACCGATCATTCAGGCATAATTGTTATACCACAATTCGGTATCCACTACTGAGTTGAAATGACTGCCGAGTACGTTCAATCCCAGTAAATCATTATTATTTCTCAATTGAGTTGACTGATCCTATATTGATTACCAATCATATCTTTTCAGACAAACGAACATTCTTATGTTGCTATTATTGTGTAGATTGCTTATATTTAACCCCTGTACAAGAATAACATGATATGAGGAGGAATATGAGTTAACATCCTTTACATCTTCGTATATGTATTAGTCATTAATTAATACCACAAAACACTAAACTTATTTTCTTAATAATTTAATATAATCATAAATATTATGGGTTAGAAGGATACCCCACTTCAGAAAAGAAATCATAAATCAACTACTGAAATTACAACTAAAAAACAAATGGATGTTTTGTTCAAAAAATCCAAAAAGAAAAAAAGAAAAAAACTTATTCACAGTCATAGCAGATAAAAAGTAAAGAAGGGGCATAATTCAAGAAGCGACTTATGAAAATAATATTAAGATCGTTTTCACAACCTTTCTCAAAAGCCTCGGCTATGAGCTCGCCAATCTCCAGTCACCATTTGCTGCTATAGTTCCAACCTTCTTAGTGCTCAAGTCACATTAAAGCTAGTTCCGTTTGGTATTAATGTTCAACGACTACAATGGTTTGATGCAAAACTTATATTGGCACTGCTGCATTATTAACTTTGATAGTCATATTTATTAACTATTATTAATTTTTATTTAAAAACTGGAGAGCATTAAAAAAAAAACCAAATGGATGCTAAATCATAGTCTAAGCAAAAACAACTTCCCAACGCAGACTCTTTTTAGCCTATATGGCTATGAAAGTTTATTTTGATGATAACAAACCACATGTTTTGGATAAATAAAGATTTACACATTGTGCTTTTATAACAAGAGAATGCTTTTATGAAATTAGTTGTTTTTCAAGATGTGGACAAAAATAAAAGAGTTTTGCCATCTTTGATTTTAATAAATATTGTTTTGAATTTCGAATTTGGATCTATTTGAAAACATGTAAATATTTTGGGCCATATTATAATTTTAAAAAGTTTTGGAAACAACGAGCATTATTTAAAATTTCTGAAATTGGACTTATTTGAAAAGATTTATAACGTTGTGGGCCATAATGTAATTATATAAAGTTTTAGGATAAAATATAATTTTGAAAAATAGTTCACTATATCAGTCATTGTAGCAACCGGCCAACCGAATTTGACAAACGGTAGACCAGATTTTAGGCAGTAGCTTATTGGAATGAAAGCGGTTAACCGGATTCCAAAAAAGGGCATGTCGAATGTTCTAAAATTCAAATATTTGCTGTAACGGTAACATAAAAGCGGCTAACCGGATTCCAAAAGTGGCAAATTGGTTATCATCAGAAAGCTCATAACGGCTAGTTTTTTGGCTCAAATTATATAAAACTCAAATCCAATTCATTTTCAAGCTCTCTTGCAAGCAAAAACAAAAAGCACAAAACATATATATTGAGCTCTCATTTCGTAAATCATCATACTTTGAATTATCTTTGTGTTTCAATTTGTATATCTACTCTTTAAGAGAGTTTTTATTGTAATCCTCATTTCCTCATCAAATTTGTACTTGTGTAAGTGTGAGAAACACTTGCGTGAAGAGATTAGGAGATAATCTCTTAATTCTAAAGGTTTATTGACGCCTTGGAAGTCAATTGTAAGCATTTGAAGCCTTCGAAGACTTAGATAGTGAAATCTTCAAGCTTGGTTTACTTGGAGGAGTGGACGTAGACAGGGATTACCGAACCACGTAAAAATCCTTGTGTTTGTTTCTTCATTTCCTACTCATTTATTCTTGTGCTTGATTGAATTTATTGTTTTCAAATTCATTAAGGCACTAGTTTGAATTGTTGTGTGGTTTGATTATGATAAGTTTTAAAAACCCAATTCACCCCCCTTGGGTCGCATAACTTGTATTTCAACTTCTGCAATTTATAAAGTACTGACTCATCCATTTACAACGATGTAAAGTTTGCATTTGAAAATGACAGACTAAGCAAACTTAAAAAATCAAAAGGTGAACCTGAGCAATTTCTTCAAATATGCTAATCATTCGTGCTGTAAAAGAAATTAAGTATGTTAGATTATAAGCTTAAGTGGTACGTAATATTTGTGGTAGTAGGTTCGGCAGGTAAGGTTACTGTGGCCGATGGGGTTGGCGAAATAGGTGAGTGTTAACTTTTGATGAATAGTGAGGATTTGTTTTACAATTGAATGAATAAATGGTTGTGAGTGGTTTGCTTCATGTATAAATACCCCCTCTTCCCTTTAGTTTATGCATCAAGTCTAAGATAAAGAAAGCATAAGAAGCAAAACAAAGTTTCTCAGAGTGATTTTGTGAGAGTGTGTGGATTTTTCTTATAATGTTCTTGAGCTTTCTTTAATAAAAATTTATGTTTTATCTTTTAAATTCTCCAATAAGGTAAATAAGAATATGTGACTTAAAAAGAAATTGTAACCACAATAATCTCCATTTGTTCTTGTACTGTTCTTGAGCTTCTTTTAATAAAAATGTGTGTTTTATCCTTCAAATTCTCCAATAAGTGGTCTTGAGCTAGTAATTGGTGCTTCACATAATAATGTAGCATATCAAATCGAAGAGCTCGATGAGAGGAACACAAAGCCATAAAAATCAGCCCAGCCAAAACCAATTGTGCCAGCGATCACTATCGAAAGTCTGTTGTCCTAAAGTTAAGTTGACTCATTGAGTTAACTGAGTTATACAAATCTGAGCCGAGTTGAGCAAGACCAAACTGAACTAAATTAGAATCAAGTCAGCTGAGTCGAACCAAGCCGTTGACTGTTGACTGAAAGTTGATCGTTGACCTAAAGTTGATTCAAGTTCATCCATGCATTTAGAATATCGAAATTCTCATCCAATTTGTGAATTATGACAAAAGGTGACATATGTTGTTCTAAATTCCACAATTGAAGGAAAGCAAGTTTGACAACTAGAGTATCAAAACGAAGGCTCTTTCGGTGAACACGATATATGGAAAGTCGTGAAAAAAGGCTTTGCTATACTAGAAAATGAAGCTACTTCAACTGTGGCGTAAAAGGAAAATTTGAAAGACTTGAAAAGAAAGAGAACAAAGCAAAATATCTTATCTTTCAATCATTAAATGAATATGCTTTTGAAAAGATTGTGTAACACCTCACACCCGATTTTGACCCCTATTGACCAGCCCTTTATAAAGAAAGAAAAAAAAAAGAAGAGAAGCTTCGGGGAGAGAGAGGAGAAACCGAACCGGATCCAACCCGACTCGCAAGCGTGACCCGATCGGAAGTTCTTGAGCCGCAGGTCATCTCCATGCCATCCTTACCACCAGAAAACGTTCGGGAAGCCGTTGATTGAACCCGCAAAAGTCGCAGCAATCGCCAACTTGGTTGGCCACGATTTCGCCGATTTTCGGTGACAGCGCCACTTGGGTTTTGTTCCCCACCATGCCCTTTGCCATTTCCGACCATTCACTGCAGTAAGGGACGTCGTTTTTATGCCGATCGGCCACTTGAGTATTCGCGATTTCCGAGCTAGATTTCAGTGTCGTTGCTGCGTGTGGGAGGTCACCACCGCCACCATTGGACTCAGCTCGGCCAGAAGTGCTTCGAACTTCCCGTCGTTGTCGGCTAAATTCCGGTGACCAATGACCGGCAAGGGCATTTTGGTAATTTTACAGTCTAAGGGCAATTTTGTAATTTTAGATTTGTGTGGATATTTTAGTAATAGCTGAAATTGAGGATAAGTTGGTAATTTATGTTGTTGAGATTAATTTGGTAAATTAAGATTTTAGGGGTATTTTGGTAATTTTATAGAAACTGAGGGTAATTTCATAATTTCAAAAATTATGAGTATTTTGGTGATTTATGATTTAAATTGTGATTATTTGAGAGTAAGTATGGAATGTGATTGTATTGAGGAATTTGAGAATAATGGAGTTTATGATTATGATTTAATTTTATCTTATGAGAGTATTTTTATTGATTTTACGCTGATGATATCGATACACATTTGTTACTCTAGGATACCAGGAGATAAGTAAACTAGATTTCCAAGTGAATCACAATAAACAATATATATATTTGACATGTTTGGAAAGCCTATTTTGATATATACAAATATTGATTTATATGCTCTACCCATGTGTTTATGTGATGTGTTGATAGGATGTGTTGTTATGTGTTATGTGTGTTTATAGAAATGGGCATAAGAAATGTGTTAATATTTCATTGGCATGAGCACGAAAATACATTATGTTTCCTCTAAACTGAGAAAGTGGATTTTAGCAAAGAGAATTTGAAGAAAGAAATATTGTTTTACAGTTTTGGCTTGGATGCTTGAATTCGTTACTGGCTTAGTGGAGGATACTTTGGATGTTATATTATTGTTATGAGATAAGTGGACGAGGAACGCATTGGGGAGAAGCCCAAAGTGTATGAGAATTATGAAAGTAAAGACGTGTCCTACTAAGTGGTAATTGAATGTAGGTAGCTCAAGTTAAAGTAAGTAATTTGAAAGAGAATGTGAAAGTTTGAGAATGACAGAATGAGATTTCGATGATTTGTTTTACAATATTTTTGAATACTATGGCACGTCATTGCTGTGCAAATTTTATTGAACTCGCAAGTGCATGAATCTATTTTAGAATAGATCAATGGTGACGAGTGTCGATCCCACGAGAAGGTAGATTTTAATTCAGTGTAAAATTAATTTTCTAAGTGGGTGGTTGGATTTGTGGCGAAAGTGACTTAGAGTATCCTAAAATTTGAATTAAAATAGCGGAAATAAATTGAAGAGAAAACTATTAAAATGACGTGCTTGGGTATCTAGATCTGCATTAATCTGCTCCATGGGTTAAATATTTCTTATTAATGCCAATTAAATCATGAAGGGGATTTTCACACTTCATGAACCACACTCTAATCAATATGGTGCTAAGGGTTTATCGTACTAATAACCTTGTATTAGGGAGCCGGTTAAACCAGTGCGGTACCTAGACAAGATTAGTACTATTTGTTGACGAAAAGTCAAAATATTCACAATAATTAGAGGGGAAGAGAAAATAAATTTACCAAATAAAGCGTATGGAACATGTTGAGCCTTCACCTTCAAACCAAGCTTGAGAGAAAATTAGCTACTCACAATTAAACTAGGGTAAAATAGAAATTTATTAAAATACGTAGAAAATACAAGATGGGAAAGGAATTACAAAAAATGGAACTCAAAAATGAATTCAGAGGTGTCAAATTAGGAGGGAGCCCCCCTTTTTTTATAGATATACTGAATAAATTATGGCCATTGGATTAAGAAAAGTTTAGACGCTTAGGATTGCGCCACGTCATCAGTCAACAGTACGTGGTTTGACCACACAGTTTGACCGCGTGGTTTGAATAGTGAGGCGGTTTGAATAGTGACACGGTTTAAATAGTAACGTGGTTTTGTTGAAAATAATTCTGTGTATATGCCGCACGCACGATTTTTTATCCACTAACATGTTGTCACGTCACCGATCAACAGTACATAAGAATTTTTATCCAATAGGATTGTGCCAGCTCATTGGTCAATGTCACGTCATTGTTCCGTATATGTGAACAGTGTCATGAACAGTAACATAAACAGTACCGTATATGTGAATAGTACCGTACATGTGAACAGTACATTTTTCCTTTTATGCTCTTCCTAAGGTTTTCAACTATCTTGAGTTCAAAAGTGATGTTTGTTTTGTTGTCTGATCTCTCGTTCATTGTGAAATGACCATGATACCCCTAAAATACATAAGATACTTAATTATAATACAACACACATAATTAAGTCACAAGAAACTTAAATAAATAAAAGTAGGAATGTTAGTAAAACTTGAAATGTAAAATAATGATTTTCTCCTTTATAAATATACACTTTCCAACGCTGAACAGTCATCCATTTGCATTATATATTTGTCTGTATTTATGTATGTATTTTGGTATATGAAAAACTGGTTTACTTATTGAGTTTCATACTCATTATAGTTTATTGTGATTCAGTTCCCATAAATTAGGATTATTAATTCATGATGAGCAACGAGAAGGACTTGAATTGAGGATGGTAGCTGGTTTGGCATAAATTTTAAATTCTTCCACTGCAGTTTGTGTAATATGTATTTTCATTTTGAGGTTATAATTTTTATGGACTGTAAAAGGATTATTATCATCATCATCATCATCATCATCATCATCATTTTTAAGTATAAATATTGGAACCGCAGTTAGATTCGCCCTATAGAGCTCGGGGCGGGTCGTTATAGATTGCTAGTGCAACCTCCTCAAAGGAAGCATAGGAGAAGTTAGAGACCTTTCTCTTTAATCATTATGAGGAGAATTTAAATCATTATACATGAAGCCATCGAGACAATTTCTTACTATTTTATGGGGTTGTGACCATTTTCAATGAATTAAAAAGAAATGATAAAGAGTTAAAAGAGGTAAAGATCATTGAAAAGATACTTTGATCAATAGACTTGAAATTTAACCATATTGTTGTGACAATTGAGGAAGAAAAAGATTTGGTGGCTATGATCAAGGAAGGTTGCAAGCCTATGAAGGAAAAAAAAAATAAACATGGGATCGAAGAACAACTCCTTAAGATAGAAGTTAATTAAAAAAAAAAGAAGAAAGCTCCAACAACAACCGAAGACAATATGTCCAAGGCATAGGCAAAGGATGAGGTAGAGGTTGTGGTCATGGATGAGGTTGGAATTTTAACAACAACTCCAATTATAAAAAATGAAAAAGATCCAGAGGACAAGGTAGAGGCAATCCAATATCGAGGTATGACAAATCTCAAATACAGTGCTGTAATTGTCAAAAGTTTGGGTATTATGATTTAAAATATGGAACTTCAAGTACTAGAATTGATAAGAAAGTGAATTATGTTGAAGGGATGAATAGTGAAGATGGTACACTTTAACTAGCCCACAAGGACATTGGTGGAGGTCAAGAAAATACATGGTATCTTGACACAAATGCTAGCAATCACATGAGTAGAAACAAAAGCATATTTCTCGAACTAAATGAATTTGTGAATGACAATGTTGCATTTGGAGATAATTCAAAAGTACTATTGAAGGGCAGAGATAACATTCTTTTTCGTGTAAAAGATGGTAGCCACCAATTAATTTCAAATGTTTATTATGTACCCTGTACGAAAAGCAACATTTTCAGTTTAGGTCAACTCTTAGAAAATGGTTATGATATTTATTTAAAAATTATAGTCTTTTCCTAAGGGATGGCAGAGAAAACATATTACAAAGGTTAGAATATCGAAGAATAAAATATTTCCTTTAAATATTCAAAATAATGTTCCAAAGTGTATCAAGGTTTGTTATAAAAATCTAACTTGAATTTGACATCTTCAATATGGGCATTTCAACTTTGGTAGACTAGAGCCAATATCAAAGAAGAATATAATGAAAAGCCTACCTTCAATCAATCATCCTAATCAAGTTTGTGAAGGATGTTTACTTGATAATCAGTTTAAAAAGAATTTTCGAAAAGAGTCAAGCTCAGAAGCCGCTCGAGCTTATTCATACAGATGTGTGCGGTCCAACTGAGCCAAGCTCCCTTGGTAAAAGTAACTACATTCTTCTCTTTATTAATGTTCAAGAAAAACTTAAGTGTACTTTTTGAAGCAGAAGTTAAAAGTTTTTGAAGCTTCAAGAAGTTGAAAACTGCAATGAAGAAAGAAAATGGACACAAAATTAAAGCTATGAGATATGATCGAGGACGAGAGTTCACTTCTAGAGAATTCTAACAGTTTTGTGAAGCAAATAGAATTCGATACCCTTTTACAATTCTAAGATCTCCCTGATAAAATGGTGTTGCAGAAAAGAATAACAGAACCATTCTCGATATAGAAAGAAGCATGCTCAAGAGTAAGAGGCTACCCAAAAAGTTTTGGACTAAAGTTGTTGCATGCGCAGTCTACTTATCTAATTGATCTTCAATAGGAAAGATGTCATAAGAAGCATGGAATGGAAAAAAAGCCAGGTATCTCCCACTTGAGAGTTTTTGGAAGCATTGCCCATGTACATATGTCAAACGAGAAAAGAGCAAAGCTAGATGACAAAAGTGAGAATTTCATCTTCATCGCCTATGACAACAATTTCAAAGTATACAATCAGTACAATCTAAATAATGAGAAGATTGTGATTAGTCAATATATAATTTTTTGTGAAGAAAGAGAATAGGATTTTAGCTCTAATGTGGATGACTTCAACTTCTTTCCTATTGAAGAAGATGATTTCCTATTGAAGAAGATGATCACACACTGATAAAATAAGTAGAAGAACAAGAAGAGCCAGCCACTTCACTTATCTTACCAGCATCAACTACAAGTATAGTTTCACCACCATCTTTCTTAAATAAAAGAATTGAAGAATATACAAAGATTCTTCAAGATCTCTATAACGTAATTGAGAGGCTTGATAATCCTACTCTATTTTGCCTCTTTGTTGATTGTGAAATGGATAAAAGTAATGGATGAAAAAATCAAAACTATCATGAAGAATGACACTTGGGAACTTGCTACTCTTCCCAAAGGTCACAAGGCGATCGGTGTCAAATGAGTGTACAAAACGAAGAGAAATGTGAAGGGAGAAATTAAAAGACACAAAGCGAGGCTAGTTGCAAAAGGTTATAGTTAAAAGGCTGGCATAGACGACAATGAGGTAGTTGCTCTTATAGCTCAACTTAAAACTATAGACTTATTATTTCTTTAGTTGCTCAAAACAAAAAAAAGATTAATTAATTAAAGCAAGTTCCAAGAGCTTGGAACAACAGATTTGACAAGTACTTTAAAGAAATGACTTCACCAAATGCCCTTATGAGCGTGCTTTATATGTCAAACTCAAAGATGGAGATATTCTAATTGTATGCTTTTACGTTGATGATCTTATCTTTACTAAAAGTAATCCAAGCTTATTTGGAGAGTTCAAGAAAGTAATTCCGAAAGAATTTGATATGACAGACATTGGGTTAATGGCATACTACTTGGGCATTGAAGTCAAGCAACAAGAAGTTGGTATTTTTATTTCCCAAGAAAGCCATGCAAAGGAAATACTCAAGATGCTCAAGATGAATGATTGCAATCCAATAAGCATATTATTGAAGTACAGAGTCAAGCTATTCAAGTGTGAAAAAGGCTAAAAAGTAGATCCAAAGCTTTTCAAAAGCCTTGTTGGAAGTCTGCGTTATTTGACATCCTTTATGTTGTTCGACTTATGAGTCGATATATGGAGAATCTAAAGACTACTCATTTTAAGTTGTAAAAAGAATCCTTTGCCATATCGCAACTACAATTGATTTTGGCTTATTATACTAATTCTTTAATGACTACAAACTTGTTGTTGGATATAGCAATAGTGACTGAGGTGGGGATACAAATGATCGAAAGAGCACCATATGATTTGTGTTCTTTATAGGAGACACTGCTGTCAAATGTCGAAGAAACAACCTATTGTTACACTTTCTACCTGTGAAACTAGGTACGTAGTTGCTGCATCAAGTATTTGTCATGTAGTCTGGCCAAGAAATTTATTGAAAGTGTTGGATTTGTCACAAGAAGAACCTACAAAGATTGTCATCAACAACAAATCAACAATTGCCTTAGTTAAGAAGCTTATCTTCTATGATTGAAGAAAACATATTTACACTCGCTACTATTTCATATGGAAGTGCAATGAAAGAAAGGAAATGCAAGCAAAGTATCTCAAATCACATGATCAAATTGCTAAAATTCTTACCAAGCTACTAAAGCAAAAAGACTTTTTTAGGTTGAGAACTTTACTGGTGTTATAAAACAAGTTTAAAGGGGTGTTGGGTCATAAACTTGTTTTTTATTCAAGTCCAAAATATACAAAGCCTAGCCCATCTCATAGAACTTTTTAAGTTAGGTGAGCTTGGGTGGTAGGTAAGATTTGTGGTACTAGATTTGGTAGGTAAGGTTGGTGTGGTTGGTATGGTAAGTGAAGTAAGGTTGTTGTGGTTGGTATGGTTGGTGAAGTAGGTGAGTGATATGTTTTCCTGAATGGTGAGGATTTGTGTGGTAGTTGAATAAATGAATGGTTGTGATTGATTTGTTTCATGTATAAATACCCCCTCTTTTCTTTGGTTTATGCATCAAGTGTAAGAAGAAAAAAGCATAAGAAGCAAAACAAAGTTTCTGAGAGTGATTATGTGAGAAAATGTGAATTGTTCTTATAATATTCTTGAGCTTTCTTTAATAAAAATTTATGTTTTATCCTTTAAATTCTCCAACAAGGTAAATAAGAATATGTGAATTAAAAAAATTTGTAATCATAATAATCTCCTTAAATTTGTTGTTTTTTTTTTCTAATTGAATAAGGATATTTTGGATTTGTGTAATATGCATGAGAATGGCTTCTGTAAATTAAATTTTAATAAGCTATTTATTTCTTACTTTTCAAAATTAACTATAAAATAGGGTGATTCTGTCAAAAAAAAATTTTAAATAAATTTAGCAAACACAAAAATTAATTTTTAGCTGATAAAAATCACTTTTGTCTCTTCCAACAACAATTCCAAAAGTGTCCTGATTAAATTTATGTTGTGTTTCTTTTCTTCCTTCTTTTTCAAATTATAAGGTAGTGTTTTGTTCTGTTTTCCAGTACTCATCATGCCACAAATTATGAGATATCAGGCTGATTAATGCTTTCCATAACGCACTAGGCATAGGCAAACTAATTTGAACCTGAATTTCCAGATGCCCATGCATATGATTGCTTCTAATGTTGGAGCTGTTGGTTCAATTCGTATTGATAAGCTACTAAATCTAGACAATTCAAACTTCGGACTTGATCTGCTTGGTTTGTTTTCTCAGACAAAAGTACTAAATTTGAAGATTATATTTCTTTTTTCTTTTTATCAATTTTCAACGTTCCAGCTGCGAATTGAGCTAGATAAAAAAAATTTCACCATATTGATACCAGGAGAATATATAGATATGATTATGTCAGGGATTGTTAAGCCAGTCCCGGTCACAGTCAAAGTACTTTCTGGGGTCACACGGGCACTGTCTAATTATATGCGGAATTTGATATCTATCCTCCTTGACTGTTTGCTTTAAGTTCATGCTAGTTATTCGATGAAGCAAATACTAATAATATTGTTGCATAATCAGGCGCTCACAAGAAGCAGCAACTAATCGATGAGAAGAATGCTCCGGCAAAGGAAGGAACATTGGTGGAATAGTGGCTGATCAGCTCCTTGTATAGATATGAAGTCTGGGATTTCCAAATTTAGAAAATTTAAGCTCACCCTAGGCTTTGATCCAGTATTTTTATTTTTAATTTTAGCTTTTCGCTTACATTTAATTTCTTGAACAAGTTAATCGAATTAATATTGTAACCGCAATTGTTAGCAGTACTTGAAGAGGATTGATTCGTGACATTGTATCTTTTTGTTTCCTTATGTCACCTAGCATATTTTTTTAGTTTATAATTGAAACAAGAAAAAATTAAGAAATTTCTTGGCCCTTGTCTCTATTTCCACGCTCTGGAGTGACATTCTGGATGTTCCATTTAGCCCTCAATTACAACCCATGGCTTCTAAGTGCCCTTTATTTGATGTTTATCTGGAGCAAAGATTTGAAGATGTTTGAGCCCTCTGCTTCTAGAATTGAAGCCGCCGTTGCTTCTCATTTTATGTACATTATTAAGATTAATCCTGGTTATGTTTACAATGGTCGGGATAAGGATAATTCAATCGAAGAACTTTGAACTAAATATCTATTTCCCAATAATTTTGTTTAAAAACTTCAATACATTAATTACATAAATATAATTAGTCTTCTCTAGTGAATAAAAAGTAGTTGAACAATTATGGATGAGAAATCTCCATCTCCTTAATTTTCTCTTGCGCGCATAGGTGTGTCATTTAACAAGCAGATACTCTCAACGACGTGTTAACATCTCACTACACAAGGAAAAAATTAATATGAGCGTAATTAGAGAATTGACATAAGCTTTAAGGTTTCATGACCAGTTACCTTGTAGCCTGCACCAAGACTGTCCGTAGGGTTTTCAATGGGAAAACAGTTTCCGATCTCACAACCATATCTACATACTCATCTGATATAAATGTAAATCAAAGTATTCTCACCTCAATTCACATTCTTTTCAAATTTTCATTATTTGAACAATAGGGTTTAAAGAGATACAAACCTTTAGCTGGGTCGTATCCAAAGATAGGATTGTCTTGCATCAGAAGCTTATCAAGTTTAGGGAAAGGAATAATTGCATAGCCACCTGATATAAATGTAGATCAAAGTATTATTACCTCTCAATTCACCCCCAACACAGGAAATTCACTCATTTCCTTTACAAATTTTCATGATTTGACGAAAATGGGGAAAATAGATACAAACCTTCACGCATGTAGTCTTCAGGGTCAAGATTTTCAAGCTTTACTAGATTGTCAAAAATAACTGATGTCTTAACCCCAACAGTAGAAGCAATTATATTCAGTAGTAATGTCTGCAGATGCGAGTTCAAACTGTCTGAAGGCTTTCAAAAACTAGATAACTTGCTACAGATATTCCATTGGCCCAAAACATTATTCATGCATGCATTTCATCTTCAACTTAGATGGAAATAACAAGTCACATGATTTCAAATTTTCAATCAGAATTTCATGCATAAGTATTACAGACTATAAAGATAATTTTTGCTGACAAAAATGTGTGCAGTTATATAACTTGTGTCTATTCCCCACCTCCCCTCCCAGCTAGTGCAGTTCGTGTTGCTTTGTTAAGTATATGTCACTTTTCGCTTTGAATGAGAAAAATTTTGGCAACCATCTTAAGCATTAGCCTTTGGACAGTTATACTAGGATGTTTTAGGAATATCACATACATAACCATAATACAAAAGGAAAAGAAAGAAAACCTCAAGAGCATCTTTGATAGTCTGAACACCGGTCTTCTGACCATAGTTAGTAGTTTTTAATTTATCCAACTCATTCAAGGCATATAAAAGTGACAAGCCACTACCTGCAAAATATGTACATATAAAAGTCCGGTGCATCATTAAAGAAGATAGACCAGAAAAGCACAAAATATAAAAGGTTTACCAACTCCTTCTTCCTTTGCAGCCTTGACAGCATTTACGGCACTTGCTACGCTATTCTTCTTTTTACGTACTTCTGTTTTATTAGCTCCACTGACCTAACAACAACTCCAAACTTTTCATCTCAAATTACAATACTTCCTTAACTAACATCTCTGAATTCAACTCCAAATTTCATGAACAGCAATTCACAACAACAAAATAAGATGCATTCACGTTTTCTAAATGCAATTACTGAAAACAAGCAAGCATACTTCATAACAATTTTGGCACATTCCTATTTGTAATGGACATAAGCTTTTTACAGAAATATGGTTCCAAAGCGTTACATATATTTTTAATTGATTTTTTTTTTCTGTTTTCTTCTCTGTTTTAACTTTTTTTCATTATAGTAGTGCTTGCATTGTATCAGTCTACATTATACTTTGATCATATTAGTACAAGATGGGAAATGAATTTTGAATCCAATGAATTAGTTGATAAATTGGATCATTTTCTCCGATGATCATTGATCCTTTATTTTTTTAAAAAAAAAGGTCTATCCGACCAACCAGGATTTAGGCCCAGGCATGACTCATATCAAATTGATCATCATACACTGAGAATTTCCTTTCCATGCCCAGCAAAATTCATGTTTCAAAGCACTTGCAGAACCAATATACAATTCCAAAAAACCATACCTGTAAAACAGCAAGGGTATTAGAGTGCTTTGTCGGGTGCTTTGCAGGGAAATCTTGTAAATTTTCCACAGTTGATCTCTGTAACAACAGTGAAAGACATACTAATGAAATGAAATCAACAAAAAGGGAGAGCAAGTTGTAAACAAAAAGTAGGAATAACCAAAAGAAGCACAAAAGGATCCATATAGTATAAACCGAATAAGACAAGCGCTTGAAATAACTAATAAACAGATTCCAAAATCTGAAAACTTGTTGCAAAATCATGTTAAACAGCCACAACACGGACCTTTGCATGTTCTCCGCAAGAAGGAGAATGAAGAATAATCGTCTGATCCTTTGATACCATAATCTACAAGGACAAAGAAGGCTTAAACGTATTGTTTGAACAAAACTTCATCCTTCTCAGAAATATACTATACACCAAGAAATGTACCACAAGAGGCGATTAAAGTCCACATCAAAAACAAGGCCCAGGAAGACCCTTCTGATGGTGTGCTTTATTTAGGTAAAATAAATCGTTTTTCACACCAAGTAAAAGTTATACCAGTCATTAATATCTGATATCTCTCACCTCAAGAGCATGGCCAAATGAGCAGTTACAAAAATCTTCTGTTATGACCTAAAAGGGAAAGAAAGGAACAAATTGATTTGTGCATCACGTCATAATGTAAAGCAACGTGGGGAATTCATAAAATGAACTAACCTGGCCGCGTGTGATTTTGACAATTTCCTGAAGGATAGCTTTCCTACTTTCTCCAAATCCAGGAGGTTTGATGACAAAAACCTTCAAGCAATTCAGAAACCCACATTAAAGAAAACATTGACTCACATAGAGGATGCTCCAATCTTGCCTTCCTTGAAAGCTAAACAGTTGCAAATATTCCTATTCGTTGTAGGGTTAACAAGTCATAAGTTCACCTTGCTTCCAGTAGACATTCCATGTAAGACAAGAGTTGCTAGGAGATCATTTTCAACGTCTTCAGCAACAATCAGTATGTCTCTGCCTTTATATCCTCTTCGGGGTGCAACGCTTCTCAAAAGGTCAAACATTATGCCATAGTTCAAAAGCTTTTTCTCATGGATCAGAACATCCGCACTTTGTAGAACCTAGTAAAAGTGAAACCACTAGTTGAATAATACCGATGCTGATCCCAACATATGTATTCAAGATAAGAACTGTGCAACTCGAATTACTTCATTATCAATACAACCATAATAGAACCATGGATTGCACATAAGTACATTTAATTCAATGATACATCAAAGTGCTTACATATTCTTTTCTTGTCTGGGTGGTGATGAAATGAGGGAATAAGTAGCCCCTGTCTAGGATCATTCCATTATACAACATAAGCGCATTATCGGTTATTTTCCCATCCTGCAAAAATCAAAAGAAAAAAATTTTAGGGACACAAAAAATTAAGGGGGAAAAAAAGCTGCTAGATGAATTATTACTTTAGGACTACAAAAGATAACAGGACCCTTGTAAAGTGAAGGGGAATAAAGTTCATGTTCATATAAGAATGAGAGATCAAACCTATAATCAAACCAATGGAATAAATAAAATAGGTAAGGTATCCTTTCAACAATGATGAGGAACTAAAAGAACACATGGCTTACAGCACTTAATAACAACATATTCGAAAGCGCAGCAGATTAAAAGTAATGAAGAGGAAAAATTCAAGAACCAACTTACAGCTTTAATATGAAGATTGTTTTCCCAACCTTTCTCAAAAGCCTTGGCTATGAGCTCGCCAATCTCTCTGTCACCATTTAATGCTGCCGTTGCATACTTAATTGACAAAAAAAAGAAGAAAGAAAACAAGCAGCAGTCATAATTAAAAAACTTCATAATGGATAAAGGTCTAAAGAGTGAGATCACGAACCTCAGCAATTTCTTCAAAAGTGGTGATGTGCTGTGCTCTGCTGCTTAAGTTTCCCAAAACAGAATCAAGTGCCATTTTAGCCCCTTGTCTAAGTTGTCTTCCGTCCGGTACTTCCTTTCCCATCGGGCTATAATCTTCTTTACTGGTCGGTTCATCACAATTATACATGACTTCAACAAGATCCCTTTTAAATCTGGTGCCTACAAACAAATACACACATTGAATTTGAGTTGAGCTGACATGAGATGAGCAAACATTATTAATTCCAGATTCAACAAATAATTTATCAAGGATGTTTCACAATCAAAAAATCTTTTAGAGTCTGCAGCAGCATAGTTTCTACTCCAAGTAGAACAATGAACCTGGTACAGAACTAATTTAATTAGTTAATTTCCACTGAATAAAACCAAAAAACAAAATTTCAAATAAAAAAAGTCTCACCAGCTGGTTACTGGTACTGAATTTGGAGGCGAGGTTAGAGAAAAACCGCAACATGGTTTGAGTAACTGCTGCGCAGACGATTGATCAAAACAGAACCTTTAACGTTATTTATTTATTGATATATTTTTGTTCTGGGGCTCGTGGGGTAGCGTGCTTTTAAAAAGTACGGAGTTTCAGTTGTAAAGTACGAATTAAGTGACATGTCTACTCGGACTCCGATTCCGACTCGGACTCAGACTATAACTTGGATCAAACTTGTGTGCGACCGCTTGAAAATTTATAAAAATAACTTAAAAATTTTTATAATTTTTATAATTAATCCTCTAAATTTTTTCTATTAATATTAGCCAAACAAAAAATTTTCTCCTCAAATTACCCTTATTTACAAACCAAAAGCAACTTTCCTTCTCCCCTTTATCAAACCAAACGCAGCCTTGCACTCTTGAATCATCACCAGCGATGGCAAACGGCAACGGCAAACACCGAGGACGAACGGTAAAAGTAAACTCTGATCAAATACGGCACAATCCATCCAGATCCAATACCAATCCGTATCACCAAGTGGTAAGAGATATTTTCTCAACTTGCGAGAGTTTCAGTGTAATTGCATCTTGGTGCGACAGGTTGCCTCTTGCACCAAGAGTGAGTTGCATTGAAATTGTGTCTTGGTGCGACAAGCAGCCTGTCACACGAAATCTTAGTACGACAAGTAGATGTAAATTCACCTGAATCTGCCTCTTCATACAACATTCGTGCTTGTCGCAACAAAACCGTGCGACAAGCAGCCTGTCACACTAAGGGGCAGATTCATTATAACTCACTCTTGGTACGACAGTGCGACAGTACATACAATTATTTTTTTTCAATGTTATATATAAAATTTTATTCTCTTAATTAGTTTCATAGTGCGTAATTAAATTTTTTTAATAATTTCAGACTTAATGGATTCAGTTGTGCTTCAATTGTATTATGATGGTTGGTGAGAGACATTAGGGGATGGCCATATGGAGTATGTGAATAGTAAAAATACAACTTTTTTTGTTGGGAAAATTTTTTCTATTCGATCAGTTTTTTACAAAAGTATATGAGGTCTTACAAATAAATTCTAATGAATATAGTATCACAATGAAGACAACTTCGAGGTCTAATAATAAATTCTATCGTACATGTGCACTGCCCATGGATATATTTAATGATTAAATGGTAAGGGTTGTATTGCATATGGCATCCGATGTGGCCAACTATAGATGTATTCTTATATTCGTTACCACATCTCCTCAAATTCCTAGCGAAGATCTTGAGCCACCCATTGAAACAGAAACTTCCTTTGTAGCAAACATGTCTAGCCCCGATATTAAAGAGTAGGTGCTGCCAAGGACGATGTCATTGCAGCAATATTACTCTCCACTCCACGACAATAATGACAACTTTAATGACAACGGCATTACGTTAGTGGATGTTGGAGAAGAGGTATTACCACTAATGACGTCGTTAGAGCAACGATATTTTTCGTATCACAACAATGATTTCCGCGACAATGACGATCATGTTGATGACATTAGCAATGTAGAGGCGGATAATATTTGTGCAGAGCCTTTTAATAGTATGAGGGCCACCTATTTCAATAATGTAGGTGATGATAGAGGTGTTGGTCCTTCCAATATTTCGTCGTTTCAGCACGAGGATGAGTGTGAAGATGATATTCCTCTGAATAACAGAGACAATTGAACTATTCCTCCAATGGCCGATTCGAGAAGGAGAATTGAGCCCCTCACAAGTCTTGCTCCAATTTTGCCTTCGAATATGGTTGCTCCAAGTTTTCTTAGCAGTTCTGACTCAGATGATATTAGTGTGGGTAAGTTTGATTTCAAAATTGCATTGTCTACAACGACACGTTTCGAGGCTCACTGTTGTTCAGAATCATGTAAATGGCGTATTCGAGCAATTAGAAGTTCGAACTGGTATAATAGTCTTTCGGTTGTGAGGAGAATTGACAATGTACACACTTGTTACAATGAGGTATTGGTTGATGGTCGTCGTCAAGTAAAGAGCCGAGTTGTCGGTCATATTCTCATAGATAAATATATTCAAGAAAAAAAGATATACACTTTGAATGACATCAAAGCAGATATGCAGCAGGTATACGGTGTGTAGTTAACATACCAGCAGGCATATCAGGTTAGAGAAGTTGGTCTTGAAATAGTTTGAGGGAACCCTACAGAGTTATACAACTTGCTCCCTAAATACTCTCACGTATTGACTAAAGTAAATGAGGGTACAGTCACTCACCTCGAATGGGATGGAAATGGTAATTTCTTGTACTATTTTGTAACACTTGGATCTTTCATCAAGGGTTTTATGCAGTACATTTAGCTTGTCATTACTGTGGATGGTACTCATCTAAAGGGGTTATATCATGGAAGCATGTTTGTTGCAACATGTGTAGATGATAACAATCAACTGTATCTGTTAGCCATTGGGGTCATGGATTTAGAAAACAATGTTGCTTGGGAATAATTTATGATGAAGTTACACAGAGTCAACTACAATAGTTTACAATACAATATCATCATTAAATATGTCAACTGCAATCTTCTTTCTAAAGCACTCCCATGACTACCAACATTAAATTCATCGTAAACATCAACAAAAAAACATCGTAATCGCCAGTACCGGGCTCTTATTGTGGTACACCCTTAACTGCGACAACTTTTCAGGGGTTGACACTCCGCAACTTAAGTCGGATGTTGTAGAATCCAAAATATTTCAACCATCGAGGGAAGATAACTTAAACAGCCTGAACTTAAACTTGTATTTTTTATCGTCTTGAAATGCCAGTAATGAGTCATAAATCCAAACTTTGCTCTTACGAAAGTCTACTCGGGCTAGTACCCAATGCTTGCGGTCCAAGTTAACAGGGATAAATACCTGTATATAAAAAATTCTTGTAAATGTATCATGTTCGTTATATATGAAATTGGAAAACATACAACAAAGACACATTTGATTGTGTCTGTAAAATACAATAAAATACACACCATATCGACATCCGTCATTGGTTTAGACATGATGTGTTGCCGCGCACCAATATAGCTATTCAAGCTATCGCTATATACTAATTAATTGAACGCATAATCTCCGTTGTTCCATAGCTGATTCAAGAACACTTAGTATATAGATATCCAAAAAATACATAAATTAACAAAACTTCAAGGCGTTAGGAGATATTAAATAAATAAAAAAGGTAATTATAAGTTACCCAAATAAATGTGTTTGTATATGTTACACGCTGAACTAAGGCATTTGGATACTGTCGTTGCTTTTCGCTAATCAAGCGCATATACAGGTGAATATGCTGTAAAGGAACATAAACATGTCGATTTAAAGGGAAAAAAATAATACACAAATTCATAACACTCAAAGAAATTAGAAAAAAGAATTACCTCATCGCCTAGCGATCCCATCGAAGTATGGCCCAAAATTACTTGAAAAAACGACTGCGGGTGTTGGACTCTCTGATTCACTGTCATATCGCCAGCGAACCATCAGTCAAACTCATCATACAGACTTGGATCCTCTAATCCTCTAAGTGGATTTATATCCACAATCGTACTCACGTCAAGCGCATGGTCCATGATTTGGGGTGAAGGTAGAGGCCGAACGTTCTTTCTTCACCTGAATGGAGGAATCATGTAAGGACTATTAAAAACATACAACAGTCTATACGCTCAGCCGAACTAACTAATGCCCAAAGGCACCTCAGCGAAGAAACTATACAATGACGTGGGAGTAGAAACTATACAATGACGTGGGAGTAGAAAAATCTGGGGCCTGTCCATTCTACAAGATGAACGTATTAAACAACTACCAAATTAAAAGCTAAATAGACACAATTGTTAAATTTAAATTTGCTCACCGTATACAAGCGTCCAGACGGAGAATCCTTGTTTGGACGTTTAGACAGTGAATCGATAAATCCCACCACCATTTTTTTAAATTCTTTAAATTCTGACTTAAGTTCATAAATGTTATGATCAATCTTATCCATCCATCGTCTCATATAATCATTAAACTGCTTTGTCCTTGATTGTTACCAAAAAAAATTCTTTATAATAACGGATTGTAATAATGATTTATATATGAGGAAAAGAAATTATTTATAACCTCGGAATCATGTGTGTCATCAGACTTGTCTATCTGCTCCTAATGATCATCTACATGCACTTTATCCTCAAATGTGTCATGACACTGATCTGGTGTTGGGCTTGGTATGTCGTCATGCTTGTCTGATTGCCTTGTAACGGGCGGCGACATGTTGATTGAAGGTTGGTACTGTAGAAATTAACATTTAAAATAAGTAAATGAATAGTCAAAAATTTCGATTAATATACCGACCTTATAAACCCAGCCTGGAATACGTGGCATGTAATCCTTCACAGTTAGCCAATATTTTTTGTGATTCTCCTTTGCATCCGGCTCAAGGATTTGTAAAACATCGGCTTACTATGAATTCAACCCAAAATTTTAAGTAAGCGTACAGAACTCAAATTTAGTAATGTCAAGAATAGTATTATATGTCTACCAATACATATTCCTTACAAGATGAGTTTCGTTATTCAAGAACGAATAAACCTCAGCAAAGTTTATTTTAGAAGAAGTCATGGGCTTCCATTCACAATGCAGGGTCTTCGTTTTCACGACCCATGCTGACAGTAGACCTCCGATCTCTTTGTAAATCCAAGCCTGTAACAACCGAAGTGGAAAGCTACTAAAACTACCATTAAATATTTAATGCTACAAAACATATTAAAAAAAATGCACCTGAACCCCGGACGTAAAGCCGTAAACATTGAACGTTTTAATTTTATGATTTGGCTTTTCTAACCGAGTATTCTTAAATTTATCTTCTTTCTCATTCAGTTCATTTTCAAGACTCTCGTAAGCAATGAGAAATTGATTTGATAGTGGCATTTTCTTCTATTTAGAACTCTGTTCGCAAAAATAAAAGAGTGCAATCTTTAATGCGTCAATGTTGTCCATAGCCTCAAAGTCCAACTCCTCAAATAATGCATCGAATTGCTTAAGATTGATGTTGCGAAACAAACCATCAAAATATGTATTCAGTAGCCTATACACCATTTTGTTATTTATTAGTGCGGTATCTACACCATAGGAAAGTCCAGTAACTAGGCACCATTCTCCAATTAACAAGCGTATCAAATGCTCACCAATTTGAAACCATAACTAATCCTCCCTCCTGTATTCTCCATGGGCCACTTGCCTAAGCAAAACATTGTGCAAAATTACACCACTGAACGGAAAGATTTGGCACTCCAAGAAATACCAAAATATGTCGTCTTGACCTGACGCAACTGCCGTTTTGTTAATATTCGACCGATGGCTTTTACGACTGTAGAAAAGTTATACATGCTTGAAATTCACCCCAGGAAGTGATCGGCATTAGCTAACTTCCTCTTGCCCAGTTCGTTTCTCGATACTTCTGATATCGTCATGTATCTGTAATATTTATAACATTATTACATTACATTTATAACAAAAAAAAAATTAACTTCATGTAAAAAAAATTGTAATTTGGTGCGACAGGCTTCGCGCGCGACATTGCGCATGTCGCACGTCGCACGTCGCACGTCGCGAGCGGTACATCATGCCTGTCACACATCACCCACACGCGACAAGAGCGATGTAGCCAGCGCAAGATGTGCGACGGGCGCGCCTGTCGTACTTGATCGGAGATCGCATGCCATCACTCAATTTAATCCACACCCACAACAACTTCTTCACCCATGCACCACACCAACAACTTCACCCATGCAATCAACATCACAGACCCTTCAATCTTCACTCACCATCACCAACACAACACAAAAACCACAACATATAAGAAGAATAGAAAATAGAAATTTTTGACCTAACCTTTAATTTCAACTCTTTACTGAAATTTTGGTAATGTTGGCTACCGAGAATGGACTTCAGGAAGCTGCCGGCGATGAGTGAACACGTTGGAAGAGATTTCGGCGGTGAGAGAGAGAGAGAGAGAGAGAGAGGAAGAAGAGAAAGGAGAGGGAAGAGTTATGAGAGGGGTATTTTCGGCACTTGGGAGGATTTTTGGCTAATGTTGATAGGAAAAGGTTTAGAGCGTTAGTTGTGAAAATAGTAAATTTTTTCAGGTTATTTTTGTAAATTTCCCATGCCCGCTGATGCAACTTTTCACTCCCTTGAAAAAATAAAAATCTACATGCATTAACATTCATTACTAATAGGGTTTGTCTTTGGCTGCCAAATATTTTTAACTAGTTGCACCTTTGTTCTAAATTTTAAAATTAAATTAAAATAATTTATTAATTAAAAATTTTAAAAATAATTAATAGTAAAAAATAAATAAATGGAAAATAAAAAAGATATAATCTTATCACAATTAGGAGAAAAAAAAATTATATGATAAAAGAAAGATATTTATTTTATATTTTACAATTGATGTCTCATATTTAACACTAAAATTTTTATTATTTTGTTATTTTTCTCAACTTTTCCATTTTAAATATCTCAAAACTTTTTTCCCGCTCATTTCATATTTGACGTCTATGCTGCACGTTTAACCTCAGTTGTTGTATGTTTCACATGATTGTTGCATGTTTACATTATTCTCATGTTTAACCTTAGTTGTTGTATGTTTGATCTTAGTTGTTTCATGTTTCACGTGACTTTTTTACATATAAATTTAATGTTGCATGTTTTACTTAAATTGCACATGTCTTAAATAAAGCCAAAAAATGAAAATTTTCCGGCTCTTTCATGTTTGATACCTGGTTGCACATTCGTCCTTAGTTGTTGCATGTTTCATGTGAACTATTGCATGTTTACGTTGTTTTCATGTTTAACTTTAATTATTACATGTTTGACCTGAGTAGTTCCATATTTCACATGACTTTTTTATATGTAAATTTCATGTTGCATCTTTGAACTCAGTTGTTGCATGCTTCATTTGAATTGTTGCATGTCTTGAATAAAGCAAAAAAAATATATAAAAAAAATTTGCTCTTTTAATGTTTCACATCCACGTTGCATATTTGAACTTAATTTTTGCATCTTTCACATGAACTATTGTATGTTGATGCAAATTAAGAATCTATATTATACTAGGATATGTTTCCTAATTAACTAAGGTTTTAGACTTTTAATTTCTTTTCTAATTTAGAATTTTTGTTTCCTTTTTAATTTAGAATTTTGTTTTCCTTTGTAATTTATGATAATTACTACTACTACAAATAGCTCCTTCTTGTAGTCTTTGAAGTCATATTTGATTTCAATAATACTTTCAATTTTCAAATCTCTTTGTGAGTATTTGAGCAGTTAATTCCCTGTATTTTGTGGAATCAACAAGTTTTAACCCCTAAATTCATGGTATTCTTTTGAATCAATGTGAATTTAGTTGTTCTTTTATTCTGATATTCTCTAGAATCAACAAAATATTTTGAACATTAACCTTCCATTGCATAAACTTGGTATTAGAGCCAAAACCTTGGTATTACCCATCTAACCCTATCTACCACCAAACCTTTTCTTTTTGCCATTTTTATTATTCCTGTTTAGCTTTATTATAAAAAAAATGAAAACATAAACGACAGCCGTGTCAGCCACCGTACATGGCTACCGACAATGATTTACGTGGCTTTTGCAATGATCAGCCACCACCATCCGAGTCAGAACAAGTCGGCCATTGAGACCAAGCCTTAAGCGCTGCCATTCGACAGTTGAGATGGCCAAAAAATTGCCATAGCAGTCGCGGTTCTGTCGCCGTCATTCATCAATTTTCGCCTCGTTTTGGCCAGCACAACCACCGCCAATCAACTCCTCTCCACAAGCTCAACCTTCCTAGTTGGTTACCACCATCAATCGACGGATCGATTGCTAAAAATCAAAGCAACTACAAACCTGCCGCCTTTATCTCTAAGTTACTGTGGAAACACCATCTTTACTGACAAATCACCACCACCACCATACTCACCAACCCAAAATCTTTTAGATCCACCTATCCTTGCTTAATTTCCGACTACCGTCACCACGAATCTAAATTTTATTTAATTTTCAGTTTTGCCTGATTACCGTTTTCAACCTGAATTTGGAAAATGCCTCTAAGAAAAGCTAGTCATGCTGATGCTGCAACTTACAATCAAGATGATATTTCTAGAGATGAAGCCCTGACTAGCATGATAACTAGAATTGATATGTTACCTGCACAAATGGTACAAATGGCAGAGTGTTGTGAAAATTTTAATATACTCGCAAGTGCACGAATCTAGAAATAGAATATGGTAACGAGGTCGAACCCACAGGGATTGTTATAAATTGAAAATTTTAATTTTAATCTAAAAGTAATATTAATTCTAACCTAGTTGAGAAAATTATGCTTTAAGAGAAATTAAAATAATTAAACTAAGAAAATAATTAAAATAAAGGAGAATTTAATAAGAAAAAAATTACCAAGGTTTCAGAATCCACCACTATTTAACTAGTAATTATTTAATTATTAATTAATTCCCAATTTTAGAGTGACAACTCGAAATCAATCTATATCATCTCATGGATATAACAATTAAGCACCAATAATTAAATCTTTTGTAGGTTCTTTTTCTGCTAAATAGTATGATATCTAAGAATCTTATGTGAACATATTGAATAATAAAGAGTCAAAGTTTTCCTAAGCACTCAGTATAAACAATTTAACGAAAAACATATAATCAAAGATAATCATGTATAAACTTTATAGATTCAAGCATATATTTAGTCAAATATTAATCTTAACAATCAATAATGCCTGACAGAATCGATGAAAAGATTTAATAACATCAAATTAATCATGTGAAACAAGAACCATAAATATTAAAATACATATATAGGGAATTAATTAAATAAAAAGATAATTATTTCATTGAATAGGGTTTCATCTTTAGCCTCAGTATAAGAAAATTAACTAGACATACTTGAATTAGAAGCAACAAATAAAATAAAACCAACCATAGAGAAGCCGAACTGTTGCAGCTGCCGCTTCTCTTTTTCTAATGTCAAATCCCTTGTCCTGGCCGTGTGTTGCCTTTATATAATGTAACTAACTTGCTTAATCCTTGTTGGATTCTAATTGCATTGATTGTCAAGGCCATCCACCGACTTAACAAAGCCCACTCACTAAGCCCTTTTAAAATTGTTTCCTTACTAAGGTTTGAAAGCTAGCCACTCGTTTCACTTAAAAGCAAAAGCCCAATTAATAATTTCTTCTTTTATTGCCCTGCACATGCACTCCAAATTGTCAAATCTTTGCTTTCCAAATGCATGCCCACCGTTCATTGACTTCCGATTTTGGTCTTCTTGATTTCCATTAATTCTCGACTGCATTTTTGTCTTCTAATTTAATCTTTATTCCTTCCCAATTTGAACTTCTTCATGCCCTTTTTATCCTTAATCTTCAATTAATTTCCTATTCAACAAAATAAACTAATCAATTTAAAACAACAAATAAAAATAACTAGCAAATATACAATAAAGGGTAAATTATTTATATAAATTATGCTCATCAAATACCCTCAAACTTAGATTTTGCTAGTCCTTGAGCAAAACTAAAACTAAAAATAGGAATAAAAATAACGAAAAGTAAATCCTAACTAAACCACTTTCGTAGGTAATCGCAATTGCATTTAGCGTATGCAACAAGCCTTTAAACCCCTAGGTGGCCCTAGTGGACGAGTTATAGTCTCGTAAGGGCTTCAGTGATGATACTCACAAACATCATTTTTTTAAAGAATAAAAATAAAATAAAAAAACAAAAAACTTAAAATAAAACATGATAATAGCCTCAAAGATTGCATAAATTATATAGCTCAAAGAAAATTTCAAATATTGGCAAAGTTCTAACTTTAATTCAATAGTCAATCTCATCTCTCTTTTGATTCTTATAGTGTGTGTGTGAAATCAATTCAATTAAATTCATTCCCAAAATCTTCAACATCAAGAGCCTTCGTCTCAAACAAAGAAAAGAGTCGGTCAAACTAATCTTATTATCTTGATCTCCAATTTTTTTTCTTTCATAGGCTTTTATGTGCATTTTCTTTTGATTTTTTTTAGCACATGCACTTGATTGATTTTTTTCTTTTTTCTTCTTTTTTTTTTCTTAACCATAGTCAGGAGCTTTCACTTTACAGCTCTTCTCATAGTAGATTATCCTTTACATACTGGTGGTACATACGCTCAAATTACTCAAGGATAGCTTCACTGTTAAGTGTTATAGATAGTTATTTCTGACTTTGGCTCCTGTGTATACTTTTTTTTACCGTGGAGATAAGAATCAAGATAAACAGTCATTTACTCCATCTAAAATTCTCAACTCAAGCTGCGTCAATCTTAAATTTGAAGTCAAAATTATGAAATAATTGATATTAATGCTCATAGTGTAAAGAATCTCAATCAAGAGGAACTAACACAAGAATTAAGTATAAACTAAGACAATATTCAATCCTTTGTAAGAACCATATTCATTGCCAATCAAGTTGTTATCATTGGCGTTTCACATAAAAACAAAAACAAATTTTTTTAATTTTTTAATTTTTTGAATTTTTTATTTTTTTTAAACGAACATAGTACACACTATTCCCACCCCCAAACTTATTCGGAACATTGTCCTCAATGTTTCATAAATAAAAGAGATGCATGCAAAAAGAAAAAATAAATAAAAACATAAATAATAAAAGAAAAAGGAAAAAATAAATAAAAACATAAATAATAAAAGAAAAAGTTGGAGAGAACACACCTGAATGGGTTGGGAAAGCTTAAAAAATGACAACTAAAAAGAAAACGTTAGACGAAATATAAATAATAAAAAAAACAAAATGAATAAAATTCTATTAAACTAACTAATTAATGCAAACAACAAATCAACCAGGATCAATAAGAATTTGGTGAAAACCAAAGCAATTATACAGAAAATACCAAAAAACATAATTGACTAAGCACTAGAGCATTTTATCTATGAAAGGACGATGGTAATGAAACTCCTCAATATCACACTGCTTTGATCTCTTTTGTTCCAAGCTTACTTGAGAGTTATTTAAAATAGTATAAAAATCTAACAATTTAAGCACTTTAGATCTTACCACCTTTTTCATGTTAGAATGTGACCTATGTTGCATTTCTCTGAGAAGTAGATCCAACTTGAATAGTTCAATTTTCTCTTCAGGAGGAAGTGGCTCAATCTTTTCTTTCCATTTAATTGGATCTATGATAAGAGTTGAATCAAGTAAAGCATTAACTTATTCAATACCACTGTCAACATCAAAAGATAAATCAGAGTCGGTTGTTCCATGGTATTAGTGGATTGTCACAATGGTTAGAAATAAATGAGTCATCAATTGATGCTTCTATCATATCTACTTCAACAACTTCATCCTCGTCTTGTGCTTGCTTGGGAACATTAAAAATATTTAATTCCATGGTCATGTTACCAAAAGACAATTGCATGTTTCCATTCCAGCAACTAATATGAGCATCAGCTGTAGCTAAGAAAGGACAACCTAGAATAACTTAGGTGTGTTTCTTAGGATCCTATACATGTTGAGTATCAATAACAATAAAATCAACAGGATAATAAAATTTGTCAATCTGTATCAACACATCCTCTATAATACCATGAGGTATTTTCATTGACCTATCAGCAAGTTGTAAAATAATAGAAGTTGGCTTTAATTCCCCTAGGCCAAGCTGCATGTAAACAAAATAAGGAAAAGATTAATACTAGCACCTAAATCCAGTAATGTTTTATCAAACAACTGGTTCTCTATAACACATGTGATAGTAGGGGAACCTGGCTCTTTAAATTTTGGTGGCATTTTACATTGAAGTAAATTGTTAGTTTATTCAGTTAAAAATGCCTTTTGGTGACATGCAAGTTTCTCTTTTTAGTGCATAAATCTTTCAAAAACTTGGCATAGGAGAGAACTTGCTTAATAAAATCGAGTAAAGGAATGTTTATACTTGCATGCTTGAAGATTTCTATAATCTCACCTCTTGAAGTCCTTTTCTTTACCTTTGCTAACCTTTGAGGAAAAGAAGCCTTCGAAATGTAAGCTAATGGGTCATTTTCTTCTGGATCATTCGGTGATGAGTCTTGTGATGGAACTAGATCTGAAGAAGCAGGTTCAGATGTCTTTCTTGTTTGAACCTCCACCTTGTTGTCAAATAATTTTCCTCTTCTCAAGGTCATAATTGATTATGTTTCTTCATGTTGATGACCTGAACTCGATCCAACTTCATGCATTCCTTTAGGATTAGGAACTGGTTGACTTGAAAATTTTCCTTTTTCTCTCTCAACTATAGTAGTTGCTAATTGACCCAATTGATGTTTAAGCTTTAGAATAGCTTGAGAGTTTGACTGAAAGGCTTGTTGGGTTGACTGAATGAAACTTTGAAGTATATCCTCTAAAGAAGATTTTCATTGTTGGGGTGCAACAAATTGAGACATAGGTTGTTGGGCAGGAGGACATGCTTGGTTAAGAGGGACAAATTGTTGATTGGGCATGCTAAATTGTTGTCCTCCTTGGTTTGACAAAGGTTGATTTTATTTCCAAGAAAAATTAGGGTGATTCCTCCAATTAGGATTATATTGGATGACTAGGGATTATTGGAGGTTTTCTCATATGATTGTAGGGCATGTACCTGTTCAGAATAAGCCTCTTGATAGGCTGGTAATGAAGGACAATTCTATGTTGTATGCGACAAGTTAGAACAAAGAGCACAACCCTCATTAGCTACACTAGGATGATGATTCGTTGATTGGTTCAGAGCTAGAGCATTTAATTTCCTAGAAAGTGTAGCTAGAATAGCTTTCACATCAAAATCGTCTTTAATTTCATATAGACTCTTTCTAAAAACTTGAGATAATTTCTCTCTTTGATTTGAAAAATCCCACTGTTGAGAATTTTCAGAAAGTGAATTAAAGAAATCTCATGCAGCCCTTTCATGTAAGTTCAAAAATCTCCCATCATTCATGGACTCTACCATATGACAATTTGACATGGTTAAACCATTATAAAAACATTGTATAAGTCTTCATTTCTCAAAACCATGGTGGGAATACTTAAGGAGTAAGTCATTGAATCTTTCCCAAGACTCATAAAATTACTCACCCTCTCTTTGATAAAAATCACTTATCTCTCCCTTAAGGGCATTTGTTTTAGACATAGGGAAAAACTTGGTGAGGAACTTATTACTCAACTCATCCCGCGTAGTAATAGACCCAGCTGGAAGTGAATTCAACCAAGCTTTCGCTTTGTTTTTTATGAGAAAGGGAACATACGAAGCCTGATTGACTCATCATTAAAATTTTGAAAACGAAATATAGAGCATATGTCAAGAAATTCCTTAATGTGCAAATATGGGTCCTCTCTTTCTAGCCCATAGAAAGATTGTAAAAGTTGAATGACAGAGGGCTTAAGTTCAAAGTTTGTTGCTGTAGTTTGTGGAAACACAATACAAGATGGTTGGTTAGCTGCAAGTGGTGAAAAATATTCTCTAAGGGTTTTCTCTCCTTGCACTGGTGGTAGTACTGGCAATATTCTATTTGGGTCATCCATCATTTAAGAAGAACTAGCTTCACTACTATCAATTTTCAACTTACTTTGCTGACCAAACGATTTGTTGAATCACGTTTCCAAACACTCATAAACTAACTAGACAAGGAAGAAAGAAAAATAAAAGAAAATAAAATAAAACAAACAAACAAAAGAAAAATAAAATAAAATAAACTAACAATAATGAAAATAAACGAAATTTAAAACAAAAGAAATCAAACAACCAAAAAAAAAATGAATTTCAAGACAAATAATTTTTTTTAATAAAAAAATAAAAGACAGCCCAAATTATAACTAGTGGAAGAATCAAATTAACCTATATTAAACTGACTTTCTGGCACATTCCCCGGCAACGGTGCCAAAAATTTATTGTGAAAATTTTAATATACTCGCAAGCGCACGAATCTAGAAATAGAATATGGTAATGAGGTCGAACCTACAGGGATTGTTATAAATTGAAAGTTGAATATAAATATAAAATTAATATTAATTCAAACCTAGTTGAGAAAATTGTGCTTTAAGAGAAATTAAACTAATTAAACTGAGAAAATAATTAAAGTAAAGGAGAATTCAATAAGACAAAAATTACTACGGTTTCAGAATCCACTACTATTCAACTAGTAATTATCTAATTATTAATTAATTCCCAATTTTAGAGTGACAACTCGAAATCAATCTATGTCATCTCATAGATATAACAATCAAGCCCAAGTAATTAAATCTTGTGTGGGTTCTTTTCCTGCTTAATAGTATGATATCTAAGAATCTCATATGAATATATTGAATAACAAAGAGTCAAAGTTTTCCTAAGCACTATGTGTAAACAATTTAACAAAAAACACATAATCAAAGATAATCATGTATAAACTTTATAGATCCAAGTATATATTTAGTCAAATATTAATCGTAATGATCAATAATGCATGACAAAATCAATGAAAATATTTAATAACATCCAACTAATTATGTGAAACAAGAATCACAAACATTAAAACACATATATAGGGAATTAATTAAATAAAAAGATAATTATTTCATTGAATAAGGTTTCATCTTTAACCTCAGTATAAGAAAATTAGCTAGACATACTTGAATTGGAAGCAACAAATAAAATAAAACCAACCATGGGGAAGCCGAATTGTTGCAGCCGCCGCTGCTCTTTTTCTAATGCCGAATCCCTTTTCTTGGCCGTGTGTTGCCTTTATATAATGTTACTGACTTGCTTAATCCTTGTTGGATTCTAATTGCATTAATTGTCAAGGCCATCCACTGACTTAACAATGCCCACTCACCAAGCCCTTTTAAAATTGTTTCCTTACTAAGGTTTGAAAGCTAGCCACTCATTTCACTTAAAAGAAAAAGCCTAATTAATAATTTCTTCTTTTAATGCCCTGCACATGCACTCCAAATTGTCAAATCTTTGCTTTCCAAATGTATGCCCGCCGTTCATTGACTTCCGATTTTGGTCTTCTTGATTTCCATTAATTCTTGACTGCATTTTTGTCTTCTAATTTAATCTTTATTTATTCCCAATTTGAACTTCTTCATGCCCTTTTTATCCTTAATCTTCAATTTATTTCCTATTCAACAAAATAATTTAATCAATTAAAAATAACAAATAAAAATAATTAGCAAAATATACAATAAAGGGTAAATTATGTATACAAATTATGCTTATCACAGAGTTACTCATCGAACGTCATCACACACTAGAACACGAAGACAAGTCAAGTGAAAGCTTTGCTAACCCATTCTTTGGGCGTCGGCATGAAATTGAGTCTATTGACGATGGAAGATGGGAATTTGGGTTAAGAATTGACATTCCTGAATCCTAGGGAAATGGTCTACGTGAAGAGTTATTAGATTAGATTAATGCCATTGGGGTTGTTTTCGAATACAAAGAAGTTCTTGAAAATAAACTAATTTTGCTTGCTGCAACTCGATTCCGTGAAAGAGCAGTAGTTTGGTGGCAACAAACAAAGCTCAAAAGGATTAAGTAAGGCGAAAAGAAAATTGACCGTTGGGAAAAGCTGAATAAGCATTTGCGTGGAGCATTCTTACCTCATAATTACGCCAAACTGTTATACCAACAGCTATGTAATTTAAGGCAAGGTAATCTATCAGTAGATAATTACACCATATAATTCCATTGGTTGGTAGCTCGCAATGACTTAATAGAAACAGAAAAACAACAGGTTTCCCACTACATTGGAGGCCTACCATCACAGTTTCAAGACTAATTAAATTTACTTGATCCACACTCTATCTTATAATCACATCAACAGGCTTTGCAGTTGAAGAAGCAATTTAGTCGGCATACTAATGACTCAAACTTTCAGGGTCCTCGAAGTGTTGTCCGTGATAATTCAAACCCGACTTCCCAATTCCGTAATTTCACTCCTTCCAATCCTCGGAGTAAAACTAGTAAATCTAATGAAATCGGTCAGAGCAGTAAAACCCAATCCTTGGGTTCGTGACTACACTGTTTTAATTACGGAGAAAGTGGACATCGAATGACAGATTGCAAAAAGGGAGGAAAATACAGTAAAGGCTTATTCGTAGGCACTGAGGAAAGTGAAGACTACCAGGAGGAAGAAACTGCAGAGTTCGTTGAAGAACCAACTTTTGATAGTAGTGGTAGTGCACAATCCATTGAAAAACATGGTGACGGTGGACTAATGTTGATCGTGATCCGTGCATTCTTCACTTATAAAAGTCAAGACAAAGACAAGTGGTTGTGATAAAATATTTTTCAAACTACTTGCACAATTCGGGGAAAAGTATGTTGTATGGTCATAAACTCGAGCTATTGTGAGAATGTCATTTCGAAAATGTTACCCTAAAGGGCTACACATAATATAATTTTAATGACAACAAACATATGTCTTAAGTGATTTAAAAAATATTATATTTCACATTTCACTAGTTCACTAGTTCTTGAAGGATAATATTTATGAAGTAAATTACGTGAAATCAAGTTCAAGAGTGTCAACGGACAACGGCGCAATCAAAGAATAAAGTTTAAAACTCAACGGACTCATTATTGCGACAATTCTTGTAAAGTGGGTAAAATTTAATATCTGTACGATTTAACATTTGAGAAGCTCAAGATTTTGTTTAATAAATCATCATTTTTCATAAACTAGAGGTTTAACAATTATGAGCCAAGTGCTTTTAGGCAATTAGTTGTTTTAAAGATGTGGACTAAAATTAAAAAAAAAAATGCAATCTTTGATTTTAATAAGTTTTGTTTTGGGTTCTTGATTTGGACCTATTTACAAACATTTGAAACATGTTGGGCCATACTCTAATTTCTAAATGTTTTGGGGCTAATATGTAAATATTAAAAATAGATAGAGTTAGCGGCTAGCTGCCTGAGGAAAATTTCATATTTTCAAATTTTGGACTAAATTGAAAAGATTTTGAGAAATTTGAAATTTAAAAGTATTTTGTTAAATGTTGAAAAGGACCTTTTTGAAAAATGTTATTATGTTTTGGGTTATATTATAATTTTAAGAATTTTTGGGATTAACGAGTATAATTTAAAAATTCTGAAATTGGACCTATTTACAAAGTTTTATGACGTTCGGGCCAGAGTATAATGACAGAAAGTTTTGGGCAAAAATACAATTTTATGAACAAAGTATACCAGTAGCAAAATTCAAATTTTAATGGTAACTTCGTTGTTCTGAAGCAGGGAGCTGGCTAATTAAGTGGCTAGCCGCTTCCTCACTGAAATTTGCGTATAACGGCTAGTTTTTGGCCTAAATCTAAATAAACTCAAATCCAACTTCAATTTTAAGACTTTTGCAAGGATAAACAAGTGTGAACAACATATTTTGAGCTTCCAATTTGCAAATCATCATAAATTAAATCTTCATTGAGCTATTATTTGCACATCCACTCTAGAAAAGGGTTTTTGTTGTAATCTTTATTTTTTCATCAAATTTGTGAGTGTATAAGTGTGAGTAACACTTAGGTGAAGAGATTGGGAGATAATCTATTGATTGTAAAGGTTTATTAACTCCTTGGAAGTCAACTGTAAAGAACTTGAAGCCTTGGGAGGCTTGAATAGTGAAATCTCAAGCTTGATTTGGTTGGAGGCGTGGACGTAGGTAGGGATTGCCGAACCATGTAAAAATCTTTGTGTTTACTCTTTCTTCCCTTACTATTTTATTATTAAGTATTGTTAAATTTTTTGTTTTTGATTTGAGTATTGTTAAATTTTTTGTTTTTGATTTCAATAAGGCATTAGATTAAAGTGGTGTGGTTTGACTAGCTTAATTTTTAAAATCCTAATTCACCGCCCTCTTGGGTTGCATAACTAGCATTTCATTTGGTATCAGAGCTTGGTTCTCTTATTAGGACTTAACCGTCTAGAGTAAAAGATCTATGGCAACCCAAAATGACTCTACCTTGAGGGAAGGATAATCCATAACTAGGCCACCATTTTTTGATGGTAATGACTACCTATATTGGAAAACTAGGATGAGAGCCTTTTCACAAGTCTTAGACTATGAAATATGGGAAATAGTTTGTGATGGTTCATTCATTTCTAGAAAGAATGCTTTAAGTGAGTCGGATAAGAAAAACATGTCTTTAAATTCCAAGGTTATGAATGCTTTATTTTGTGCCTTAGATAAAAAATAATTTCATAGAGTTTTAAATTGTTTTAATGCTTATGAAATTTGGAGAAAACTTGAAGTTGTGTATGAGGAGACTACAAATGAAGAGGAATCTCATGAAGTGTCAAATTTGACACTTATGGCAATTGGTGATGAATCGGTTGATGAACTTGATGAGGTAAATGATCTTCCTACTTATGATGAGTTGTATGATGTTTTTGAAGAATTACATGATGATTGGATAAGAATAGGTAAAAAAAATGCATCCCTTAAAAAGAAAATGCTAGACATTTCAAATGAAAAGGATACTTTACAAAAATGCAATGATTATTTAAATGAAAAGATTAAAGGACTAAAGTTAGATAATAAAATATTACATGATAGAATTACATCATTTAAAGGTAAACAAAGTATTGCACATAAGCATGAAAAACCACATGTTGATGAATTGATAAAAGAAACTGAGTGCTTAAGAAAAAGAGTAATGTGAAATACTAACTAGGCAACTCAAGAGGGGGGGTGAATTGAGATTTTAAAATTTAAGCTAAGCAAACCACATAACAATTTAATCTAATGCCTTAATGGAATAAAAAATAATAAATTCAATAAAGTACAATAATAAGAGAGTAAGTGAAGAGAAAAGAAACACAATGATTTTTACGTGGTTCGGCAATCCCCCCCAACGTCCACGCCTCCAAGCTCACTCGGTTTAAGGATTTCACTATCCAAGCCTCCCAAGGCTTCAAGTTCTTTACAATTGACTTAAGGTGTCAATGGACCTTTACAATCAAGAGATTATCTCCCCAATCTCTTCACCCCAAGTGTTTCTCACACTTGTACACTCACAATTTGATGAGAAATAAAAATTACAATAAACAACTCCCTTTTAGAGTGGATATACAAATGATAGCTCAATGAAGATTTAATCTATGATGATTTTTGAATTTGGAAGCTCAAAATATGTTGTTTACACCTATTTATTATGCTTGCAAGAGTCTTAAAAATGAAGTTGAAGTTGAGTTTTTATAGCTAAAGCCCAAAAACTAGCCGTTATAGGAAAATTCCAGTGAGCAAGCGGCTAGCTACTTATTTATCTGGCTCGCCACTTCAGAATAGTGAAGTTACCGTTAATTTTGAATTTTGCCACAGTAATACTGTTTATAAAATTACATTTTGCCCACAACTTTCTGTAATTATACTATAGCCTAAAACGTCATAAAACTTAACAAACAGGTCCAATTTCAGAATTTATAAATCATTATTGTCATTCCCAAAACTTTTTGAAATTATACTATGACCCAACACATGATAATATTTTTCAAAATAGCCTTCTTCAAAATTTAACAAAATACGTGTAAATTTCAAAACTTTTTTGGTTTAGTCCAAAATTTGAAAATGTGAAGTTTTCCTTAGGCAGCTAGCCACTAACCCTCAGGCGGTTAGCCGCTAACTCTCTATCCAATTATGATATTTACATTTAGGCCCTCAAACCTTTATAAATTATTGTATGGCCTAAAACGTTTCAAATGTTTTCAAATAGGTCCAACTCTGGAATTCAAAACAGTACTTAGTAAAATCAAAGATTACAAAACTTTTTAGTTTTAGTCCACATCTTGTAAAATAACTAACTTCACAAAATACTTAGTTTATACTAGTAAAACTTTTTATTTATGAAAAAATAATGATTTATTAAACAAAATCTTGAGCTTCTGAAATGCTAAACCATTTATATATTAAATCATATTGGCTTTACAAAAATTTTTGCAATAATGAGTCTGTTGAGCTCTAAACTTTATTCTTAATTTCGCCGTTGTCTGTTGAGTGCATTGAAAATGTGAAATACAATATTTATCAAATCACTTAAGACACATGTTTATTATCATTAGAATTACATTATGTGTAGCCTTTTAGGCTAACATAATGAGCTCAATGAAATTGTAATAAAATTCACAAGTGGTCAAAAGAATTTAGAAAAATTGTTGAGCACTAAAAAATGTGTGTTTGATAAAAGAGGACTTGGATATAAGCATAATTTGAAACAAAAATATTACACGTGATCATAAGATTGTTTGTCATTATTGCAATGGAAATGGTCACATGAGTTATAGATGCCATGTTAAAAGAAATGCATAATATGGAATCAAATGTATTTCGGTTCCAAAAGGAACCATTGCTAACACTCAAGGACCCAAGAAGTTTTGGGTACTTAAAACTTAAAAAAAATTTCTATAAGGATCAAAGAAAAGGAAAAATATGTGGTACTTGGACAGTGGATGTTCAAGACATATGACAGGGAATTACTCTTGGTTTTCAAGTTTTACCAAGATCAAGAGCGATGGAAATGTTTCCTTTGGAGATAATTCAAAGGGAAAGATCATTGGCACTGGCACTGTCGATAATATATCTTATACTCTTATTGACAATATGTTTTTGGTTGAAAACGTGAAACACAATTTGCTTAGCATTAGTTAATTATGTGATAAGGGTTATAAGGTTTTTTTTTTATAAAACTGATGTGTTATTGAGAATGCATATGATGGCAAGATTTTGTTTGTAGGAAATAGATGTGTTAATGTTTATATCATTAGTATAGATTGTGCATCTACTAATGATAAATGTTTCTTCGCATTGCATGATGATGGGTGGTTATGGCATAGAAGACTAGGTTATGCAAGTATAGATTTGATTTCAAAAATTTCGAGAAATAATTTGGTTAAAGGTCTTCCAAAAATTAATTTTTAAAAAGACAAAATTTTTTTTAAGCTTGCTAATTTGGAAAAAAATAAAAACTACTTTAAAAAAAAAATCATATTTCTACCTCAAAACCACTTTAACTTCTTCACATGAATTTATTTGGACCTTCTAAATATGCTAGTTTAAATGAAAAATATTATGCATTTGTAATTGTAAATGATTATTCTAGATACACATTGTTATAGTTCTTAGTTAATAAGGATGATGCCTTTGATACATTTAGATTTATCTATAAAAAGGTTTAAAATGAAAAATGATATGTTATTTCTTGTATTAGAAGTGATCATGGTGGAGAATTTGAAAATCATGCATTTGAGAATTTTTATAATGATTTTGGTATTAAGCATCACCGAGGACTCCATAACAAAATGGAGTTGTTGAGAGTTGTGCAATACCAAAACAAAAAAAAGAAAAAAAGAAAAAAAAAAGAAGAAAACAAAGTTCTTTAAAAAAAAGAGAAAAGAACAAAAAAAAGAGAGATATAATACAATAATAAATAAGTCAAATGCACTTTTTAGTTTTCAAAAGATATTATTTTTCTCAAACATATATTTTATTTGTTCTATTTTTCTTTCTTTATTAGCCATAGAATAGGTCTATTTAAGAAATGGCTAGGACCATGTTGAATGAAAATACTTTTCCTAAGTATTTTTGAGCGAAGCCGTCAATACCGCGTGTTACGTTTTAAATCGTGTGTTGATTAGACTTCATCTCAATAAAACTCCCTATGAGCTTTGGAAAGATAGAAAACCCAACATTGATTATTTTAAAGTTTTTGGATGCAAATGATTTATTTTAAACACAAAAGATAATCTTGGTAAATTTGATCCAAAATCTAATGTTGGTATTTTTCTTGGTTATTCAAACACAAGCATAACTTATAGAGTGTATAGTAAAAGAACTTCGGTTGTAGAAGAATCAATGCATGTTATATTTGATGAATCTAACCTTTCATCTATAGAAAAAGTTGTTGTTGATGATGATGCAGATGAAGAGTCACAAGAAGAATTATCAAAAGATAAACAAGAGGATACACAACAAGAAAATCAAGAAGATAGACAAGAAAAACAAACAAGTATGGAGCAACAAGACGGTACTTCTCAAGCACTTTCTAAGAAGTGGAGGTATATTTCTTCTCATCCTAAAGACTTAATTTTATGAGATCCCTCACGAGGTGTAACCACTAGATCATCACTTAGAAATACTTGTGAGCATGATGCACTTATTTCTCAAATTAAACCAAAATCCTTTGCTGATGCGGAAAATGATGAATCTTGGATTATGGCAATGCATGAGGATTTGAATCAATTTGAGAGAAACAATGTGTGTGAATTATTCCTGAACCTGAACAACAATCCGTCCTAAACCTGAACACCAATCCGTCATAATTACTAAATGGGTATTTAGAAATAAGATGGATGAATTCAATGTGGTTGTAAGGAATAAAGCTAAGTTAGTGGCTCAATGGTACAACTAAGAAGAAGGATTTGATTTTGATGAAACATTTGCACCTATAGCTAGATTAGAATCCACTAAGATGTTGTTAATATTTGCATGTCATAAAGATATCATTTTGTTCCAAATAGATGTCAAAAGTGCTTTCTTAAGTAGTTATATTATAGAAGAAGTGTATGTAAAACAACTCCTAGTTTTGAAAATGAAAAATTTCCAAATCATATTTATAAATTGTCAAAAGTATTGTATGAATTAAAACAAGCACCTAGAACATGGTATGATAGGGTGGAATATTTCTTGTTGGATAACAGTTTTTCAATGGGAAAAACAGATGCTACTCTCTTTGTTAAGCATAAGAACCAAGATATACTTGCTGTTCGAATTTATTATCTTTAGTTCTACAAATGAGTCTTTGTGCAAGGAGTTTTCATCTTGTATGAGTAAGGAGTTTGAAATGAACATGATAGGAGAATTGAAGTATTTCCTTAGACTTCAAACTAAACAAAACAATGAGGGAATCTTCATCAATCAAGCTAAATATGGTTAAGATTTACTCAAGAGATTTGGCATTGATGACTCAAAGACCAAGAACACTCCAATGAGAAGAACAATCAAGCTTGACAAAGATGAAAAAGGTAAAAACGTTGATATTAAAATGTATTGAGATATGACCGGCTCTTTACTTTATTTAACTGCAAACAGACTCGATATCATTTTTAGTGTATGTTTGTGTGCAAGATTTCAATCACGTCCCAAGGAATCTCATTTGCTTGCTGTTAAAAGAATTTCCTGTTATTTGAGTGGAACCATAGTTCTTGGCTTTTGGTATCCTAGAGGAACTCATATAGATTTAACTTGTTATTCATATGTCAATTTTCTAGTTACAAGGTCAATAGGAAAAGTACTAATAGAACTTGCAATTTCCTAGGATATTCACTTGTTTCATGGTTTTGTAAGAAACAAAATTCGATTGCACTCTCAACTTAGAGACTATGCCATTAATCTTGAACAAATTCCTATCAAGTATGACAATGCTAATACTATAAATCTATCAAAGAATTACATTCAGTATTTTAGAACCCAGCATGTAGAGATTAAACATTATTTCTTGAGAGATCATGTTCAAAGGGGGATATTGTGTTAGAATTTATCCTTACAGAAAAACAACTTGTCGATATTTTTACAAAACCTCTTTACGAAGAACAATTTTCAAAAATTTAGCATGAACTTAGGATAATGAAAATTTCTCATTAACATCTTTAATCATGTTATTGAGACTATTAAAATTGATTGATTGATGATTTTTTATGTTTATTAAGTGTTTAAGCATAATAGATGAATGATGTGTTTGAATTATTAATCTTTGAATGCTTATATGTTTCATGATTGTGTAAAATATATGCATGATGGATAAGTTATATGTTTGAATTAATCATCTCTTGAATGTTTATAATTATGATTCGTGCATTAAAATGGCTTTTGAGAATTTTTGAGATCACGAAATCACCTCAAGATTGCTCAAAACTCAGCCAGACAGCGAAATTGTGCAGAATTTCAGAATGGAGCGGGCTAGCTGCCTCAGGACCCGGGAGCAAGTGGCCCCCAAGCAGTTAGCCACTTGGTCATGGGTTTAGCCCATTTCTTCCCTCTTTCTCTTGCTTTCTTTAACCTTTCTACATTCTCTCTCAAGGCCGAACCTCTCTCCTCCATTTTATCTCAAAAGTTCTTCATTTTTCACTCATTTTCTTGACAAAATAAGCTTCCAAAATCATTACTCATCCATTAACCATTCATTATTCACTCTCAATACTTCATTTAATCATTTCTTCTCAAAAATCCCAAAATCAAAAACCTAACTTCTCCCTTTCTCTTTCATCCAATTTAAGCTTTCTTTAACTTTTTTTTTAATCCAATCAACATTATATTCTGCCTTAAATCATCTTTAGGATTAATTTTATTGGTTCAAACACACCATTTTGCTAAATATCTTGAAAATCCGAATTTGTGTGCTTTATTTTTTTTATTTTATTTTACCATTCTCTTTATCACATCCACCATCTCCATAGTGTTTTATTCTTTTTTATCTTGATTTCAGTTCTTAGTTTTATTCTGCACTACATCTTCATATGCATTGTTGCTTTAATTATGGATTGAGGATGCTTGTTATTTGGCATTTGGATATTTTATATTTGGATGAAATTTTTTGGATTCTTGAAATGCTATAACTCTTTGGTTAATTGCATGCTTAATTTTTATATGTTTCTTGATTAACCATAGACGTATTGTTAGTCTTAGCATGAATTTCTAGTAATTTTTAATGATGAAGGGGGAGAAATCAAGAATCAGAGAAAGTAATACGTATTTTGATCTTGAAGTATTTGTGCATGGTTTTGAAACATTAAAGGGGAGATTATAAATTGTTATAGATTATATATTCAACGGGAGTTTGTTTTTAAATTGTTTTATTTATTGAGTCACATATGTCATGTATTAAGGGGAAGTATAAATGTCAAAATCATGATATGTTTGCCATCATCAAAAAGGAAGAGATTGTTAGCCTAAAGGGCTACACATAATGTAATTTTGATGATAACAACATATGTCTTAAGTGATTTGAAAAATATTGTATTTTACATTTCACTAGTCCTTGAAAGATAATATTTATGATGAAGTGAATCACGTGAAATTAAGTTCAAGACTTTCAACGGACAACGGCGCGATCAAGAATAAAGTTTAGAACTCAACGGACTCATTATTGCAACAATTCTTGTGAAGCCAGTAAGATTTAATATATGTACGGTTTAGCATTTGAGAAGCTCAAGATTTTATTTAATAAATCATCATTTTATAAACCAAAGGTTTAACAATTATGAGTCAAGTATTTTTAGGTAATTAGTTGTTTTTAAAGATGTGAACTAAAATAAAAAAAAATTTGCAATATTTGATTTTAATAAGTATTGTTTTGGGTTCTCGATTTAGAATTATTTGTAAACATTTAAAACATTTTGGGCCATACACTAATTTCTAAAGGTTTTGGTACTAATGTGTAAATATTAAAAATAGACAGAGAGTTAGCGGCTAACTGCTTGGGGATAGCAGTTGGCTGCCTGAGGAAATTTTCATATTTTCAAATTTTGGACTAAATTGAAAAGATTTTGAGAATTTGAAATTTATAAGTATTTTGTTAAATTTTGAAAAGGACTTCTTTGAAAAATATTATTATGTTTTGGGATATATCATAATTTCATGAAGATTTGGGAATAGTAAGTATTATTTAGAAATTTTAAAATTGGACCTGTTTGTAAAGTTTTCTGACGTTTTGGGCCAAAGTATAATTATAAAAAATTTGGGCAAAAATTGCACTTTTGTGAACAGTATTAGTGTAGCAAAATTCAAATTTTAACAGTAACTTCACTGTTCTGAAGCGGGGAGCTAATTAAGGGACTAGCTGCTTGCTCGTTTGAATTTACCTATAACGGCTAGTTTTTGGTTTAAATCTATATAAACTCAAATCCAACTTCAATTTTAAGACCTTTGCAAGGATAAATAAGTGTAAATAAGTGTCAAATATTTACAAAAGAGATTTGGCATTGATGACTCAAATACCAAGAGCACTCCAATGAGCACAACAATCAAGCTTGACAAAGATGAAAAAGGTAAAGAGGTTGATATTAAAATGTATCGAGGTATGATCGGCTCTTTACTTTACTTAACTACAAGTAGACCCAATATCATGTTTAGTGTATATTTGTGTGCAAGATTTGCTTGCTGTTAAAAGAATTTTTCATTATTTGAGTGGAACCATTAATCTTGGCCTTTGATATCTTAGAGAAATCCATATACATCTAACTTGTTATTCGGATGTCGATTTTCTAGGTTATAAGGTCGATAGGAAAATTACTAGTGGAACTTGCCATTTCCTAGGTCATTTACTTATTTCATAGTTTAGTAAGAAATAAAATTCGATTGCATGCACTCTCAACTACTGAGGTAGAATATATTGCGCAGGTAGTTGTTGTCACAAACACTTTGGATTAAACAAACACTTGAGACTATAGCATTATTCTTGAACAAATTCCTATCATGAAGTGTACACATAATATAAATTGTCTTTTATGTATTAATTATTATAATATAAAAAGATGAAAATGAATAGTGGAATATAATATAAATTGTATTATAATACAATATAATATTCAATTATAATTCAGCTTTTGTATTAATTATCCACAGCTTTGGCCGTATACAATAACAAATGCTAATGCATCTAATTGGTGCATTACACAAACCTGAGTAGATCTGCATTAGGGTGCATTATGATGCTCTAAAATGCAACTTTCAAAATTGTCAACATGGGTCAGCAATAAGTTAATGCAGAATAGTGTTTTAACACTATGCTATGCAAGGTACTAAACTTACGAACAGACATGAGGATATGGCAAGGTGTCCTTAGATCAAACACTGGTAGTGTTATTTTGCCATTATTAGGAATAAGAGATTCGTTAAGTGTTAAGAATATTGATCAAGAGATTGATAAAATTATAAAATCAGTACTCAAGAAAAAGGTGAAGGGCCAGTCTTAAGCTTCAAAGGAAGCAAGAAGCCAGTGGATGCGTGATTAGCGTAAGAATGTTAATTGTTCCTAACCACCATTTCTTCATTTGCTGTGATGATAAACAATAAGAAATGAAAAACTCTTAAGCCTTCTTGCAATGGTTCAATCAATCAATAAAACATGAATATCAGGCTACTTCTGCACATCTGAGCATAACTATAGCTACTTCTTATAACTACCTTTGCCTTTGAGAGAGGTATGATCACTTTCCAACAACTAAGATTACTTATTCTCTCAATACATAAATGGTTGAAACTTGAAACCATTACAATGGCTGTCATTGTATATAACATATTGGCAACTCATTTAAAACTATTCTACTCACACAAACAATAGTTTTTGTTTTTGTTTTTTTTTTGAATTACTGATATGTATTGTCCAATTAGAGGTATATTAATATTTACATCAGATAACTATTGGGACTAACTACATCTACTCTATGATAGCACAAGCCAAATATCTACCAGAGAGATATCTGCCCCACCTACAAACCAGTGGGAGATATTTCCCCTTAATCGCAGCTCTCACACATGTGAGGTGTGTGCATATGTGTGAGCTGCAGCCCACCACTCAAGTAAAGGCTAAGTCACATACTTCACATTGTTACCGTTCACACGAACTCCTCCATGCCTTCCACCAATATACTTACCCTTAACCTCAGGTGGCAGATTCTTAAAGGCCCTTCCAATTTCTTTGCGCATCTGCATTTTGGTTATTAAACATCGTAATGCATCATTTCACAAATACCATGAATTTCATTACTTGGCATCATGAAAAAAAAGTTATTTTAGTAAAAAACTAAATTCAGAGGTTAATGTTTAAGTAACTCTCACCTCGTTAGTTATACAAGCACTTCCATCATTTGCCTTTATCTTCCGCACTGCTTCTCCACTGCATATAAATAACGACTTATGTTACATAACCCTTACATATTTCTGGAGCCATATGAAAACTTTCTTCTTTCTTGACTCTATTTTCGTCATATCAGAATTTAACTTTATTGGACTCACGCAACCCAATTTTAGTTCATCAACCATCGCTTAACTACTTATATGAAATTAACATCATTTCACTTACAAATACGAAACAAAACCATAACAACTTGTTCCTTCTGTATCCTCGTCTACGCTGTTATCCAACTCAGCTGCGCCAGCATCATATTCTTCGGTTGTACAAGGCAACTCGTTCAGATCCGACGCACCCATAATTTCTTCATCAGCGTTCGAATCATCAGTTTTGCCTCCATACCAGATACAATCTCCTATGCCTCAGCACCAGCTTTCGAGCTCCGGAAATCCCTATTCAAACCGAAACCCTCTTCATACAAGCTGCCTTGGACCTCCCCGGCACAGCAGCCGTAATCTTCTCCCACCTCAGAGGAACGTCCTTAGGGAATGCTTTCAATGCATTAAGCAATGCGATGTCCTCACCAGCACTCCACACTCCTCCTCCTCCAACAACAACATTTTCTTGGCTCTCTTTCTTAATGTCTTCACAATTCTCTTGAACAACTCTCATATCTATTGCTTTCCTATTCTTCAAGAATTGATTGTACGAATCACTATCATCAATCTTTTTCTCTCCTAATTCTTTAGCTTTCTTAATCACACTCTCCACTCGATGCCTCCCATTAAAAGCCTCAGCAATCACCTCCCGTCTCTTCGGCTTCCCCACTGGATTCTTCACCATCTGCTTCTTCAAAATCTCAATATCCTCTTCATTCCATTCCTTTTCCTCCTCACTTTTACGCTGCAAGACTTCAACTTTCTCGCCTTTTGACTCCTTCCCAATTGACCCATTCGAGTTTTCAACATTCGGAACCGAACCAGGAATAAAATCCGGGGACTTATTAACTAAAGATCGGTTCTTTTGCGGCTTTTGAAGCTTTTTCTCGATGTTTGGATCTGGGATAGGAGGGGTTTCAACGATTGGGCCGTGACCGACGCGAGTGTGACCGCCAGTGAGGTGAGAGGGAGCGAAGGGGCCAATGAAGAGGGAAAGGAGAGCCACAAGAGAAGGGATTGGAAGGGCTCGCTGCTTTGGAAGAAGAAGAAGGCGACGAAGATGAGAAACGAAGAGATTGTTAATGTGATAAAGACAGAAAGCTTTGTGGGTTTTTGATGGATGTTGTTATTATGATTGCTCCCGTCGAGTGAAGATGATGACGGCTGTGGACGCGATTGAAAGAGGAATCTTGGCCTGGTGTCTTCATCTAGGAACTCCATGTCCGCTTTGTTTGTTTCTTCAGAGTTCTGACTCCGAAGCCAAATGGGAATATCAAAATCAATATATTTTTAATTATATTTAAATCTAAAATTTGGTTGGACAATTTCATAAGGAATAATAACCCCTACATCCATAAGTTTTAACTATTGCTGATATATACCCTTGAGTTTTGATATGTCATCAAACCCCACAAATTCGTTAAATTTTATTTTATTTTTACATAATTTGAATGAAATATGAGTATGAATTGTAGTGATGGCAAAAAAAGGCTGGGCCGATCCGATCCATTCACACTGGTTTTGGCCCGAACTTCGTACATAAGAGTCTGGATAAAGATTCAAGAAAAAAAATTTGAGAAAAGCTCAAGCGCTCTCTTTTTTTTTTTTAAATAAATTTATAATAAATTAAAATTAAAAAAATAATGGAAGATAAATAAAAAGTAAACTCAAATTCCTAATTTATATATCAATAATGAATCAAAAAACTTAAAATTATAATACTAAACTCTTTTTTAAATGTTAATTAGCTAAAAGAGTAGTTGAATTAAAAAATTCAGTATTAAAAATTTAAATTTGTAAACTTTATTTACTTTATTTTTGTTTATTTATTATTTTATTTTAAAATATTTATTTTTTTAATGCATTGTTGATTATAACAACTTGATTATTATTAACTCATTTAAAGTTTACACTAATTTAAAAAAAATTGAAAAAATAACAAAAAGCCCAAGCTCAGGCCTTGCACTTCTTATTTAATGGGCTTGGGCCTAGGCTTGAAAAAACCTGGCTCAAGTCCTTAATTTGCCAACCATAATGAATTAATGACATGTCGAAACTTGTTAGTATGTATATTTTGTCTAAATTGATGGACATAAGTCGAATTTTTAAGGATACGTTTGGTATTATTTTTTTAATTGGTATTTTATATCCTTATTTTAAAAGCGATATAACCAAAATTAAAAACACAATACACATAGAATTATGTTTCTCAAATAATATATTTACAAATAAATTATCTCCATTTCTTATTAGAAAAATAAAAAAATAGAGAGAAAGAAATTTGTATTAAATACACTTGAAGGAAATTAATGTAAAATTTTAGTAAAAAGAAAAAAAAGTTATTTATTACAATAAAGTGGGAGGTGAGAAATGAGAGATAGTAAATTTGATAAAATAAAAAATAATTTCAAAATATGGACTCAGATGAGAGAACAAAACACACCTCACTATTTTCTGGCTCTTCTATCTAGAGCTGATAAAATTTGACACGACTCGATTATTCGACATAATCACAACACGAATAAATGGGTATGAGTCGTTAAATTTGACATGATTGTTAAATGGGTCGGGTCAACACGATTTCTTCTGTGTGGGGTTAATGTTAAAGTTCTTGACCCATTTACCCGACCAATGACACCATTATATATATTTTTTAAATTAATTTTTAGGATCTTATCACTAAAAATCAAATATTGGACATAATCCTATTTTTTTAATTTTTTTGGAAGGATAAATATATACTCAATGTTTTATTTATAAAATTTTTATACAGATTTAAAAGTTTAATAGTATAAATGTGTAAAATATTAGTATACATGTAAATTTTATGATATTGATATGTAATATTATTTACACATATATAATTAAAATTTTAATAGTGTAAATGTGTAATATTTTGGGGTGTGTATATATGTGTGTGTGTGTGACACTTGTTAAATATGTAGATACTAAACCGATTATTAGGTAACCCATTTATTTTTCGTGTCCGGTTTAGATCTTAATATTTTGACACGATTATTAAATATACCGTGTTTAGGTTGATCTAAACTTGACACGACACAAATACAACCCAATGACTTCTTTTTGCAGCTCTACTTCTCTCTTGTTCTTTAAAAATGGAAAACGTTATTTAAAAATCGAAAATATGTTCTTTAAAAATATATTCTCCACTTCTCTTCGCAAAATCTAAAAATCGAAAATATTTTATTCTTTAAATTTTCACTTTGGGTAATAGACCCCATCGAACATGTTTTCTTGATTTTCTTTCTTGCAAAGCGAAAAATAGTATATTGAAAAAAAAAAGAAAAAGAAAAAAGTATCAGACAGACCCTAATCCTTTTATTTTTATTTGAATTTGATTTAAGTTAAAGATTGATTTAACCATTATCTCCTTTTCTTTAGTAACAATGACGGCGAAATTTGACGGTGTGGTATGATTTGTTGATATGTCGAACCTTATGGTGTAGCCCGAAAATAACCCATTTCATAATAATAATTATGTTTAATTTTTTAAAATCAGTGGACAAAACCGTCTTTTCAACGTATTTCAGAGAAAGCGACGCCTGTGTCTTTCGACGTCTCCAGCTCTCTGGTTCTCTTTTGAACCCGCCGCTGAGGCAAATCTCCGTCGACTCACGCCGCTAATTCCCAGAACTCATATCGGTTTTGGTCTGCAAATAATTTTTGTAAGTGGGCTCAATTTATTTATTTATTTATTTTAAGTTTATGAGAGTGATGATAAAAAGAATCAAGCTAACTCAATTTTGGATTGAAGAGTAAATAACTTTGTTAGCAGCAAGTAAAGGAACGAGAGAACTTGTCAAACAAGACCAAGCAATTTTGATTTTCTTTTACTTTTTGAACCTAAGATTTTTTAAGGGGAAAAAAATTAGCTAATTCAATTTGAAATATGAAAAACTTTTAAGCTCTTCACGAATTAAACTTATCCCATTCAATATATAAAAAAAAAAAACAAAAACTTAACCCTAGCTGTTCATTTATCAAAACGATTCTATTTATGCTGTCAGTTATTTTAGTTGTAGTGTATATATCCTAAGTTAATATGGGTTTCTTGTTAATTGAAGCTTGTGTGGTTGGTTTTGTTTATATCTATTGTCCGTGGTAATTGTTGATTGATAAGCGGTTGTAAAATTTGTGACATCCTGTTATCTCATAAATCCTGGTTACCAGGAAGTTGGTTGGGTCGAACAATGGCGGGAACAAAGTCGCTGAAAGACTATCTTAAAAATATGAGACTAACAGTAACGAAGAAGAGAAGAAAAAGAAGAAGAAGAAGAAGAAGATGAAGAAAACAGATTCTACTCATGCTACAGGAGTTCTAATTGTTGATGAAGATCCTGTTTGGCAAAAACCTGTAAATCTTGAAGAAGAAGATGATGGGAATGATTCAGCTGGTAAAAGAACTCAATTGTTGTTATCTTTTCTATTTTTAATCTTCAACTAGGGCTATTCTTTATTATGTTAATGTTGTTGCATCTTTGTGTAATAGATGAAGAGAAGCCCCAAGTTGATGAGGACATCGAAGTGAAGCGAATGAAGCGGCTGGAGCAACTTAGGTTGAGAAGACCTTATAATGGGATAGCGGAGGATGGAAGCGGCTGGGTTTCACTTGATACTCTACCCTCGGGCTCACAGAAACCAGATTCTGATATGTCCCCCCCTCGTAAACAGAGGACTCGAAATGACAGTCCTTCACCGGAACCTGAACCAAGGCCACCAGGTTCTGCAAGAGATACTACTGATTTATCACCTCCACAACAACGGCAGAATCCCCGTGATACTTCATTGCATGATTCTAACCCAAAATCTGCTCATTCCTGTGGTTTGAATTCTGATCTATCTCCACCACGTAAACGACGGGCTAGAAATGACTCACCTTCTCCAGAACCCAGAGAGAAGCCTGCTAGAGAAAGTTCCGATTTGTCTCCTCCAAGGCAGCGGCGGAGACAATATCATACCCCATCACCTGAACTCGAGCAAAAAATAGGAAAGTCCAGAGGATTGGATTCTGATTTATCTCCGCCTCGGAAACGTAGGGCTAGGAATGACACACCTGAAGTTGAACCTGGTCTTAAACCTGCAGGGGAGGATGCTGACCTGTCTCCTCCACGTCAGCCGCGGAAACGCCAGCATACTCCATCACCTGAACCTGACATTTCTGTTTCTAGACGAGTTGAACGGAGCTCCTCTAATCGAGGCAGTGATCTCTCTCCCCCACGGAGAAATAAGAAGGATCCCACTAGTGGTAAACCTGGATTGCCTGTGGTCCCTGACCTTTCTCCACCTAGGAAGATTCAAAAAGATGAAAAGGGGATTCAAAGAACAGGATTAATTACTGGAAAAGATATCAGTGAAGAAATTTCTAATAGAAAGAAGGAGGATTTGTTAAGGTAATTTACTTCTCATATAACTTAAAAACTGAATTCCTCTTTTCTTACCATCTTGCTTTGTCAAATTTCTGGTTAATCAACCAGACTTTTTGTTCACATCTTTTCACGGTATCATTTCATAATCACATGAATCAGTGGAATGTATGAATGTTTACCATCTAATTACCGGTCTTCATTTTCTTATTTGATAGACTTGAATAGATAACCTCACAACATCTGAACTCTCCCTCTTCCTTTACCCTTTAGCCCAAGGGTACTTACCAGTTCTCTTCTCAGGCCTGGACTTTGGTCAGTGGTGTTTTATTTTTATTTTTATTTTTGTGAGTAACTTTTATTATATGCCATTGAAAATGCTACAAGACCTTAAGATCTAGCTGCAACTGGGTGTTGATGGCTATATTATAGCAAGTATTGTTTGACCTTCTTATGATTATTACTTTGGTTGTTATAAAGGATCTCGTGTAGTCATCGCTTTAATTGTTAAAAGTTTGTTTTACATGCCGACTAAGAAGCTAACTGTATGATTGCCCACCTCAGATTAGGAAGGGTATGTAGATGACCTTTTAAGATGGGTGGTATTTCCATGTTGATTGAGCTTACCAATAACCTGCATTTTCTATTTATTTTAGATAAAGGTTTGAGAGTTTTATGTCTTATATACTGGAAACAAATATATATGCTTTTATTTTTCTTTTCATTTTCTTTCATTTGTTTTCTTTATATTTTTATTGTACTGAAAATTTTTGAAGTGGTTGATAAGTGAAATTCAAAATTATCAATGGTTTACAATTTCAAGAATTTGTAACTTTGAATTCTATTTTAATTCAAATCTGTTCCTCAGTGCTGTTTCTAGATTTATCTGGGATAAGATAAAGGAGGAAGGGAGAACTGGTTACTAAATTACATAGTAGTTGCCTTCTATTAATTTGATTGTGCATGGCCAATTCCTATTTTGTTTGATCTTGTTCTAAATAATATGATATCTTATTCTAAGAAATTTTGCTAAAAAAAGCAAATAGGATATTTGCCTTATTTGGTGACGCTTTCCAACTTGATTGTGTGACTTAAATACATATTTAATTTTGTAGGTTTCAAGAGCTGGATCCTTCTGTAACTGGACTTGGTGTTGAAGCTGTTTATCGTGATAAGAAAGGTTAGGAGAAAAGTGATTTTTAAGTTGGTCAATCTTACATGTTTTAATTTATTTTAGGTTTCAGTTTTTCATGCTTTTTGCATTTTTCTTGCCCTTTAATTTTACAGGAGGATGCATATCGAAGGAGGAGTATTTGAAATCAAAAGAAAAAAGAAAGGAAAAGCCAGAGGTACTACTTTGGAAATTAACTTCTAAAAGATAATGCTTGTTCTTGGGGTTGATTTATGTTACTTAAATTAAAGTTCAAGCTATTTTATGAACGTTAACTGAATTTTTATTTAAATAAGTGAGATTCTGAAAGATGTCAAATTATGAGAATGCAGAGAAAAAGATATAAGAGACTGATGTACATAATTTTGTAGAAAATTTTCTGTTATTTTTTTCTCTATTGAGTATGAGAGTTGGTTATCAATGGCTGCCTTTCTGTTTGTCAGGAGAAAAAATTGGAATGGGGCAAGGGCTTGGCTCAAAAACAGGAAGCCGAAGCTAGATTGCGGGAATTAGAACTGGAGAAGGAGAAACCCTTTGCACGAACTAGGTAAAATTCATTGTTATTTTCCAACTCATGTCTCATTCTTGCTTATTCTAGTTTTGTAAATGTTTACTGATTTTGTTCATCCTTATTTAATCTTCTGATTCCCCCCCCCCCCCCCCCCCCGGGGGGGCCATTTGTTTAATAGAGAATATTCTCATACTAGGTGAAAGTTTTGTTTTCTGATGTTTTTGAAATGCTATTTTGATGCAAGGTTTGATTCGGTTTCTCCAAACCCTAGGTGAATTACAATTTGGTATGGGATGGGGTGCTTGGGCAACTGGAAAAAAATAATAGAAAAAAATTGTCAAGCAACAATAGTGTTTGCTTTTTATCAGTGTGGTTTATATCCATGTTATGCTTGCTTGCTTTATTGTTTCTTATCTTGTACGCAAATGATTGTTTGTTATCTTTCTCTAATTGTGTATGCATCTTTTTCTTGCAGAGATGATCCTCAACTGGACAAAATACTGAAGGATAGAATAAGATGGGGAGATCCAATGGCTCATTTGGTCAAGGTATTGTAAGTCATATTTGTGGGTTTCAAGCACAATTTTACGCAGAAAAGTGTCGGGTACAGAGGTCATAAAAAAATATTAGAAGATGTAAAAAACACTTTTCATGTGGACAGTCACCAATAAACATATAGTATATTTTGGCATCATCATCAATGCCAAAGAGCTTTTAATGCATACCGATTCTTCGTTGGGTGAATCAGAATATGTTTTCCTTAGTCTACTTATAAATTTAGTGTTGATTTTGTGATATTTCTTTCAATTATGATGTAGAGGAAGCATTCTGAGCCAGTCCTTCAAGACCTAGGAGAAAACGAGAAGATGAAAGAATCAGGGTTTATAATTCCTCAGGACATTCCTAGTCACAGCTGGATAAAAAGAGGATTAGATGCTGCACCAAATCGATATGGTATACGACCAGGAAGACACTGGGATGGTGTCGATCGTAGTAGTGGTTGGTTCACTTCCATTTCATTCTTGGCAGTTTTTTTCCAGTTTAGTTTCCTAGGTTGATAATCTACAATGAATCTGCCTGTGGGTATCATTCTATCTATAATTAAATGTGATATTTCAATAATGTGACCAACTTCCATTTGAGGTCACTTGAAAGCAATGACAATAAAAACACGATTAGTTAGAGAAGGAATAAAGTGACCGTTTTATTCTGTTGTGCATCTTGTAGGATATGAAAAACAATTGTTCAAAAGAATGAATGAGAAACAAGCTACACAAAGAGAAGCTTATTTGTGGTCTGTTGCTGACATGTAACTTGTACTTTACCGGCTGGAACTTCTGCCAAGCCAGCTAGAAATGTGCATCCGTTCAAATGCAGGGTTGTGAGTGGATGCAATGCAATCAGAAAGAATCTTTGCATTTGTGTCAATCATGTAATGAGGAGGATGTTTGCGGCTTTCAGCTTTATTCAATTGCAGGGCTATCTACACCGCAGCTGTGTCTGGAAACAAAATCAAGTTAGAAAGCAAACTTTAATCCTTTTCTAAGAGTTTTTATTTTTTTTCACTTCCAACCTGAGGATTGATGGATAGACTAGGGCTGTTGAGAATGAATGAGATCGATGAGATCATGTATGTACCAAATCTAAATCAAGAATTGGCATTGAGGTCAACTAGATTTTTTATTTTTGTAAGATTGTATTAATATGATGGGGGGAACCTTTGTGGCTAATTTTGCTAATGTGATTTCTCGATGACAAATTGAAAAATATCTGCTAACACGATAAATGTGTTTTTCTTTTCTCTTTTTTCATTTTTGAATTATTAAAATGCACCCTTTTGTTTTTTAAAATAAAATAAAATATTAAATTTAGGTCAAACATAGTCAAATTAATTTTTTTTTATCATAATTTCTTGACAGAGAAATGTTTATCACGATTCTATCATAAATTTGTGATAAACAATAATTATATCACAAAACCGTCATAAATTTGTGATAGAAAATAATATTATCACAAAACCATCATTAATTCATGATAGATTAAAAATTCTATCACGAGTCTATCATACTATTATGATATAAGCTGAATCTATAATAAATTGTTTGTCATCTATTGCTTGTTTTCTTGTAGTGTATCATTTTCTCAATTGAGTTACATGTTCATCGGCTATAGAAATCATTTAGTGAAGATATATTTGGCCATTTTTTAATCTTTATCTAAGGATACGTGTATGTTTAATGAGTCATCCTTAGGTTGGAAATACTTAAATTATTAAAGAATTGCTTATAGAAGCAAGAAGAGCATGAGATAAAGAGCAATGATGAGATAAGAACGAGATGGGTATTAGTCCTCTAATACTGTTTTTACAACTTTTATGATGAAAATGCTAGTTTGAGCATCATAATGTTTTTTTTTTTTTTTTTATAAGCTTTGGAAGTCAAGGACAAAGTTAAATCCGACAACTAGCTTCTTCGTGTATAAATCACATAGGTAATGGAATTTTCTGGTTCCCAAAGAAAAGCTTATAAACATATAAACAAAAATGGAACTAAGCATACAATAAGTAACTCTAGGATTAATGTTCAAATTATTTGTGGAAACTACTGTTAGATTCACAGAAAATCTAAACCCAAAGATTATGAGATTAGTGAACTTCCCCTTAAGGGAATTTTTTTTTGTTTCTCTCGAAGTAGGTTGACACAACATGAAAACACCACGCTAATGCAAACTCACTTCTTTTTTCATTCAATATTTTTTTTTTCAATAATAACAAAGTGTTTTCATATATCATTTAGCATATGGCGCATTTTTTGAAATGCAGTGCAAAGTGACTTTGAATAGAATTAATCAAAAACATATACTAGAGCACTTTCTAAAAAGAGAAAAGGGAGAGATTCTCGAGGAGCAAAAATGCTCTTCCACTCTACTTACTAGTAGGGTTGGCAATGAGATTGGATGAGAGGAGATTTGTCAATCCCACTTCTATCGCGCATATGCAATTAGAATAAAAAAAGTTCTATTCCTGTCTCTTTATTTTCTTTAGGACAAAAATTTGTTATAATGCCATCCCATTAAATATCCCGTCCCATCCCATTATCCTGAATAGTCCCGAACATAAATGAATAAATTATGACTTTTTTCTTTTAATGATCATTATAATTTAGTATAACAAAAATCTTGAATAAATACAAAGTATAATAATCAAATAATAATTTTATTTTGACTACATGAATGTTTAAATACGATTTTATGCTAACATTTTTTAATTACCTGTTTGCTTTGATTGCACATTAATATTCAGATTTACATTTCAAAAGCTATAGATTTGGACAATAACCAACTTCAAGCATGTTAAAATGTCAAATAACTCAACAATTAATATAATAATAAACATTACTTACGTTAGCCTTTAGGTTTAGCCTCTAGTTTCAACTTTGAGCCTTATTTAAGTTAAAATTATAAAATGATTAAAAATTTAAAATAGTTTTAAAATTATAGTATTAATGGGATATGCAAGATGGAATGAAATTTTATATATAGTTGGTCCTTCTCTCATCCCACAAATAAAGGCAGGACTTATTTTTTGTCCTTATCCCATCCTACTTTAATTTGAACCGTAAAAATGTGTTTTAATCTCATCCAAAACGAGATGGGATCCCCCCTAACAGGAAAAATTTCCATCCCTACATACTAGTCCTCTATTATTGTTTTTACTACTTTTTTTATGATGAAATTGCTAGCTTGAGCATCAAAATATTTTTTGTACATACAACATGGTTGGTCGGAGCTTTGTAAGTCAAAAACAAAGTAAAATCCGACAACTTGCAGTGTTAAAAAAACGAGCTTCTTCATGTACAAATCACATAGCTAATGGAATTTCTTGGTTTCCAAAGAAAAGTTTATAAATATATAAACAAAAATGGAATTAAACGTATAATAAGTAACTCTAGAATTAATGTCGAAATTATTTGTGGAAAACTACTGTAGATTCATAGAAAATCTAAACCCAAAAATTGTGAGATTAGTGAACCTTCCCTTTGAAAATGGAATTTTCTTGTTTCTCTCGAAGTAAGTCTGACACAACATGAAAACACCACGCTAACACAAACTCACTTCTTTTTTCATTCAATATTATTATTATTATTTAACCAAGAGTTTTCATGTATTATTTAGCATATGTCGCATTTTTTGAAATGCAAGGCAAAGTGACTTTTGAATAGATTTAATCAGAGAAATATTGGCTATTATTTACAACTTTTGCTTATAGGAACGAAGCAGGTAACAAGGCTTGAGTGTCCTCTATATTTACTTTGGGGAATGAGTTTATGATTTTGTGTATATTTATCTATTTAATTTGAAAAGCTTTCTCACTTGACACAACTCACAAGTAACAAATTTCAGCGAGCAAGCTTCATTTAGCGTATCCAGCCGCTTCAAGCCAAGACCGCGTTCATTTCGGGAGTCCAAAACTGATCCCAACAGATAAGCGGCATTTTCCGCTCCAGCTTACTAATAAAATCAATAAAGCATAGGACTTAGAAATACAAACATTTCTTATGTGAGTTCTCATGGTATCCAGCTTCAAGATGAGAATTAAAATTCTTATTTGTCCTTATCCTAGTCATTCGCTTCCATTATCTCTCTTGACATACGACTTCACAGCTAAGTCATTCACTTCCAATTTCTACTGACATATGACTTCATTTTTCTACTGGTCCTAGAGAAACATGCTTTGCTTAAAAAAATAATGAAAAATAATCATGAGGGGATGATAAGAGTACACAAAGAAATGGCATTGTAAAATGTGAAGGAAATGACCTAGAGAGCTGCTTGTGAAAGTTTCACCATTAATGTGTGATTTCATTGATAATCTTGACTTATGGAAGCCAATGCTAGTACAATCAAGGCGGAGGCGGATATTTGTTAAAATTACGGCTTCAAATTGTGCAGATGAGGAAACAATTGTCTGGCATGACTGAGGGTCTCATGGTCAATTAAGCCGGCATGATGTGATTTGGAGACCAATGGATATAAAATTTGACTCCTAAAATTAAATTTGAGGCGGTGGAATCTGCTTTTAAATTATCATTTATCAAATGATACAACAGCATGTGGTTGGACGTGGAGTGAGCCAGCCGGTGCAAAACTGTGATTCATATCAATCAAATACTAGTCTCAAACTAACATTAGGCTTGGCACTTTAAGAGTTTGGGCTGAATTTCTGCAAGCTCAGGCTTAAGCCCATATAATTAATAAACAATTCAGGTTCTCCTAAAGTCTATCCAGAATTGAATGGGTATGGACCAGTCGGGCCGGACTAAACTTAGACTTCATGGATTTTTAAATAATTTTTTTAAAAATAATGCTAAAAATTTTAAAACAAATAATTATCTAATACATAATATTACAATCGACTAAAAACCTTAAAGATTATTATCCAATATATGATTATCCAAATCCAACACACAAAATACTAAGTACACAACATAATAAACCACAAGTATTAATATCACAAACAAACTAATCTAATATTTGGGCCATCTTCTTCGTTCAATTCCTCCTAGTAAAAAGTTCTTCTCCTGAAATTCCGTCTAACAAAGAAAAAATGTTAAAAAAATAGTAAAGTAAAAATAATAATTAATTTTGATTTGGAAATACAATAATTTGGCATTAATAAATTGGAAATTAATAATTAATTTGGCATTAATTTTGTAATTAATAAATAATTACACACTTTGGCGTTAATCAATTTTAAGCTCGGCATATCATATTATCATGCTTCAATAATTTTCAATAGATTATGGAAATTCCAATTAGTCTACAATAATTTCTCAAAATTTCTACAATAAAAGAAATTTAAAGCTTACTTGAGGATTTGAGGTGGAGTTCTTTGGTTTGCGCCGATTTCTTTCTTTGGTTTGGGTGATTGGGTCGCGTTGGAGCTGCGTTCGGTGCTGCTGCGCTCCGTGGGTTACACGATTTTTTGTTAAAGTCGAAGGGGAAATGAAAATAAAACATGTGGGGCCTATATATTTCTGAAACTACCTAATGTGAACTTGATTTTCATGGAGGTTGTGAATCGAATTCCTGTTCTTTTTGTTTTTCATTTTATCCCCCTTAAATTTTTGCTAATCTCTAAATTACCCTCAGTAAATTTTTGTCACTTTTGCATTTTGGTCTCTAGACAAGTCTTGTAATATCTACAAATATGTCACTTCATTAATAATAATAATAATAATAGTCATAATCACAATTATTATAATGAATAATGGCCATAATCAATTAAAGTCATGTTACTAATTTCTAAAAATTTATTTCAATTTCTACAATTAAAGTAAAAAATTTATTTTGATTTTGGTTTTCTATTCTAATTCTAATTTATTCTAATTTCAATCAATTTTTATTATCTATTACCAAACGTACCATTAAGCTGAATCTTTGTGGCTTATAGAATGGTGGTAGGGGTGTTCACGAATTGGACATCAATCTATGCATATCCGATCCATAATTTTACAGATTATAAATTTTTAATTTGATCCATGAATTTGTAGCTGGCAGCTACAACAACAACAAACGTCAGTAGTTTTTCATAACCTCACCCCTCTTGGTATCTTCTCCCCTTCTGGTTCAAGAAAGATGATCTTCTTTAAAGGCTCAGTAATACTCACTGCAATTCTAAACAAAACGACAACAAGATGAGGTCGGGAATTATTCCATTATCATGAAACATGTGTGGATCAAAGCATGAAATTATCTCTCTTGATATGATACTTTCATATTATTATCATTGTAGTTAGCCTTATAGGTGTAATTATCCCTGTAATTACCTTGTAGCTGGTGTATGTACTCTTTATCTTGTGTATCAGTGAAGCGTATATGATGTGAATCTCATCTTACAAATTTTCCAAACTTCATTGTTTTACAGCCCACATGGAGTTTAGACAGGGACTATGATTAATTATGGGTTTAACTGTTAAACTTTCAGCATTTGATCATTCAAAACTGTTTGTTGCTATTTTTTTTTTTTTTACAATAATATCTTTGTAACAACATTCTTGAGGATATTAAGAAAAAAATGATAATCTAATCAAATTAACCTTAAAAAGTGACATAAAATATTTACATAAACTTTTATATTATTATTATACTTTTAGGACTAATTTGGCAAATTATTTATTTATAAATAATTATTAGTAAGATTGTTGCATAATACAAAAAATACTAGTCTATCAGTTAATTTGTTAATTAAATTTTTTATAGATAAATTAATTAATGTCAAGAATATTCTTGAAAGAATATTATTATAAAAGAAAAGAAGAAGTAGGGTTAAGAATATAACATTTTTAACTATAGGGGTGCTCCAAGGTATTTTTTAAAATATAGGGATTAAACTAAAATTAAGTCAAAATATAAAGATTAAAAAAGTAGTTGCTCCATTTTATATGTAGAACGGGTAGATAAGACATGCATTTAAAATCTTTCTAGCAAAAGTAGTTGAAATTTTGCATCATTTTCTAAAGGTAAATATAACAATTTCAAAAGATTATATAAATATCTGCTAATGAAACTAATATCGCTATATACGGATCATCAAGGCAAACCCATTAATTCTTTCATATTATAGACGTACAGTATTGTTGAAGCAGAAGAACTATGGAAGGATTTAATCATGTATGAAAGAATTAATAAACCGATAATGCATAAGAGAATAAGGTATGGAAGGTGTGTTACTGCACTAATCCAATGGATCCCAAAAGGGGCGGATTTGTATTTAAGCATTAAAATATATTTCCCAATTACCCACCACACTTGATATGAATAATTTAATAGCTTAAACTTTAAAATTTTAAAGAAAAAATTATTTAAAATAGAGTATTATATTAAGTTAACACAAGCCTTAAATTTTCAAGTATTTACAGTCGTCATTGTATGATTTATAATGAATGTCAGTCAATTTTCTTCACCGAATGCCAATTTTTTCCAGGTCCCACAAATCTCATTGTATGTTGTTTTTCATAAATTTTATAGACAGCATCTTTTGATGATGTTAACAATCTTTATGTTAATTATTATTTTTGTATTATTGTATATGTGTGCTTTGTAAATTATTCTGTTTAAGCAAATACATGCGGCTTAAATGGTGTGTTTGGATAACTGGAGATTAATAATGAATGAATTTGAGTTTTTATTTTTTTCACCTAAAAAGTTAATGGGTGGGTTCGAGTAAGTCTTATTTAACAGGCACAATAACGAGCACAACACTTTTTTTTGGACTTATATACATTGGGCTTTAGTTAGGTAATATTAAAAAATAAAACTACAAAAATTTAAATTCAGCTTTTCAAAGGCCGTCACAAATTGGGAGAAACAAACTCTCCATTGAAAAATAAATATTAATCAAATTTTACAAACCATGAAAATTATGAAAGCTTCTGTGTGTTTAATAATCCTTGAAGCTAAGGGTGGGGGGTTTGGTTCAGGTCAAGCCAAATTGAACCAAACCTGAATTTTTATTTAGTTTTCAATTCGGTTCAGGTTGATCCAAAAGCCCGAATGGATTAACTTTTGAAAATCAATGGGGCTAACACTTTAAAAAAAAAAAAAGGGTGGTCAAGACGTCAAAGACTCAAAGCCAGAGGCCTATCACAGTAACTTCAGACTTCAGCCACAGTGAATCTTGTTTTGGTCGTTATCTCATTTCGCCCTTAGCCTTCAAGCCATCATGAGAACTTTCTCTACATGGATAGTTCAATGAGCTTATCAGCGCCTGACCCTGAGATGTGGATCATCCAAGGCACATTAGCATGGGGTACCTCTCCTGTTCGAACCGGGGGTTTGAAAACAAACACACCAAACCGCCCCCCCCCCCCTCTTTCTCCTCATTTGTTGTATATGCTTTCATTTAATTTTATTTCTAGCCTGTGGTTTGATTCATTAAGCATGTGTGTCGCATAAAGTTTTTAAAGATACTGTGAGAAACAGTTGAAAAATTGGTATTTTAGTAGTCACATGACTTGAATGTTCTTCCCTTTGAAAACAACATCTATAATGAATCAAGATTTATAATTTACCATGAACATTATATTCCATGTTTTTTTTATCAAATTTAAATTTAGTATTGAGGAAACTTTTAGCAAAAAAATCGAGTTATACGGTTTATTTTTATCAAAATTTAAATTGGGTACTTAACGAAAATTTATCCTGAGCTTTAAGATTTATGTTTGTTCTTATTTAACTTAGATTAACTACATGACTTTGAATCTGTTTTCTTTGTTACTGTAATTTATAATTGAATATTTTGAATTTGGTGATAGTTCATCATTTACTCTTTTACTTGTTCATTTCTTTCTTTGACTTGAATTAGAAACCCAACTCGAATTAGTAAGCCGAATCATATTGCAATCCAAACCGTATTGCAACCGAAATTAACAACCCAAGATCGAACTGAATTATGAACTCGAACCAAGCTGAATTTGAAACTAAATTAAAACCAAAATAATTTTACGACCCGTTTATGTTGAATCCTTAAACCGGAATGGATTACAACCTAAATAATAAAAAAATGAACCGAAAACCAAGATGCTCACCCCTACTTGAAATAACCAATTTAAAATGAATAACAGAAAAAAAGTTATAAAACGAAGGAAATAGAATTCAATTTACTAAGAAAAAAATGACAAAAAAAATAAAACTAAGATTTCAGATTGTATAGTACAAAATCAAATATTGAAGTACAGAGAGAAACTGAGTGAAGGAGAATTTTGGAGAGAAAATGAGTGGGGAGAATTTTGAGATTTTAAAAATATTTATTTTTAATAATTAAAATACTTTTGTAAATGGGTGTTGAGAGAATTTAGCGGGTTCAATTAGCTTCACTTATGTTAAATTTATTAAATGTATATTTAACAGAGTTAAAAACGTAAAGTACAATTGTGTTCACTTATTTTTTAAAATGGATATCTGCAATCTTATCTATTACTTTTTCTGTTAAATAGAGCCTTTGACTCTCTTTCACTCATAAAATGACCATTTGCCCAAAATAACAATAACTTACATTAATTGTCAATTTTTTATTTCAATTTTTGGAGCCAAAGCTTGAAAACCAAAACATGTAGACTCACTATTAAATTATAAAATTATAATTACATTCATGTATATTTGAAAATATTGCAAATGAACCAACTATTAACCACAAAAATGACCTTTTTTTCTTTTGAATTTTTTTTCAAATGAATCATAGCCTTTATTGATTAAATAACTTTAAAAGGTACATGGTACTTTGTGGGAATGTAAAACTAATTCAGCTAAAGAGTGACCAATGACATTACAAAGTTTAGGAGCTTACCGAACCCAAAAATTAATAATATCCCTTGCTTAATCTTGAATTTCAGAAACCACCCAATAGACTTCTGTTTTGTTAACATTTCTATTGTTGATTAGATTTTAAATAACCTGAGTATCAATTCTACTACAAATCACCATATAACTGTAGATTTTGCAAAATGCAATTCTGCTACCTGAGATTTTGTTTGTGTGTGTGTGTGTATGATCTCTCTTTTTAATTAATTTTATTTTTCAGTTGAAAACGAATATTATTTGTTGCAATTAAAATATGTTCTTCAATTGAAGATTTCTCCAAAACCAGTTATACGCATGACCCACAAAGAATCTAAAACGTAATTTGCAAAATATATAACCAGCATATATTAACAACCAAAAACCGAAATAACAGCCATATGAGGTCGAGCAAATTCGGCTGTGACGAAAGGAAGATGGTTCACCACCTGCTGCCTCGTATCAAGAAAACATTAAAATAGAAGAAACAATAAAATTGTCCCTTTATACAATAAAATCTATACTAAAAGCATATTGTTTTCTCTATTAACAAGCTTTACTAAAAGCTCTCTCTTTAATTTCCTCATTCTATTTCTGAATTTGATACAATCGGCACACTAACCAATGAAGCAAATGGCTCTCTATTTACAATGAATGCGCTACTGCTTCTTAGATATCGTCTTGTAATTTCTACTGCTTTTAGGTGGCCATTTTATGAATAAGATGACCTTTGCCACCTCATGCATACTTAGTTGACCAGGCATCTATGTTTAACTTGCTGCTTTGGCTTAGCATAAGATGAGTACACCTACGTGGCTTTGGTTGTCAATATTTGATTGATATATATTGCATTTTGACACCAAGAGCTAAATAAATAAAAGAATTTATCGACGGCGTTTAAATTTTAAAAAAAATTGAAGATTTCTCTTTAAACAAGAAACGGCACCATTTGAATTAAAACCGAATAGAAATAAAACCATTTTCAATTTTCACTCATCGATTTATTTATTTATTTATTTATTTTAACTCAAGTGTTGGTAACTCTGACTTTCGTCACTCTCACCCCCACAAAGCCCTCTTCGTCTGAAATCCTTGCGCGGGCACCGAACCGCCGCCATTACTTCAGCACAACAAGCAGAATGATGCCCAAAAGAAAACACCATTATTGCAGCATAAGACAGCCCCTACGGTGCAAGACCCACGTTGTTGAAATATTGACTTGAATTTGGGAAAACATTAAAGGTAAACCAGCAAAGTAATTGCATAGCAAAGGCTTGAATATTAAATAGTAAAATTGTTTGACAAATTTTGTTCATGCAATTAAATCCTAAACGGTCATGTTGGCGGCAATTTGCACATGGCTAATGGGTTGGAGTGTTGCTGGGTATGTGGCTGTTAAAGTATTGCCGCTAGAAGATGGTATTGGTGCTGGAAGCACTACAAGAAAAAGGATCTACTATGATAGTCCTCTGTGTGACAGTTTTTGATCTGGAGAGCTACAACGATAGACATATGATAGATTTTTTTTTTCTATCATGCATTTACGACATACTTATGATAGAAATTTCATCTATCAAACATCTATGATAGACTGATGATAAATTATTTGGCTATCAAAAAGTAATGACAAGTTTGTGATATAATTTTAGTCGTCAAACAACTTTTTTATTTTGACTTTATTTTACAAGATTGACTGAAAATTTTAAAATAATAAATAAATAAATAAATAAAGAATAAACGGTACCGTTTGGATTAAAACAGAAAATAAGAAACAACACCGTTTAGATTGAAACTAAATAAAAACGAAACCCTCTTCAGTTTTTTTCCCCAAGGGTTGGCACTCTCATTCTTGTCTCTCGCTCAATCACTCTCGTCATTCTCACACTCACAAAGCCCTTCTCGCCTGAAATCCTTGCAAGGGTACTAAACCACTGCCGACGTTCTCTTGTATTTCACTATCTATTTTGGCCCCCACCAAGAAGTATATGGAATACCCACCAAACGCGTGTGCTGCTACTATCGAATTTCAATACCCTAACTGAGAGCCCTCACTTACCCACTGTCGCAACCATTTGATCAATACAGGTAAATAATGTTTCTAGTGTTGTGTTCCATTTCAATTTTAATGTTCTTGTCAAACTCGAACCGTAGATATGTAAAACTCAGAAACCCTAGATGTGTTCTTGTCAAATTCGAACCCTGTACACCTAAATCTTCAAAATCCTAGATGTGTTCTTGTCAAATTTGAACCCTATACATATAAAAGTTGAAAATCCTTGGTGTGCTCTTGTTAAATTTAGATCTATTTGATTGGTCTTTTATGTTTATTTATTTATGAAATTTTAAAAATTTATTCATTTCTTTTGGAATTTAATTGTTATAGTTTTATTATTAAATTTCATTTTGACTGTAAATATCTTTGCCAATTTAATCGTGATAGGTGTTGGGATATTAACTAGGTTGGTTTATCATTGGGGCTTTTCTAATAACTTTTTGTTTCACTTTTTGTGGATGCATGGAACTATATATATAGATAGTTCTCAAATTCCTTCACTGTGATGCAAAGTCTTTTTTTTTCGTTGGTTAAATTTACTAATTCGTTGAAATTACCGAACCTTTGAACTACAAAATCAGACATAGGCTTTGTTCTTGACTGTGACAAATCACTTGCATGTAGCCGTATGTTCACTATCTTCAAATTGGGGATATAGTTACTATTTTTTTATTCCCTCCAAGTATTTGATAAAAAGCGTGAATGAATCTTGACACTTTAATTGTTGCAGTCCATTTCTATGTATGAGAAGCCAAGGAATATGAAGCTTATTAGGTTCATTCACAAAAGAAAGCTGATACAATTCATGGCAAAGCTTGATGAGGTGTTGTATTTAATCTTGCTCATGCTTACTCTAGGTTTACAATTCATCTATCACATATTGTTCAATTTACGTTGACATAGTGTTGCTTTGCCTTTTGAAGGACTGGGTTGTGTTAACATACATGAATTCAAGAATAGTGAGAATTTAAATCTATATTTTATATTTTATATGAATTTGGATCATTGAAATTATTTTCCAATTGAGTAATAAATGAATAATGAAATTTCCTTTTGTGATTTTAAGAAATGGATGAAGTAAAATTATGTCAAAGGCATTACACATATTTCTTCCTAGTAACAATTTGGAACTTTGTGCTTTGAAGAAGAATTGTAAGCTTTATTATAATTTCAAAAAATCAACACTCCTCATTGCTTTTTATCTACAAATGATTCACTTGAGCACCAGTTACAAAAAACTAATTAGCAGTATATCTTGATCATTGGCAGTAGTTGTAGGGCTGATGCCAGTGAAGCTCTGATAATATTATTGCCTTCAATATTACTATTTCTCTCTTGATTTTTCAGGATTTGGGCTCATTGTAGGAAAGCATGTTACTTTAGGATTGAATGAAGTGGCTACTTAACTAGTGGGAAGAAATTACATAGCCAGTAATTTTTTTTTTAAAAAAAATTCATTTCTAAAGAGAAAAAAATCATTTATGAGGTTAGTTATCTATCTTGTTGAACTTTATTCTTGTAATTGAGATCAATCTGAAGTTGATGGCTTGTTTTTCAGAAAGAAAATCTTATGGCTGTGATTGATTATTTGCGGGACGGTGGAAATGTCTCTATGATTGGAACTTTTAAGATGTGGAACTCTTGAACCCTATGTTTAGTTATATACTTATATTAATTAATATGATGGTTTTTTTTATTATTATTAATAGTGGCTACAAAAGATTAAAAGAACTTAAAGGTGTGGCTTGGGGCTTTCTTACTGTTTGGGCTTTAACTGCTACCTCACTTGTCATTGCTGCTAATCTGGTGTGCCACTTCCATTTTAGTTTAATTACATAAGTTATCTTACTTGATCGATTAATTAATTAATTAGTTCATGGATTGAATAGCCAAATTGATGAATTTTCATGTCTTGGCTTTGGGGCTGCTGGATTTTGTTGCTGGAAGACTACATTTTGTAATTTTGCTACTGCAAGACTAAATTTTGCATAGATTTGATGTTGGACGTCGATGAATTTTCATGTCTTGGCTTTGGGTTTGCTGGAAGACTACATTTTGTAATTTTGCTGCTGCAAGACTAAATTTTGCATAGATTTGATGTTGCTGAATGTTGAGTACTTTGCTTGGTTTTGGATTGGCCTTTGTTGCCTATTGGCTTGACTTTGGAATATTGATTAACTAATGTAATGTAAAGTTTGAATTGCATGTTTTCAGAATTTAGAAGTACTTTGGATATTTTTATGGATAATAAAGTTCACTAATTTAGTTTGTTGGTTTTGGATTTAATTGCATTTAGTAATTTATTTTCTTTCATATAATTTTTATAATTTAAATTTTAAATTGAGGAAGCTGAAATTGCATAATTTTATTTTAAATTAATCATTTTTTTTTTCAAAAACACACAATTGATATCCACAAAAAAATCCAAAATTTTCTAAAATAATGAAAATATAAATTGAAAAAATAATTTCTCTCTTCTAAGTAGTATGACATAATTATGACCGGTAAAATTTATCGCAACTCATGACGTGGTTTTATCTGTTATCTTTTCTTGACGCTGGTTACAATGATGGTAAGGATAACTGTCATCCACCCCCTAAGATGACAGTTTTACCTGTCATGATAGGTCTTTTTTCTTGTAGTGAAGTCTTGCTGTTGGAATATTTCCTTCAATCTTTGCAAGTTTTGTTGGGTAACTTGGCTTGGTGGGTAGAATTTTAAATGCTTTTCTTGGAGTTTAATTGGAATTTAGCTGTTGTTTTATATTTTCGGATGGCATTTTTTTTAGTTTGGGATGTTTTATTGTGTATTGGTGGTGATCACATTGGATACTAGTTGTATCCCTTTTAAAATTAATTTGTTGGATCGAATGAATGTTGATTAATATTAATTATTTTTATTTTTTTGATGATATTCATTTTATTTATTAATTAAATTTGTAAACTAGAATTCATCAATAAATTATAATTACAATATAATTTTTTTAAAAAATATATAACTTTATGACGGTAAATACCCATCATAGAGTGTGTTATAAAAAATTTTCTGCCATAATTGAATAATAAATTTCCAAATGATAATTGAATTTTCCGCCAAAATTTTAAAAATATTGTGCGAAAGTTTAAATAAATTTAAACTTAAATTTAATTATTTTTATATTAAAATATTATATAACGGATATATGACTGTGAGTTACCATCATGAATTCATGACGGAAAATATACTATCATAAATTAATGACAGTGACATAGATGACGGATGAGTTGTTTGTAATGCACCCTCTTTTATTACAGTTATTTTTTGTCATCTATTACCTATTTTCCTGTAGTGAAGAATCTATTTGTAATCTTTTAGTTAATGGAGTCACATTTATGTGGTGCAAAAAATAATAAAAATATATATATGAAAGATTATGCTAAAAAACAGTTGAGCCTACGGTCCATAAAAGACTAGTCCAGAAAGGATTTGTCAATGAATGCTTTGTGCAAAAATAAATTTAAGTGGCACAATAAGTATGGGTCAACTCATCCACTTAAAGCACAAAAGAAAGTATTGGTTTGACAAATGGTTTTAGAATATGGAAACATGGACTTGGTCTCATTTGTCGGCCTAGTGTCTGGTCCACACCTTCACCTTATAGAACTTGCAAATTTCGGAGGGCCACTCCCCACTTTGTTATTATGATCAAGAGTTTAAATTTTGAGTTTCATGGAAGTTCAAAATAATCAACTTGTTCTTTCTTGGATTCATGGCTCTCTGCTCGTGCTGTCTAGTCTTCTTTAGAACAACGATTTGCTTCCCGAAATCAACAATGAGTCGTCGAGCTGTGTTCTGAGCTGGTAATTACTGCTAAACGGGGCGATATTTTTTATTTTTGATTTGTTGGGTAAAATTCATGCTATTGCGGATAACCTCTCATTCTCTTGGCAGTCCTGTTTCTATTACGGACTTGGTCTCAATCATTATGAGTAACATTGGTCCTTTTTATGAAAATACAATTGTCTCCATTCAAGCTTGTGAAACTGCTATTAGTTAAGGCGTGTTTACTAGTAGGATTAGGAAATCGAAATCTGTAATGGGAATGATTGATATTGTTTTTTTGTTAAAGTCAAAGGAAATGAAAATAAAACATGTGGGGCTTATATATTTCTGAAACTACGTAATGTGAACTTGATTTTCATGGAGGTTGGGAATCGAATTCCCATTCTTTCAGTTTTCCATTTTATCCCCCTTAAATTTTCATAATCTCCAAATTACCCTCAACAAATTTTTGTCACTTTTGCATTTTGGTCTTTAGACAAGTCTTGTAATATCTACAAATAGGTCACTTCATTAATGATAATTTATTTTTTTTATTTTTTTCTTATTAGTATTTTTATTAACAATGACACTAATAATAGTAATAATAATAATAATAATCATAATCACAAATATAATAATGAATAATGGGAACAATCAATTAAAGTCATGTTAGTAATTTATAAAAATTTATTTCAATTTCTACAGGTAAAGTAAATAATATTCTTGAGGATATTAATAAAAAAAAATGATAATCTATCAAATTAACCTTAAAAAGTGACATAAAAAATCTACATAAACTTTTATATTATTATTACACTTTTAGGACTAATTTGGCAAATTATTTGTTTATAAATAATTATTAGTAAGATTGTTGCACAATACAAAAAATACTAGTCTATCAGTTAATTTGTTAATTAAATTTTTTATAGATATATTAATTAATGTCAAGAAGATTATTGAAATAATATTATTATAAAAGAAAAGAAGATGTAAGGTTAAGAATATAACATTTTTAACTACAGGGGTGCTCCAAGATATTTTTAAAATATTGGGATTAATCTAAAACTTAAGTAAAACTATAAAGATTAAGCAAGCAGTTACCCCATTTTATATGTAGAATGGATAGATAAGACATGCATTTAAAATCTTTCTAGCAAAAGTAGTTGAAATTTTGCATCATTTTCTAAAGGTAAATATAACAATTTCCAAAGATTATATAAATATCTGCTAATGAAACTAATATCGCTATATCTGGATCATCAAGGGAAACCCATTAATTCATTCATGTTATAGACGTATAGTATTGTTAAAGCAGAAGAACTATGGAAGGATTTAATCATGCATGAAAGAATTAATAAACCGATCATGCATAAGAGAATAAGGTATGGAAGGTGGGTTACTGTACTAAATACATTGGGTCCCATAAGGGTCGGATTTGTATTTAAGCATTAAAATATATTTCACCAATTACCCACCACACTTGATATGAATAATTTAACAGCTTAAACTTTAAAATTTTAAAGAAAAAATTATTTAAAATTGAGTATTATGTTAAGTTGTCACAAGCCTTAAATTTCCATGTATTTGATCGTCATTGTATGATTTACATTGAATGTTAGTCAATTTTCTTCACCGAATACCATTTTTTTCCAGGTACCACAAATCTCATTCTATGTTTTTTTTCGTAAATTTTATAAAATGATGTTAACATTCTTTATGTTAATTATTATTTTTGTATTATTGTTTATGTGTGCTTTGTAAATTATTCTGTTTAATCGAACACATGCGGCTTAAATGGTGTGTTTGGAGAACTGGAGATTAATAATGAATGAATTTCAGTTTTCATTTTTTTCACCTAAAAAGTTAATGGGTGGGTTCGAGTAAGTCCTATTTAATAGGCACAATAATGAGCACAACATTTTTTTTTGGAGTTATATCTATTGGGCTTGAGTTAGGTAATATTAAAAAATAAAACTACAAAAATTAAAATTCAATTTTACATTTTATAATTTAGTAAAAAAAACCTAACCTAACCATCACAAACCGCTTTCCTTCCGAAGGTTTTCAACAATGGGACGGTGACTCGCAAAGTTTTCTTTCTTTGAAGAAAAAAAAAAAAAAATCGTGTGAGAAAGAAGGGATGTTTGGCAGGGAGGATTTTGGAAGTATTTATAGTGGCGTGCCTTTTGAGTACTTTGCCGCACTTTATCGCATTATGAAGTACCGCATTATATAATGATTGTGCATTGCATAAACATTGTGTTATATTAATGTTATACAACATTTAGTATTGCACTATATTGTATTATATAAAATAATATTTTATATTGTTATTTATATGAAATTAATATTATCTATATTTGTTAATATTTCAATTGTTATTATATTACATTTATAACTTAATTTTACAAATAAAAATAAAACAAATCATCTGAAGCCGCATCAACTACCGCTGATCATTAGAAAACTGTTTCCGACACAACATTTTGGTTTCGTTTGATGATGTTTTTGGTAAATATTGAATGTACATCTACTATCAGAGAAAAAGTTTCAAAACTTTGACCATAGATTTTGGGTGAAAGAAACCTTAGTTTCGATGAAGCATGTTTCATTGCAACATCCAAGCAACGAGGATTCCAAAGATACTAAAATCAATTCGAATAGTTGTCTAAATTTGGGGACTAGTGGCTTCACTTAATATGATTTAACTTGGGATTCAATGCGTTACTATTTGTTGTCCGCTGCATATTGTTTTAGGGCTGGGAATAGATTTATCGAACCAAATTGAACTGACCTGATTGAGCTACACGACTAATTCAAATATGAAAATAATCAATTTATAGTTTCTAACGATTAATTTTCAGTTCCATTCAAAATTAGTACGTACTCACTTCTCAGTTCAAAAACTAAAAACCTAGCTAATTTTACTTAATCCTAATGCTACATTTCAAAGAAGGAGATAAAAAAAAATTATTTGTACTCCATTAATTTATTTTTTATTTTGTCTGAAGGCGTCTGGGATTATAGCCCAATGGCTTGTCAATTAAACAAGTTCTTGATGAGTTACGAGAGTATGACATGATAAGTGCATGAAAAATAAAGCTTTTACCAAACTCCGAAAGAAAAAAAAAATACAAAGTCCATGCTTCCTCTATATTTAAGCACGGCAGTGCCTTTGGCCTAAAAATAATATTAATAAGAAAAAAGTTTAATTGCAAAAAAAGTTTAATTGCAAATGAGTCTCATTGCTCCTAAAGCTCTTTTGCAATCTTGCAAATCGCAAGGCAAAAAGGTTTTAGGACTGGATCTTGGCAGGGAATTCATTGGCATGGCACTTGGGAAATTTGCTAAGTCAGTGATTGGAATATCAAATTTGGGGTACGTGACTTTTAATTAATAACATGTTGTTTCTTGAAAAATAAAGGAATAATGATATGTTATTGAAAAACTTAGACCTTGTTTTTATTTTATGTTATCTTTTAATATCACAGGAGTATAACACCTACACCACAAGGAAACTTTGATGATATTAAAGAAATAAAGCAATATGTAAGTTTGCATATGAAATTGCATTATTATTGTATCAGTTAGATTTTTTTGGGTTAATTATATTATATTTTAATTGACTATTGTGACTGTAGATTGAGGATCATGATGTTGGAGGAGTGTTAATAGGAGACCCTTGGGTCAAAAGGTATTCAGATAGTTCAGAGAGGCTCACACTGGTAAGTTTATTTATTTCTTCAAATGAGCCTTTAGTTTAATTTTCCTCTTTTAAAAAATTAAATATAAAAAATATCTTAATTTGGGGAAGAATAAAACCACATGAACCGTGAAATAACTCATTTAAAATACATTATTTTTATTACAGTCATTTTAAATACATTGCTTTTATTACCATCTAGGTCGAGCTAATTTATTTGTAAGGATAAATAATTTCTTTTTTAATCAAATAAATAAAATCTCTATGTACCCGCAGTAAATTCCCAATCACATGATTCACTTCTCTTTTATTTTTTTTCTTTCGCAATCACTGCATAATTATAAGCTGTTAACGGAGTTAATGATCTTCCACACAAAATTTAAGCACTGTGGCGTCTATTAATAGTTTCTGCTTAATGTAACAATTTATCTAAATAAATTTAATTTTTATCCTTCGCGATTAATTTTATTGAAAAGCGTTTTCTGCATTAATGTGATTAGTTTTGCATAATATTCAATGACAAAGAAAAGATTTTGGTGATTATACTGTGTCTAATCGATTATTTTTTCTGTCAATTTCTTTTTTTAAAATGACTATAAAAATAAAAATATATAAAATCCTCCAGGAGATATAGGTAGAGTGGTGTCTTAGTTAATTTGGTTGAAAGAATTTTGATTCTATGGTTCACCAATCATGCATTTTTTATGCCTCTCCTTTTACAATTATGAGATTAATTTTGTATGATGTTCATTGGAATTTTTAAAGATGTTATACTATATCTGCGTGAAACAATGAATAAATATTTGTCCTTAATTTATTGTTGACTGACAACGTCAATAACCCCTTTAATTTCTACTAATCTCTATCGATTTCTAACTACGCCTGTCTAATTTTTTTTTTTTCTTTTTGATTTGACTAGACTCAACTAACTCGCGACTTCATGGAGAAATTTACCCAAGAGATTAACATCAATTATGCGTTTCAGAACGAATCTTTTAGCACCGAGATGGTGATCCAGAAGATGAGACAATTCCATATTGCAGTTGAAAAGCCTGAACTCGACATTGAATCTGCTGGTATGGTGATATCTCAGTGTGTTATAGACAACCACGAAGAAATTTTGGGTGACGAAATTTGTTTGGGAGGGGAGCGTTTTACACTCAGCTCTGACTCTGACTCTGACTCTGAGTGAAGAAGACCAGAGGTCTCTTATCCATCAACATTTCAAAACTATTTTAATTTCTAAGAAACTGGTGACTGATTAAATATATTTCTAATGTATTGAACTTTTTAGCCCAAAAGTATTGTAATGTATTGAACTTTTTAGTCAAAAGTATTGAATTGAATAGTTTCAGAATTAATTTATACATATATATACATATATATCTCTATTTAATTAATTTTATTTTTCAGTTGAAAATGAATATGATTTGTTGCAATTGAAATATGTTCTTCAATTGAAGATTTCTCCAAAAGCAGTTATATGCTTGACCCACAAAGAATCTAAAACGTAATTTGCAAAATATATAACCAGCATATATTAACAGCCAAAAACCGACATAACTGCCATATGAGTGTAGAGCAAATTCGGCTGTGACAAAAGGAAGATGATTCACGACTTGCTGCCTCGTATCATGAAAACATTAAAATAGAAGAAACAATAAAATTGTCTCTTTCATAGAATAAAAGCTATACTAAAAGCATATTGTTTTCTCTATTAACAAGCTTTACTAAAGGCTCTCTCTTTAATTTCTCCATCTATTTCTGAATTTGATACAATCGGCACACTAACATATGAAACAAATGGCTCTCTATTTACGATGAATGCGCTACTGCTTCTTACATATAGTCTTCTAATTTCTACTGCTTTTAGGTGGCCATTTTATGAATAAGATGACCTTTGCCACTGACAGAGTTGTCGAAGTCCTTTAAAATAAATATTGATTCACCTAAACTAACTTATAGAAATAGTGGAACCAGGTCGAATCTCAAGAGAACTATGCAATTAATTTCTCAAAGTTAAAATATATGTATATAAAGTAAAAAAAAGGGTTTTGAATTGTTGAATTAAAATCTAAAATTAAATTAACAAGAAATTAAACAAAAATCAATCTTACCAAACTTCCAATCCAAGGGTGTAAATTCCATCCAATTGCAATTTTGTTCATAGGCAAAAAAATATAAATTACTCAATCCAAGAACTTAGTCTACTTTATCGGAAAAGCCGCAGAAAGCAATTATTCTCCTAATATAATAGACTCAAACAATCGCTCAAATCAAATCTTATCATTAATTTAACTGGGCATCATCGTTCCATATCAAATTAAATGATAGCATTAAGAATAGTGAGAATGACTAAAACAAAATTAATTAATTCAGATTATTCCAATTTAATCAATTTCGTATCTTTATTTCCCTAGAGCCTATCATGCAAGCTATGTAATTGTGGCCATCAATATACACACACATGAGCCAACTCTTCGCTACTTAATTCAATCATTCATGACAATTACGGATCACAAACTTATGACTAGCGATAGAAAAATAAATATTGAATTAAGGCGTCAATTTAATCAATATAAATAATTCATAGAAAATAAGAACAGGAAGATAAAAATTACTTGGATTGAAGAAATTCTTGTTTAGTCCCAAGCCTCACAAAATTACAATCGGAATCGATTAACCCTCGAACCGGATTAAAACCTTAGCCACACATGGTGGACAAACAAAATCAAAAGTTATTAATTTTTTATTACCCAGAACCAAAAAATGCAGCCGTCCCTCTTGCAAAATAAAGAAAAGAAAAACGCTAGCCCCCCCCCCCTTTCCAATAGGAAGTTTTAAACCTAAATAAAATAATAATAATTCCTAAAACAACCTGCCTAATATTAATTCTAATCTAATAAGGAAACCTCAAATAAAGGGGAATCCAAACAAATAAAGTCCTAAATAAGATGGGAAATATTTTTTTTCTTCTCCAACACCTCTAAAATAATGTAAATAATATAAAAAATAAGCTCCACATGAATTTTAGCTTCATAATTCGTAATTCTCCCAAATCAGCTTTCACCATTTTCTCCAAGAAGCATTGAATTTCGCCAAGAAAGCCAAAAACATGGTTTTGCCCAAATTCCATCATAACATCCATGTTCCATCTCCTAAATCAAATCAAATACAATTTCCACAAATTAGCACAAAATCAATCAAAGTACGAGGGAATTAAACAAAATATAGTATAACTATTTATAACTTATCAGCCACCTCATGCATACTTAGTTGACCAGGTATCAATGTTTAACTTGTTGCTTTGGCTTAGCATAAGATGACTACACCTACGTGGCTTTGGCTGTTTCTATTTTTCATTTTATATTTTCCAATAGCAACAAGCTTATAGAAAAAAAAATTGATACATTTATCTTAATAAATTAAGCTTTCCCATTGACCTGATTAAATCGACTAATTATCACAAAAAAAACCCTTTTTGTTTGTAAAATTATTTTAAATACCGCAAGTCTTGGGAAAATGGTATGTAATTGACTGGGTCTACCGAACTGAAATCTTATATATGCATGTTAATTAGTTGTTAGTTAAAGCCGCCTTCCATATTGGCACTAATTGCATCATAATCTCCTGTTGTATTAATTATTCAATTTATTTGAAACTTATAGATCACATGTCATTTGACTAAATTATTCCTCCAAATTAAAATTTAATTTTAAATAGGTATATACAATATGTATCAACCACTGATACTTTGTATATACAATATGTTTCACAATCTGTTTCAATATGTTTATGATACAAATTTTATGTAATTTTGTACGTGTAGTTATTGTCAATAATAATTTATGATTACAATACTTATTTCTTTTCGATTCGTATTTCTTAATGCTAATAAAGTCTTTCAATTCTCTACTCAACAATTCGTATGTGAAGACCAAGATTCATGCATTCGTTAATTGTTGAATTTGCACATTTGTTCAATGCACTTTCATACATAAAAAAAGATTTATTTATATACTTGTTTATTTATTTTTCAAAGGAGTTGAAACTGTGAGTTGTCTTCGTGTGATATGTGTCTATAACTATTTATGGAAATCATGCCTGTTAATTAATTTCTCCAGGTTAAAAATTTTAATAACGCTCCTTCTTCTTCAACCCCATCGCATTAAATGGTATGAGGAAATGAATAATTAAAACTTTAACTGCCGTTTTTCTTTTCAATAAGCATACCACTCTGTGGTGGGGTTATGCGGGACCCCTGCCTGTCATTTAGAACAGATAATGAAAGATACAAGGAAGGGAACAAAAAATAAAACCTCCAATCAAGAGAAAAAAAATACATCAGTAAAAAAAAAAAAATTAAGGCATAGCCTAACATGAGAATCATAATAAAAATGACTAATGTAGTCGGTGATAAGATGTCTTACGATACTTGCGGCCGGCAAGTAATTTAAAGCCCTTTTTCGATTGACCGGAAATGCTAAAATCAGGGCTAAAATCAATTCTCTCAGAATTCTCAGGTGCAGACAAAAAGTATTCGTTATTCGCCAAGTGCTCGTCAGAACTATCATCATTATCAGTTTGAGAATTATAATGCCTAAAATCTGTGCTGGATTCTCGATGAAGATGTGAATTATAATACTTTAACTGTTGTAGTTAATTTAAAAAGTTTTAACTAATTACAAGCATAAATAGATTGAGAAATTCATGCGAGACAAATGATAACGACAACCTAAACTTCTTGTCGATTTATATATGTCAAGACCAAAGGATGGTATATTCATATTTCTAATATGAACTTTAATTTATTGGATGAAATTGAGCTTTGACTCCAAACGCATAAAACAATTAACGCTTCAAACGCATGAAACAAGTCATTCGTATTCGAAATATTTTTCTCATATGAGAAAGAAAAATTATGTTAAGTTATCACAAGCCTTAAATGTCCAAGTATTTATAGTCGTCATTGTATGGTTTACATTGAATGTCAGTCAATTTTCTTCACCGAATGCCATTTTTTTCCAGGTACCACAAATCTCATTCTATGTTTTTTTTTCTATAAATTTTATAAAATGATGTTAACATTCTTTATGTTAATTATTATTTTTGTATTATTGTATATGTGTGCTTCGTAAATGATTCTGTTTAAGCAAATACATGCGGCTTAAATGGTGTGTTTGGATAACTGGAGATTAATAATGAATGAATTTGAGTTTTCATTTTTTTCACCTAAAACGTTAATGGGTGGGTTCGAGTAAGTCCTATTTAATAGGCACAATAATGAGCACAACATTTTTTTTTTTTTTGGACTTATATCTATTGGGCTTGAGTTAGGTAATATTAAAAAATAAAACTACAAAAATTAAAATTCAATTTTACATTTTATAATTTAGTAAAAAAAACCTAACCTAACCATCACAAACCGCTTTCCTTCCGAAGGTTTTCAACAATGGGACGGTGATTCGCATAGTCTTCTTACTTTGAAGATTAAAAAAAAAAAAAAATTGGTGTGAAAAAGAAGCGATGTTTGGCAGGGAGGATTTTGGAAGTATTTATAGTGGCGTGCTTTTCGAGTGCTTTTGCTGCACTATATTGCATTATGAAGTACTGCATTATTTCATGATCGTGAATTAAATAAACATTGTGCTATATTAATGTTATACAACATTTAGTATTGCAATGAATTGTATTATATAAAATAATATTTTATATTATTATTTATATGAAATTAATATTATCTATATTTGTTAATATTTCAATTGTTATTAAATTATATTTATAAATTAATTTTACAACTAAAAATAAAATAAATCATCAAGTTTGCATCAACTACCGCTGATCACTGGAAACTGTTGCGGACACAACATTTTGGTTTTGTTTGATGTTGTTTTTGGTAAATATTGAAATTCTCATCAGTGAAGGATAACAATGGTACATCTTCTACCAGAGACAAAGTTTCACAAGTTTGACCATAGATTTAGGGTGAAAGAAACTTTAGTTTTCGATGAAGCATGTTTCATTGCAACATCCAAGCAATGAGGATTCCAAAGATACTAAAATCAATTCGAACAGATGTCTAAATTTGAGGACTAGTGGCTTCACTTACGATTGCCAGTGGCAATGGCAAAGTGATTTAGAGCCATTGCCAATTACTATAATATAATAGGCTATTATATCATATAAAATACTATAAGATCATAATAAAATTAAAAGAATAATTTAAAGTGTACACATAATATAAATTTTCTTTTATATATTAATTATTATAATATAAAAAGATGAAAATGAAAAGTGGAATAATATATAAATTATATTATAATACAACATAATATTCAATTATAATTCAGCTTTTGTATTAATTATCCACAGCTTTGGCTGTATACAATAACAAATGCTAATGCATCTAATTGGTGCATTACACAAACCTGAGTAGATCTGCATTAGGGTGCATTATGATGCTCTAAAATGCAACTTTCAAAATTGTCAAACATGGGTCAGCAATAAGTGAATGCAGAATAGTGTTTTGACACTATGCTATGCAAGGTACTAAACTTACGAACAGACATGAGGATGTGGCAAGGTGGTTAGTCCTTAGATCAAACACTGATAGTGTTATTTTGCCATTATTAGGAATAAGAGATTCGTTAAGTGTTAAGAATATTGATCAAGAGATTGATAAAATTATAAAATCAGTACTCAAGAAAAAGGTTAAGGGCCAGCCTTAAGCTTCAAAGGAAGCATACTTTCATTAAATTAAGAAAAAAGCTACAACATGCCCGCCCAGTGGACATAATCATTAACTTTTAAAAACCATTTTAGCCAAGTCATGCGCTGCTCCATTACATGTCCGTGGAGTGGACTGCATTTTGAGGTCCTTAAACTCTCCACATTCGTTTTTGAATGTCTGAGATAATCCATACGAGCTCCAGATTGCTTCTTGTCCTTCCCAAAATTTGATTAACCACCTCTGAACAATCACTCTCGACCATCACTGGCCCGCTTGCTGCTGCTTCTGCTACTTTCATCCCCAAGTGTATTGCTTCAGCTTCTGCATAGGCTATGTTGTCAATGAATTTGGACTTTTTCATAACGGCTGCAACAAAGTCTCCCTTAGAATCTCTAATTATGATCCCAAGCCCCACCTTCTGCCCTTCCATATAAATTGCAGCATCTGTATTGACCTTAACATGCCCTTCAGGGGGAGGCTTCCATGTTTGTTCATTGTTAGACTTTTGTCTGCCATCTGCCTGCATCTGGGGAACTTTGACTTTTCTGTAGACTTCAACTGTTGCTTCAGCCCTGGCTACCGGAATTCGGGGGTCCTCTTTTCTTCTTTCAAAAATGAAGAGGTTTCTTGAGTGCCAAATAGCCCAACATAGAGACACAAAAAGAGCCACATCTCTTGTGTTTCGCTTCTCTGCTATAGCTTTCATGGCAGTTAACATATCTTGGTTCTCCATACCCTCTAGATCCTCTTTGAACCTGGTCTGATTCCACACCTTTTGGGAGAACTTGCACTTTATGAGCGCATGAAAAACGTTTTCACCTTTCTTTCCACATCTTTGGCACCATGGGTCCTGTAGAGCTTTCTTCTTCCATAAGTTTCCAGCCGTAGGCAATAAGTCTTGGGCTGCTCTCCACATGAACACTTTCACTTTCTCCGGAATTTCCAACTTCCATATTGCATTCCATTCTGTTGGGCTGGCAGTTGAGGAGCTCGGTTGGTCCTTAAATTTTAAACTCATTGCGATCTGGTACCCAATTTTAACAACATACCTCCCTTGCTTGTCATAAGCCCATATCATCTGATCTGGTTCAGGGGCTCCTGGGAGAGGGATCTTTAGAATTTTTTCTGCATCTTCATGGTCAAAATGCTGCTTGATCAAGTTTTCATTCCATTTATGCTCTTTGTCAATCAAGGTTGAGACAGTAGCTTCTACAGGTAAGGTTGCTCTGGAAAGAATTTTGAATGAGGTCGGTCTAGGGATCCATCTGCTCTGATATATCTTCACTTGCTGCCCACATCCTATTCTCCAGCGCATCCCATTCTGCGCATCCCATTCTGAAGCACTTGACGTCCCCATAAAATGCTTCTCCAAATGAAGGAGGAGCTTGATCCAAGTTTAGCTTGCATGAAGCTTGAGTTCTTAAAATCCAAGTTTAGATTACATCCAACTATCGTTTAATATTATTAAAATTCTCTCATATTTGTGCTACATATAATTAATATTAAAAATTACATCAATTTCAAAAGTCATCACCCAAATTCAATCAATGTCCTCAACACAGCATCTCATCTAATACCAGCATAGCCACCATAGAAAAAGAAGAAGAAAGTTGTTGGAAGCCAAAATAATAATAATAATAATTATTATTATTATAAAAGGAAAATAAAAAAAAATTGGGGGCAAAAAAAAAGAACAGAGGATCAAGAATTCACATTTTCTTATTCCCCATAAGCATGCCTATCCAGTGCTGTCATGATACTCAAAGTTGAACAACAAACACCCAAAAACAGACAATGCTGAGCTTTCACACACACAGTGGCTTAATTTGTGGCCTATTGTAATCTGACAGTCGGTTGACATAACCAGAGACACACCAAGATCATTTTCAATCCCTTCAATACAGTCTTTATAGAGAGATTTATTCATTAAGCTCCTTATAGATATAGAATAAACTGCAATTTTTTTAATAAAGGCGCACGACAAAGGTCATAATGTCTACTTCTTATATTACAATAAAAAGAAAATAAAAAATTACCTCATATATATTTTGGTAGGCCATTTTATAGTCTTGTATTAGTCAACATTTAATTGTTCTGTTCTTATTTCTAGGCAATCAGGGCTTTTTCACTAACCCTAAAAGAGAAGGAAAATCCTAGCATAACCCTTGGGCTCAAACCCCAGCTCATTAATTAAATTTAGGAGCTTGAGACCACTAACACATTAGAATTTCACGCTATTGATACCATGCAACAGACTCAACCGAAACTCTAATGTGAAGATTTAAAAAAAAGGAAAAACTACAGCTTTATTGGAATTACCATGCCACGTTTTAGAGTGGGGGTAGGTTTAGTAACTGCCTGGAAAATGAATATTGGTATGCATTCCAATAATGGCAACAAGTTTATCCTCAATTTTTTTTCCTTTTTTTTTTTTTCTGAAACACCTGAAACTTTAAATATTTTAATTTTATATGACGGATTATCATATTATATGTTGTGGTTGGAGAAAATTTTTTATGAAGCAAGCGTATTTATTAAGATAGCGTATTCGACCAATTAACACCTGTCAATTGGCAAGTCTTATGTGCCTTGTAGTGGACCCATAAATTTAATATAATGTTAATTCATAATATCTAAAATAAAAAATTCATGAATCTCGTGACCAATTAAACTTGCCAAATAACAAGTCCTGGCTAGTTAGATACACTACCTCAATATGCTTAGATGGTGCACTCATTCCACATTTTAGGTTGAGCATGTGCATGAACAAATGTATGAAGTTCTATAATAATAAAATGGTTTACATCTCAAATTAAAAATAATAACAATAATAGAATGGTTTGCAAATAGGATGTAACTTTTGCATAACATAGCCAATAGAATAGGGTTTCGAATTCTATTCTGTTTTCTACTACAAAAAAGCCTTCACCAAGTAGTAGCTTCTGAGGAAATTCTATTAAAAGAATGGAATACTCCCGAATGGAGGCGCTATTGGACGGACTATTTGATCTATCAGAAAAAGGCCTATCCAACAAAGGAGAAAGATGGTCTATATGCTTTGGCATTCCCGCAATTGTAAAGGGAGATGGCCACTGAAAATGCTGGTGGCATGTTATAAGTATATAGTTGACATTATACAATATAATTTTGTATTTTTTTTATCAACTTATTAGATTTTAATTGGAAGCATGCATGAAAATTGGATAAGGTTTCATGAATTCAACATGATGATGAAATTTGTGGTATTTGAATCAAACTCGCTACCACAGGCATAAACAGCTTATGTATGCATTCTTGACATATATAAATCGACAAGAAGTTTTTCTTGTCGTTATCATTTGTCTCGCATGAATTTCTCAATGTATTTATGCTTGTACTTGGCTAAAAATTTTAAATTAACTACAATAGTTAAAGTTTTAATTATTCATTTTCTCATACTCTTGAATGCGATGGGGTTAAAGAAGAAGGAGCGTTATTAAAATTTTTAACCTGAAGAAATTAATTAACAGGCATGATTTCCATAAATAGTTATAGACACATATCACATGAAGACAACTGATAGTTTCAACAAGTGTATAAATAAATCTTTTTTTTTTTTTTATATGAAAGTGAATTGAACAAATGTGCAAATTCAACAATTAACAAATGCATGAATCTTGGTCTCTCACATACGAATTCTTGAGTGGAGAATTGAAAAACTTTATTAGCATTAAGAAATAGGAATCAAAAAGAAATAAGTATTGTAATCATAAATTATTATTGACAATAACTACGCATACAAAATTAGACATAAAATTTGTATCATAAACATTGTGAAACCAATATTATCAATCAATCATGATTTATTACGACATGATTATTGACGTAATCTTCCTATCACAAATTGAATGACATGTCCAAGAGCATATCATTTTGTGCACTATGACTTCGTTATCCCTGTAAGGTGGTTAGATTTTATTAATTTTTTGACCATAAGATGGTACCTAAATAGTGGGGTACAGTATCTTTTGGTACCCTATTCCTACCCACCTTATAAAATTACAAAATGTGGAAGGCATTTTAGAATTTTTTCTTAAATTACCGATGATAAGTGATTTAAAATATTTTTGAAATGTTTGGTGCCATTCTTTTTCATATATCACCATGTTGTTATCATCTTTTTTTTTTTTTCACTTTTTAGTATTAAAAAACAAGTGTACTCATAACTGCATCAAAAATTTGCAGAGATCCATTTTTAATTGTGGAGACTCGAAGCTACTCTTAAAATTTAAAAAAAATTAAATTGAACTTCCATGACACTCAAAATTTAAACTCTTGATCATAATAACAAAGTGGCGAGTGGCCCTCAGAAATTTGCAAGTTCTATAAGGTGAAGGTGTGGACCAGTGTCACAAGGCTATTTTCTTTTATACGGCAAGCCCGTGATGGTGCTAAGTTTTCCGCTTAGCCAGCCACTCGACACCCGCAACGGAGGCTACGTGTGTGAAACACGCCCCAAGATTTTCAACACCGAAACACAAACACAAGGCACACAAGATTTACTAAGCGCTGACTTCCAACCTTTTCTTATTAACAAGAACAAGGAACTACAAATAGCTTCAAGCAAGTGTGCTTGGAGAATACCACTCACTGTCTCAACAAAACTTGGCTCCCCTAAGCTCACCCTCCCAATGCTTATTTATAGCATTTGTAAGTGACAGCCCCACTTACTGGGATATGTATAATGTATTCCCACACCATACTTTGTTTGCCACCAACATAACATAAACAAATAAGCGCACTACCCTAGTGCTTTGCCCATACACTATTATTAGGATACTTTGAACAGTGGCAGACCATCCCCACTTAGATAAAATCCCTCTTTTAGGTAGTGCCTATGCAGTGGCGGGCCGCCGCCACTAAGGATTACTCCAACAACCCCCTGGCTTGTTGTTAGTGTGTGGCACATGTTGTGTGCGTGTGCGTGTGTGCTCCATTAGCACGCCTGTCCGCTATCCGTTAGCATGCGCGTTTGTGCTGCTTGGCAAGCTCTTTGCGCGCGCACATGTTGCCTGGTGCACTCTTATGCGACCGCTCACCCACTTCGTCAGTGGCGGATCTAGAAAAATAATTTACCGAGGGCTAAATTAGATAATAGTAAAATATGAAAAACTAAAATTTTGAATATATAAAATATTTCCTAATACATTTATAATTATTCTCTACGCATTTTCATATTTTAAAAATATTATGTAATAGGCTCATGATCAAAATTATTAAATTTATTGTTTCCTATATAAACAACCAACTATCATTTATCCCATATAATTCCAAAGGTGATTCTTCATGAGTTTTATTACTGAAAACGTTCGCTCTACTATTATTATAGAAACTGAAAGAACTAATCTTATTTTTTAGAATAGAAAATATTTTAGGTGATGGGCTATCATTATTTTTAATTAAAATATAAGTTTTTATAATTTTTAAAAGTTCAAGTTTAAATTTTATGGGGTTTATAATTTATAGTGACTATTTTAATAAATTTAATGAGGCTAATTGGAAAACTAAAATATTTTTCTTTTTAATTTTAGAATTTTTTTTGGCCCCCACTGGTCACATGTTGCATCCGCCCCTGCACTTCGTACGCTCGCCCACTGTCCATCAGCGTGCACATGACTTGCACGCATCCGCGTTCACGCTATACCCTCGGAGCACTTGTACTCTGCCTCGCACATATCTCGCGTGCTGCCCATCAGCCCGCTAGTTGCTGTCACGGCCTAGCCCGTGTGCAGACTTGCCTTGCTTTGCCGCACGTCCGTTGCCTTATTATGCTCGGCACAAGGCCACAAGCTAAGCATTGGCGTGCCTGGAGTTTTAAGGCTGTAACAACCAGCCACTAGACCAACAAATGAGGCTAAATACAACACATGTTTCCATATTCTAAATCCATTTGTCAAACCAATACTTTCTTTTGGGCTTTAAGTGGATGAGTTGACCCATAATTATTGTGCCACTTAAATTTATTTTTGCATAAAGCATTCACTGACAAATCCTTTGCAGACTATTCTTTTATGGACCGTAGCTTCAACTGTTTTTTAGCATAATCTTTCATATATATATATATATATATATATATATATTAGTTGTGTTTCGTACCACATAAATGTGACTCCATTAACCAAAAGATTAGAAATAGATTCTTATTATTGAAGATCCGCTAATTGGTGGTTATAAAAACCAAAACAAAAAAATTAATAAAATTAGAGTATTATAAATTATTAAATTATTAATATTTTACATGTGTCGTAAAATTCTTAAAATAAGCAAATTTCAGATGAGTAAAGGATTTATTTCTTTTAGTTGAGTTATTCCACATTAGTTAAAAAATAAGTGACATATGAGCTTAAGTGTAGGATTAAAAAATAAGTCACTCCACTTAAAACTGATTTTTTGAGTTGAACACTAAGGTGTATTACTATATTAAGTCTGTTCTCAACAAGATTTCAAGTGAAATCACTTAACCAGGCCTTAGGAATTAAGAAATTGATGGATTCAATGTCGAATGAATAGGTCAGGATATACTACTGTAACTCTCCATCAAGAGGAGGGTGGTTTAATGGGGGGATTGTTAAGTAGCTGAGTTGTCCCATATTACTTGAAAAAGTGTGATATGTGATCTTATATATACAAGATGGATCACTCCACCTATAACAACTCTACTCTCTCCTATAATGTTATGTATGTTTGGGCAGCTATGGCAACAAGATTAAAAGCCAGTCTTTTAGGTTTGGAAATTATATATCCTACCATTGATTAATACTAGAAATCCTAATATTTGAGCCTAATATATGTCACTCATTTATTGGATGATAAATACAAAATTACTTATTACTCTATTATACCATACAATTATGAAAATCAAATTCTCCACAGTACACTAAATCGAAATTCTCCGTGACCCTTATTATGTGGAAGAAGTTACCGTCTCCACTATACACTAATTAAAAAAGAAAAGAAAAGATTAAACTAAGAGGCTCATAGTTCTTTCTTTTTTTTTTAATAAAATCTTAACGAAGGTAGTCTTACAAATCAAAATATTCAATATAAAAAGTATCAGTGGTTGATACATATTGTATACGCCTGTTTAAAATTAAAATTTAATTTGGAGGAATAATTTACTCAAATGACATGTGATCTATAAGTTTCAAATAAATTGAATAATTAATACCAGAGGAGATTAGGATGCAATTAGTGCCAATATGGAAGGCGGTTTTAACTAACAACTAATTCACATGCATGTATAAGATTTCAGTTCGGTAGACCCGGTCAATTACAAACCATTTTCCCAAGACTGGCGGTATTTAAAATAATTTTGCAAACAAAAAGCGTTTTTTGTGATAATTAGTCGATTTAATAAGGTCAATGGAGAAGCTTAATTTATTAAGATAAATGCATCAATTTTTTTTCTACAAGCTTGTTACTATTGGAAAATATAAAATGAAAAATAGAAACAGCCAAATAGTTCGAGGAATGAACTGAATTGACAAAGAAAAATTCTATTGCATCGATGTTTCGGTGAATTTTTTGATGCATGCACACTCTTTGCTGATCATTGAATATAGATAAATTTATTTTGTTAATTTTAGTTTAAGTTATCAATATTTCGCAAACATAAATCTGTTAGAACTTTCCATAGATCCGTTCTTTGATAGCATAGTTCAAATATCGAAATTCAAAATGAGACGGATGGAAATAGAATTTTAATGCGGCTAATATGTAGTTAGAATTTATCTTTTTAATACTGAACAAAGAAACCATAAATTACGAGAAGTAGTACTAAACATCTAAAATTTTTTTACAAAATTTATTCAAAATGATGTGGCATTCATCAATTGAATAGTGGAATAATACAATAATTCACTTGAAAATTGTCAAAATTTATTAACTATTCAATAAATGACACATCAAATGTTATGTTATCAAAGATATAATTTAAAAAAAAATTTTGAAATGGCTATCATTATTCCATTATGATAGTATCACACCGCACGTATGAATATGAATTCTTAATAAATGTTGTTAGTAAATTACACATGCTGCACAAGGGTATTAACAAAAACTTTAAAAGGCCTAATATCATGAGATGGTAGGTCACAGTTAACATCATTGATGACTTTTTGTCTTTCGTTTTTCATTTTTCATTATGGATACATTTTTGTATAAGAATTTCAAGCAACTATATGTTTGCTTTAACAAGAGCATGCACTTGAGAGAATAAGTTGCGTTTCAGGCTAATGTAAGTTAGGATGGACCTTTACTAAGAAGTGCCGATACTCTACCTGAGTATAAGTCCGCTAATTTTTATTCTCACAAATTTTTTATAGCAATTATCAAAATCAACCGAAACTCCACCCATACTTTATATTATTCTTTTCATGTTGATAGAACGTGACCATTCCCTTCCATTATTCCTTAAGTTTCACAGGTTCGATCCTATAGAATCTGATCTATTTTCTTATTGACCGAAGAGTGCAAAATAGATCAGATTGATTTTCCAATCAGAAGTACTATGTTAAATCTTCCATTTATTTTCCCTTTCTCTATCCCTATTTAAGGATGGTAGAAATCACCGTGGGAATGGAGGCCTTGGGGAATCTCTCCCATTTGGGGAGGATAGAGAGAATATTTTATACCTAATTTTTTATTGAAGAGAACAATTTTTTTTTCCAATTTCTTATTCACAGAATGGATTGGATTGCGGTGGAATTCTTATCCCCTCCCCATTTCCCTATTTTATTATTTTAAACTATTAGTGAATACATAAGAAGAATTAAATGGTAAAATATTAAAAATTGGTACAAATAACAAATATCAAAATATTTTATACAAATAATATAAATATTAATTAATATAAAGACTTTAATGTAATTTAGACTTTACTACAGTCCAAAACCCACAACCTCACAAACTTACAATCCCCAAATCAAATCTTAAGCCATTCTCTCACAATCCTACTCATCATTTCCAAATTATTCATGCTGCAGTTAGTACCCATCTCGTCCTCATCTCATCATTACTCCTTCTCTCGTGCTCTTCTTGCTTATATAAACGATTCTTTAATAATTTAAGAATTCCCAACCTGAGGATGAGTCATTAAATATACACATACCGTTAGATAAAGATTAAAAAATGGCCAAATATATCTTCATTAAATGATTTCTATAGCCGACAAACATGTAACTCAATTGAGAAAATGATAACCTGGGAAATTTCTTCAAGTTGAAGTTCTAAGTGTGCAATCCAAGGGGGGATGAATTGGGTATTAAAAAATATGCAGTTAATAAAGCAAATCATTTTAAGTTGTTCTTCTTAAGAAATGATAAATGTAAATTCCAGCAATAAACAAATAAAGAGATAAGGGATAGAGAGAACAAACACAAAAGCTTTTATGTGGTTCTGTAAATCCCGCTTACGTCGACGCCTTCAAGAAAACCACACTTGAAGATTTCACTATCCAAAACTCTCAAGGCTTCAAATTGTTACAATTAACTTTTAAAGTGTCAATAAACCTTTACAAGTGGTGTTTCACTCACACACACCTTTCCCAAAGTATTTCTCCCACTGTTACTCACACAAAATTTAGAGATTACAACAAGTACTCTCTTTTAGAATGGGTGTGCAAATGATAGCTCAATGATAAATCAAAATATGTTAATTGGCAAATTGAAAGCTCAAAATGAGTAGTATATACTGAATTTTTTGTTCAATGGAGATACAAAAATATTTTTTAAAAAAATAAACATTTTGATTTGAGTTAATATTGGTTAAACTTTGAAACTAGCCGTTATGAATATTTTGAAAAATAGTAGGCCAGCTGGTTAACTGAGACAGTTAGCTGCTTGGGTAATCGTTAGGAAGATTTTCCAAAATTTGGGCACAGTCAGTTAGGAACATAGTCGGTTACCCACTTGATGTATCTGCCTAGCCGCTAACTTTTTGGAATTAAGTTACTATTTTTTAAAATCAGTATTTAGCCCCAAAAATCTTTTTGAAATTACACTATGCCTTAGTTCATTTAATTTTTTTTTCAAATAGGTCTATTTCCAGATTTTTAAAAATAAAACTTATAAATTTCAAACTTATAAAACTTAAAAATACCCATTTTAATAAAATCATCTGCCTTATAAGTATTAAACCTTAGTTTATGAAGAAAGATAATTTGTTTTAGAGATTATGAAAGGAAATCTTGAGCTTTTAAGATGCTAAGTCATCCATACATTAAATTATACTAGCTTTACAAGGATTATGGAAAAGTGAATTACTCGAGCTAGTACCCTTCTTATAGTTCTTCTTTAAATGTGCCGTTGATCATGATTGAGCTCAATTTCACTTGGATAAAATTTACGTTTCAAGAACATGTGAGATGATAAAACGTAAATAGACCAAATTGCCCATTTTTACACGTGGTTTGTTATCATCAAAATCAGAGATCATACAGCCTTTTTGGCCAACACAAATGTGGAGATATTTCGTTCTCTATTTGTTAAGCAACTCTCAACTAATTCTACTGCCATAGAGAGCCCTCAATACAAGGAATTGAAATTAGCTTGCGTTTTATTTGTACCCTTGCATCCAAAGTCAGTACCAGCATCCAGTCGGTGAGTTATTATTATTACTTTTAAATCTTGTCTCTTGGGTTTATTCAATGCAAATTATTTTTTTTAAAACTAAAAATTTGAGTTCCACTTAGCTTTTTAGTTGTTTATTGGCCATTGTATAAAACTTATAGATAAATATCATTTTTTTTTCTTGAAGAGATTGTTGAGGTTTATGTTCTTACTTTTTAGCTCGATGGAACCTTGGTCGCACTCCTCAGTATTCCATCCCAAATTTGGTTGCTTCTCTTATTGGTTGGATTAAAGTTAATTCAGATAGCCTTTCCAAAGGGAACCTGTGTTGCAGAAGCACAGGATGAGCAATTACAAGTATTACGGTAACTATGAGTTGTGAGGAAATAATAATACGTCGATAGGCAAAGATTGGAATATGATTTTACTAACAAATAGAGCTATAAAATTAGGAACAACTCTGAAAACCTAAAAATTTGATGCACCCAAATGGATACCCTTAGCATGCAAGGAAACGATATTTGTATAAACTCTCAAAGAGCTCACTTGCAAATGCTCTCAACTCTCATGATTTGAGATGCTTTAGCTCTTTGGAATGAAGATACATTTATAAGCATCTGATGGCTTTAAATGTCAACAATTATGTACAAATCGCTGAGTTAAAGCATTGATTGATCATTGATTGGAAACCCTTTAACATAGCGAAAAACATGGTAAAGATAAATAAAACACAAGGTTTAAAAAATCCCCATGGAAAAATAAGAATTTTATTCAAAAGGTTGATTAAACATGCTATATTAACACTCTATTTATATAAAATAAACGTTACTGCCTAAGTAATCTTAAATGTGGAAAAAGAATCCCACCTAAATAAGGAAATAAAGACTCAAATTACCCTAAAATATCATCGTAGATCAATCTCCTCCACTTGAATAAAAAATCGTCCTCAAGTGTTTTTTGACAAGATGATAGATCGTCAGTAAGATGAAACTTGATAACAGTGTTGGGAGAATGTGCTCTTTAAAAGAATATGTGTTTATTTAATTGTAATAAATAATTTTTCTGATTAATAAAATAAATGAGGTATTTTATTCAAGTATCTTAATTGCATTAATATTTTGAGTAAAGTTCATTTGATCATATTATATGTATTTATGTGATCACCATGTGGATTCACAGAAGACATAAACACAAGTTATCTTATGATTAAATAAATTATGTTCGCAGTTGATAAATAAAGTTGGGCACTTTATTTAGGTATAGACTGTAATATATTCATTGAATGGTTTGTCTTAATCATGTATGAATTTATTGATGTAGTAGGACTACATTGAACATGATCACATATGAGATTTAATTAACCTTGAAATGACTGTCAGACTTATTAAATCTCATAAGCATTGATTTTCTTTGTAATCTTAATCTTGAGTTAATTATGATTGCATGATTGTAATTGTTATTCCATTTGAGTTACCAATGGGCACAACACACACTTGTGGTCAAGATTACCCGGTATCTTAGTGGAGGCAATTATGAGTACTGGAGTTATAGATTAACAATATAGAATTTATACGACACATCTCTTGATGGGTTTTCGGCACTTGATCATAGAATTCTCTGGCCAGAGTGTGTCAATATATTTAGTATGTTGAAAATGATCATTAGAGAAAACCAGTAAGTATCAAGGAACAAGATGTAATTAAATCGATTGGACAGTTGAGATATCGATTTAATTAATGATGTGGTACAAAGGATTATGCAGTAAAGAAATTAATGTGGCATGGGTCGAATTATTATTCGAGAACACTATCCTAGATAGCATATAATTATGGAGGTCAGTTTCAATCTTTTAGTGGAGTAGATTTGGAATTAAATAATTGGACTAGTTTAATTACATGCCTAATTATTGTAGCCACTATTGTATGTACCCAATTGATCCCCAGGTTAGCTCATTTAATTGACTGCACCACTACTGGATTAATAAGTACGATAACTAGTAATTTGGGTCAAAAGCCTAAATATATTATTTAGTGGGAGGCTCCATCAATATGCTTATGTGTAAGGGGCCTTATGTTATTTTACAAGGTGACCCCCTATTTTATTTTTGGAGCCTAGGGTTTCACTAAAGGGAAATATAAAAAGGCTTATTTTCTCTATAGAAAGGGAATAGCCACTTTATACAGATCTGAGAAAAAGATTTTTTCTCTCTAAATGTTGAGAGAAAAATTTTCTCCTGCTAGTTACTATTGGTAGTGATAAAAGCGCCCACAGGTCAAGTGCGGATCAAACCTGAATCATAACTTGGAAGATCATTGGTGACGGATCGCGATCTAACAGGCGTGGTGGTAACAGATTGTGGTCTGAGGGTTTAATTCACTTTAGTGGAAAAAGCGAAGATTGTTCATCTTCTCAGATTTTCAAGGTACGATTTCTAGAATACGAATTCTTATATATTGTATGAGATCAATCCTAAAAAGTTTTATTTATAAAATTCAAAAACTATTTTTTTTTCACCAACAAACAGAACATCCACCTTAGTTTCTAGGTACAAATAATGAACCTTTGCTCGGGCTCTACAGAGAGTTGTAAAAACTTGTCTCTTAACCATTGCACTATCTCTATGGCATTGATCTTGATTCTTATTGTCGTCATGACCTTCCATCAACCATGTATTAGTTCCCTAAATTTAAACTCTCATGTATCAAATCCCCATATAAAAGTTATCAGATCTTGTATAGTGGATGTAATAGCTGCTACTAGAGCCCTCACTCCCTAATCATCACCGGGGGAGTGGTTGTCTCCATATTTTCCATCATTTGGTGCCATAGCCAAGAAATCCCATGCTCTGATACGAATTTGATGTAGCAGAGACAATAAAAGAACAAAGTTCTAAAAAATAATTGATTGTTGATGAAACGTTGCTGACAAACTAGGGTTTAGCTCCCTTTCATGTATAGAATGTGAAATTACCAAAGGAACAAAACTAAATATATAATAAAATTATAGTCCCTAAAATAAAAGGAATAAAGAAAAAGGCATGCGATTTTGAGGTCTAGAAATAAAATTAAGCAAAAATCTTCGAGTTGAAACTTGAGGGCAAAAGGTATGGAATTTCTGGATCGTAAACATCTGTATTTGTCTTTCTGTAGGTCGCGAAACAATATTATATGCTTAAAATGGAGGTTTTTCTGTAAGATTCAAACGACATATTATATGCTTAAACAGACACCTGTAGCTCAAATTAACGCACAACAAATTACAAAGTTCATGTACAACATCACCCTTTCAATTGGCCATCACGCAGGTTCAACATCCTCTCGACAAATAAGTTGGATTATGGCCTTCACGCTTGCATGCAATAAAGCGATCCAAATATTGTCAACAATTTAGCCATGTGCAATTTGCCGCCAACATGACCCGTTTAGCATTTAATTACATGAACAAAATTTGTCAAATATTCAAGCCTTAGCTATGCAATTACTTTGCTGGTTTATCTTTAATGTTTTCCCAAATTCAAGTCAATATTTCAACAACGTGGGACTAGCATCATGAGGGGCTGTCTTACGCTGCAATAATGGTTTTTGCTTAGGCAGATTTGAGATTTCTTTTGGGCATCATTCTGCTTGTTGTGCTGAAGTAATGGCGGCGGTTCGGTGCCCGCGCAAGGATTTCAGACGAAGAGGGCGTTGTGGGGGTGAGAGTGACGAAAGTCAGAGTTACCAACACTTGAGTAAAAAATAAATAAATAAATAAGTCGATGAGTGAAAATTGAAAACGGTTTTGTTTCTATTCAGTTTTAATTCAAATGGTGCCGTTTCTTGTTTAAAGAGAAATCTCCAATTTTTTTTTAAATTTAAACGCTGTCGATTAATTCTTTTATTTATTTATTGTTTTACTTGATTTAAAATTTTCAGTTCAACCCCTCAAAATAAAGTCAAAATAAAATATTGCTGAAAGATCAAAACTACATCACAAAGTAGTCATTAAATCTTGTTGACAGTCATATTTAATGATGGTGAAGTAAATAACTTCCCATCAACTTCTTCATTCAAATAAGAAACATTCCCCTACTGTTCTAATTCGGTCACTTCCACTTGGATGGATAGTGTAGGGAGAAAATTAGGTTTTTCAATTTTTCAATTAAAACCTTTCTGGACCGATCTCATACAACATATAAGAATTAAGTAATCTAGAAATTCGTACCTTTTGATGATCTAAGAAGACGAACAATTGAGAGTTGTAGATCCGTCTTCAAACGATCTTCCAATTGAGAGTTGTAGATCCGTCTCCAAACGATCTTCCAGGCTATGACTCAAGATCGATCAACACTGGACGTGTGGGCGTCTGTTTCACCACTCCCAATTGCAACTGGCGTCTCTTAGATGTCTTCTATATTTTTCTCAAAAACTCTGGAATTCTCTTCTCTCCTTGAAAAGGAGAAAAGTACCACTTTTATAATATCTTATGAAAAACCCTAATATGTTAGGATTAGGATTCCTATTTTAAAATAGAATTCCTCTTTTAATTTAAATATTTAAATATTTAAATTAAATACTTTCTCTCCACTTACGTAAAAGTAGAGAGAATGTGTAACTAACTAAGGGACCACCTTGTAAAATATCACAAGTCCCCTTTTACACTTGAATACAACATACTAGGCTTTAACAAATATTATAATTATGATTTTCACCTAATACGCCAGTTTTCTTGCTTTTGGGTCCGATGATGGTGTTGTCAATTAAATGAGCTAACCCGGGGATCATTTGGGAACATACAATAGTGGCTACAATAATTAAATTTGTAATTAAACAAATATAATTATTTAATTCCAATTCTACAATAATTAAATTTGCCATCTTGCTTGGTAGACGATTTCTTTTTCCCAGCTTTCTTCTTACCCTTGCCTTTTGGCTTAGGCCTAGAAGAAGAACCTTTTTCAGCAATATTTATGCTTCCTAGAGATTTCTCAGTACGATAGATCTCTTCAGCAGAATGGAGTTCGTTCATCAATTCAGTTAAGGTCATATTTCTTTTGTTCATGTTATAATTGACCTTAAACTCTTTGAATGTATCTGGCAGAGATTCTAGCACCATATCAATTTTTGAGTTATCATCAATTTGTGCACCCTGAATCTCAGCCTCATTCAAATAGTCCATCATTTTGAGGACATGATCACGAACTCTTGTGCCCTTCCCCATTTTGCTATTCATAACACCCTTCAATGCTGCTTGTCTCGCAGAGCGAGTACCGCCCAAACATCTCTTGGAGACTATCCATTATTTGATGGAGTTTCCAAATTCTGGTGTTTGTCCGAGAATATTAGAAATTGAGGCTAAAATATAGCATTTAGCCATTTCATTGGCCTTTTGCCATTTCTCATAAAGCCTCCTCTCATTTCTATGAGCATTTTCTGGTGGTACTGGGGGGCATGCCTGAGTTAAGACATATTTATAATTTTCAGCAGTCAGGACAATATATAGATTTCTTTTCCAATCTATATAATTCTCGCCAGTGAGTTTGTTTTGATTCAGAATAATAGTAAGTGGGCTTAAAGAAGACATTTCTGAAAAATAAAACATCTATGCATTAATACATTGAAACAAGTAATATTCACAATAAAAATCTAAAATGCAAAAAGCCATAAATGCATTTTATTTTATTGTAACGATAATCTAGTACCGCTTTAGCAAGCTATCCGTTGGGGAAGTCATGCCGCCACTTACTAGACCCAATTAACCATTAGATTATTTTCTTTCATGTCGTAACATGATAAATAACTATCGTTATCTTTTTGGGCCAAAATTTGTTAACAGAGCTTCGTTGGGAAGGTTAATAACAAATTTTGTTGAGTGTATAACCATTGTTTTAATCTACGCATTTCTCATATCATGCAGCCACCGTTAGGGTGATCAACAGATTGAAAAATATTTCGATCTTATATTTAAAAAGTTCATCAAATAAAATATCTAATATATATACCCTCCGTAGGAGTATCACCGTATCATGAAGTCGAGGTATATATATAATTTTATTATTGAACTAACAATGGAGCCCATGGGAAAATTATCTTGAATTTTCCTCTCCCACTCAATATTTTAAAATTGGTTTTTCCTTTTAAAACATACATATATTGTTAATTGCATGCTTCCTATAATATTATCTAAGTGATATTTCATATTATCAAGCATTTGCAAATTTCAAACAATATACATAAATTCATGTTATATGAATGACATATATCATTATGCATAGAGTGGCACTACCTATTCTATATGACATGTTATCATGGCATGTTATCATCCAAAACATAACATATAGAAAAATAATTAAATAATCTTAATTCATGGCTTTCCTAAAATGAAAATTTACATTAAACCTAAGCCTAATCTTCATTGGGCTTCTTGTCAATGTCCATCTTCCATAAGCTTGACTTTGTTAATGGACTAGGGAAAATTGGGTTTTAAAATTTATTATTGGTCCAATTTTAATTTTGAAAGAAAATAAATAAATAATTAAATAATTTTTTTTAATAAATAAAACTTTTGGACCAAAAATAAATTTAATATTCTTAATTTTATCTATGCATTTTAATCCATTAAACCCAATTTCAATTGGGCCTAAAACTAGGATTCATTAAGTCCAAAATTATTTTTAGACTTAAATGCAAAAAATTAAAACGTATCTACCCAAAAAAAAATTATGGAACCACAGGGACCTCCATGAAAAAAATCATGGAAACCCTAATACCATCTTTTTCTTTCTCGTTCTTCCCCAGCCGCCATCACCAAAAACACATCCGCTGTTCACTGTTTCCACACCGGACAGCCGCCGCCTCCGATGCCGAGTCAACGTCACCGCGTCACCGGAAAGCTGCCGCCTTCTGCTGGGATGGATGCGCGCGCTGCTGGGATTGCAAAGACACGCGTGCGGCGTGCGCGACATGTGCGTGCGGTGGAGTGCTTGCTTGCTGGTGTGGGTGCAGCGCGGCCGGCTTCTTTGTGCGGAAGCAGCAAGACAAGCAAGCCGCTGGTCGCGCACTCTACGCGCTTACATTCTTGGCGGCGTGTGTCATGAGGCATCGTGGTGGGTTCGTAGTTGTTGCATTGTAATTTTCAGCCTTCTGTTTCTTTGATCCGAAATCCGTGATTATTCTCCAGCGGTTTACAAATTTCCTAGGCCAATATTTGGCTTACAAAATTTCTATTACTGTAAAATAAATCAAGAGAGAAACATGATGATAATAGACCACCCCTCTTGTTACAGATTCAAACAAAAATTTCAGCAGAAAATCTAACCATGAATTAAGACAAACCACAACATGCTTTATTCATATATTAAACAAATAATATATATCTAAATAAATTGTGCCACTCTAATACATAAACATCAAGATTAATTTCATACGAAATTCTTATATATTAATATGAGATGGCTCTGATACCAATTGTAGGGAGAAAATTAGGTTTTTCAATTTTTCAATTAAAACCTTTCTGGACCGATCTCATACAACATATAAGAATTAAGTAATCTAGAAATTCGTACCTTTTGATGATCTAAGAAGACGAACAATTGAGAGTTGTAGATCCGTCTTCAAACGATCTTCCAATTGAGAGTTGTAGATCCGTCTCCAAACGATCTTCCAGGCTATGACTCAAGATCGATCAACACTGGATGTGTGGGCGTCTGTTTCACCACTCCCAATTGCAACTGGCGTCTCTTAGATGTCTTCTATATTTTTCTCAAAAACTCTAGAATTCTCTTCTCTCCTTGAAAAGGAGAAAAGTACCACTTTTATAATATCTTATGAAAAACCCTAATATGTTATGATTAGGATTCCTATTTTAAAATAGAATTCCTGTTTTAATTTAAATATTTAAATATTTAAATTAAATACTTTCTCTCCACTTACGTAAAAGTAGAGAGAATGTGTAACTAACTAGGGGACCACCTTGTAAAATATCACAAGTCCCCTTTTACACTTGGATACAACATACTAGGCTTTAACAAATATTATAATTATGATTTTCACCTAATACGCCAGTTTTCTTGCTTTTGGGTCCGATGATGGTGTTGTCAATTAAATGAGCTAACCCGGGGATCATTTGGGAACATACAATAGTGGCTACAATAATTAAATTTGTAATTAAACAAATATAATTATTTAATTCCAATTCTACTCCACTATAAGATTGGAACTGACCTCCATAATTGTATGCTCGAATAATAATTCGCCCAAGCCACATTGATTTCTTTACTGTATAATCCTTTATACCACATCATTAATTAAATCGATATCTCAACTGTCCAATCGATTTAATTACATCTTGTTCCTTGATACTTACTGGTTTTCTCTAATGATCATTTTCAACATACTAAATATATTGACACACTCTGGCCAGAGAATTCTATGATCAAGTGCCGAAAACCCATCAAGAGATGTGTCGTACAAATTCTATATTGTTAATCTATAACTCCAATACTCATAATTGCCTCCACCAAGATGCCGGGTAATCTTGACCACAAGTGTGTGTCGTGCCCATTGGTAACTCAAATGGAATGACAATTACAATCATGAAATCATAACTAACTCAAGATTAAGATTACAGTAAAATCAATGCCTATGAGATTTAATAAGTCTGACAGTTATTTCAAGGTTAATTAAATCTCATATGTGATCCTGTTCAATGTAGTCGTACTACATCAATAAATTCATACATGATTAAGACAAACCATTCAATGAATTTATTACAAGTCTCATTCCTAAATAAAGTGCCCAACTTTATTTATCAATCATGAACATAATTTATTTAATCATAAGATAACTTGTATTTATGTCTTCTGTGAATCCACATGGTGATCACATAAATACATATAATATGATCAAATGGACTTTACTCAAAATATTAATGCCATTAAGATACTTAAATAAAATACCTCATTTATTTTATTAATCAGAAAAATTGTTTATTACAATTAAATAAACACATATGCTTTTAAAGAGCACATTTTCCCAACAATCTCCCACTAGCTCTTAAAGCATATCTGGCATATAGCACATGCTCTAGGGATCTAAGTGCAAGTTATAATGGTGTCCTACTAATGGCCATTGTAATAAGATCTGCCATATGGCATTTAATGCCATTTGGGTTACTGTCATATAACCTTTCTACACCATTCCCTCGTAAAATGATACTTCCTCTCAATATGTTTTTGTTTCTTATGGTTCCTTTGATTGAGCTATTGCACCACTATTATCAAAAAATAGTTTAAGGGGTGCAGTTACTACAGGTACCACCTCAAGATCTTTTTAGGAACTTGCAGAGCCATACAGCTTCTTTTGCAGCCTCAGATGCAGCCGCATATTCACACATTTGTGGAGTCTGCGATACAAGATTGTTTCACACTCCTCCAACTAATAGCTCCACTTCCTAAAGTAAACACATAGCCAGAAGTAGACTTTCTAGAATCCTTATCTGACATAAAGTCAGAATCAGTATAACCCACTGGAATAAGTTCATCACCAGAATACACAAGCATATAATCCTTAGTTCTTTTCAGATACTTCATTATGTGCTTGACAGCAGTCCAGTGTTCAGGTCCAGGATTAGATTGATATCTGCTAACCATCCCAACCGCAAAACAGATGTCTGGTCTAGTACAAAGCATGGCATACATGAGGTTTCCCACAGCTTCCGCATAGGGAACTCGTCTCATTTTCTCTATCTACTCAGATGTTTTGGGTGATTGATCCTTAGAGAATGAAATTCCATGTCTGAATGGTAACAAACCAGTTTTAGAATTTTTCATGCTAAATCTAGCCAATATCTTATCGATATAGACCGCTTGAGATAAAGCTATCGTTTTATTCTTCCGGTCTCGTAGCAACTTGATACCAAGAATATAACTAGCTTCTCCCAGATCTTTCATATCAAATTGTTTCGCTAGCCAACTCTTTATTGTAGTTAATACTCCTACATCGTTTCCGATAAGGAGAATATCATCTACATAAAGAATTAGGAAGGCTACAGATTTTTCCTGAATTTTCTTGTACACACATGGTTCATCAATATTCTGAATGAATCCAAACGATTTTATCGCTTGATCAAATCTGATGTTCCATGACCGGGCTGCTTGCTTCAATCCATAGATGGATCTCTGCAACTTGCATACCAAGTGTTCTTGGCCTTTTTGCATGAATTCATCTGGTTGCTGCATGTAGATGTTTTCTTCAAGATGCCCATTAAGAAAGGCAGTCTTGACATCCATTCGCCAAATTTCATAATCTAGCACTGCAGCAATGGAGAGTAGAATCCTGATGGATTTAAGCATAGCAACCGGAGAAAAGGTTTCCTCATAATCGATACCCTCTTTTTGAGTAAACCCTTTGGCTACTAATCTTGCTTTAAATATTTCCACCCTTCCGTCTACTCCTCTTTTTCTCTTGTAGATCCACTTGCACCCTATAGGTTTTACCCCATTTGGTGCTCCTATAAGTTCCCAGACTTTATTGGAATACATAGATTCCATTTCTTGATTCATGGCCTTTTTCCAAAAATCGACATCTCTGTCTATTAGAGCTTCGTTGTAGCTAGTGGGATCTTGTACATGTTCATCTGAGATAGCCGTATAGGTTTCTCCCAATAACATGTATCTCGCAGGTAACCTAGTTACCCTCCCACTACGACGAGGTTCTAAAAGTGATGGTTCTTCAGGGATAATCCTGTGTTGATCAGCTGGTTGTTGCTGTTCTTCCTGTTCTATAACAGGAGTTGAAAGCTGAGCATCAACCTGATCACCTGACAGTTCTTCAAGTATTACCTTACTCTTAGGTTTGAAGTTATTCATATAGTCTTCCTCGAGGGAAGTAAAATGTGTGCTCACAATTACCTTCCTATCTTGAGGATTATAAAATAAACCTCCCCTTGTTCCTTTGGGATACCCCACAAACATGCAAATCTCAGAACGTGAATCCATCTTATCTGCCTTTGGTTTCAAAGACATGTGCCGGGTGATCCCCAAATACGGACATGTCGTAAACTTGGTTTGCGACTCGACCATAATTCTATTGGGGTTTTAGGCACTGACTTAGATGGAACTAAGTTCAAGAGGTAAACTGCAGTCTCCAGTGCTAGTCCCCAAAAAGAGATTGGTAATATTGAATAACTAAGCATAGATCTCACCATATCCAAAAGAGTTCTATTTCTCCTTTCAGCTACCCCATTTTGTTGTGGTGTTCTGAGGCGATCAATCGAGATATAATCCCATTTTCAACCAGATACTCTTTGAAATCTCCGGAGAGATATTCACCACCTCGATCAGATCGAAGTTTCTTTATGTTCTTATCTAATTGTTTTTCTGTCTCAGCCTTATACTCTTTGAATTACTCAAGAGCTTCAGACTTATGACGCATTAGATAAACATAACCGTATCTCGAGTAATCATCAGTGAAAGTGATGAAATACTCATAACCTCCTCGAGCTTGTACATTGATTGGTCCACATACATCTGTATGTACCAATTCAAGTGGTACTGTTGCACGTACACCTTTGGCCGAGAATGACCTTTTGGTCATTTTCCCTTCTAAACATGATTCACAGAGTGGCAATGATTCATTTCCCAGTGGACCCAAGAGCCCATCTTTGATCATTCTCTGTATCCTAGTTTGGTTTATATGACCCAAGCGTAAATGCCAGAGGTAACATTGGTTGGAAGAAATATTTCTTTTCTTAGATAAATGTGTATGCTCATCATTATTGATCACTGTGTCATGCATAAAATGGATCATAGGACTTAAATGATATAAATTATCTTCCAATGTACCAGAACAAATGAGTCTCTTAAAAAATAGAAACAGAGGATCCAAAATTTACAGTGTACCCTTGTTTTGACAAACAAGCTACTGAAATTAAATTCCTCTTAATGTCTGGAACATAAAGACAATTATTCAAAACTAAAGTCTCATTATTAAAAGATAATAAAACAGATCCAGTCTTCACTGCTGACACGAACTGTCCTGTCCCTAACTGCAGCTTGACGCTTCCTTCACTTATTTTCCTGGTTTCCTGAAACCAATAAAGTGAATTACAAATATGATTAGTTGCTCCTGAATCCAACACCCAAGTGTCAATAGGATTCTGAACTAAACAGGCCTCTATTACAAAAAGATTTCCCATACCTGATTTTACAATCTTAGGGCAATCCTTTTTCCAGTGACCTTTCTGTCCACACTTGAAGCATTTGCCTTTCGGCTTGCCATCTTGCTTGGTAGACGATTTCTTTTTCCCAGCTTTCTTCTTACCCTTGCCTTTTGGCTTAGGCCTAGAAGAAGAACCTTTTTCAGCAATATTTATGCTTCCTAGAGATTTCTCAGTACGATAGATCTCTTCAGCAGAATGGAGTTCGTTCATCAATTCAGTTAAGGTCATATTTCTTTTGTTCATGTTATAATTAACCTTAAACTCTTTGAATGTATCTGGCAGAGATTCTAGCACCATATCAATTTTTGAGTTATCATCAATTTGTGCACCCTGAATCTCAGCCTCATTCAAATAGTCCATCATTTGAGGACATGATCACGAACTCTTGTGCCCTTCCCCATTTTGCTATTCATAACACCCTTCAATCTTTGCTTGTCTCTCAGAAGCTAGAGTACTCGCCCAAACATCTCTTGAGACTATCCATTATTTGTGGCGGTTTCGAAATTCAGTGTTTGTCTGCAGAATATTAGAAATTGAGGCTAAAATATAGCATTTAGCCATTTCATTGGCCTTTTGCCATTTCTCATAAAGCCTCCTCTCATTTCTATGAGCATTTTCTGGTGGTACTGGGGGGCATGCCTGAGTTAAGACATATTTATAATTTTTAGATCGGGACAATATATAGATTTCTTTTCCAATCTATATAATTCTACTTGATGAGTTTGTTTTGATTCAGAATAATAGTAAGTGGGCTTAAAGAAGACATTTCTGAAAAATAAAACATCTATGCATTAATACATTGAAACAAGTAATATTCACAATAAAAATCTAAAATGCAAAAAGCCATAAATGCATTTTATTTTATTGTAACGATAATCTAGTACCGCTTTAGCAAGCTATCCGTTGGGGAAGTCATGCCGCCACTTACTAGACCCAATTAACCATTAGATTATTTTCTTTCATGTCGTAACATGATAAATAACTATCGTTATCTTTTTGGGCCAAAATTTGTTAACAGAGCTTCGTTGGGAAGGTTAATAACAAATTTTGTTGAGTGTATAACCATTGTTTTAATCTACGCATTTCTCATATCATGCAGCCACCGTTAGGGTGATCAACAGATTGAAAAATATTTCGATCTTATCTTTAAAGAAGTTCATCAAATAAAATATCTAATATATATACCCTCCGTAGGGAGTATCACCGTATCATGAAGTCGAGGTATATATATAATTTTATTATTGAACTAACAATGGAGCCCATGGGAAAATTATCTTGAATTTTCCCTCTCCCACTCAATATTTTAAAATTGGTTTTTCCTTTTAAAACATACATATATTGTTAATTGCATGCTTCCTATAATATTATCTAAGTGATATTTCATATTATCAAGCATTTGCAAATTTCAAACAATATACATAAATTCATGTTATATGAATGACATATATCATTATGCATAGAGTGGCACTACCTATTCTATATGACATGTTATCATGGCATGTTATCATCCAAAACATAACATATAGAAAAATAATTAAATAATCTTAATTCATGGCTTTCCTAAAATGAAAATTTACATTAAACCTAAGCCTAATCTTCATTGGGCTTCTTGTCAATGTCCATCTTCCATAAGCTTGACTTTGTTAATGGACTAGGGAAAATTGGGTTTTAAAATTTATTATTGGTCCAATTTTAATTTTGAAAGAAAATAAATAAATAATTAAATAATTTTTTTTAATAAATAAAACTTTTGGACCAAAATAAATTTAATATTCTTAATTTTATCTATGCATTTTAATCCATTAAACCCAATTTCAATTGGGCCTAAAACTAGGATTCATTAAGTCCAAAATTATTTTTAGACTTAAATGCAAAAAATTAAAACGTATCTACCCAAAAAAAAAAAAAAAAATTATGGAACCACGGGGACCTCCATGAAAAAATCATGGAAACCCTAATACCATCTTTTTCTTTCTCGTTCTTCCCAGCCGCCATCACCAAAAACACATCTGTTCATTGTTTCCACACCGACAGCCGCCGCCTCCGATGCCGAAGTCAACGCGTCACCGCGTCACACAGGGAAAGCTGCCGCCTGCGGGCAGGATGGATGCGCGCTGCCGGGATTGACACGCAGACACGCGGCGGCGCTGCCGACATGTGCGTGCGGTGGGTCTTCTTGCATTGGGTGGCCAGGTGCGGCCCGCTTTTTGTGCGGCGAAAGACAAAGAAGCCGCTGGTCGCGCGCACTCTATCGCGCACACTGCGGCCGCGCGTGTGTCATGAGGCATCGTGGTGGGTTCGTAGTTGCCGCTGTAATTTTCAGCCTTCTGTTTCTTTGATCCGAAATCCGTGATTATTCTCCAGCGGTTTACAAATTTCCTAGGCCAATATTTGGCTTACAAAATTTCTATTACTGTAAAATAAATCAAGAGGGAAACATGGTGATAATAGACCACCCCTCTTGTTACAGATTCAAACAAAAATTTCAGCAGAAAATCTAACCATGAATTAAGACAAACCACAACATGCTTTATTCATATATTAAACAAATAATATATATCTAAATAAATTGTGCCACTCTAATACATAAACATCAAGATTAATTTCATACGAAATTCTTATATATTAATATGAGATGGCTCTGATACCAATTGTAGGGAGAAAATTAGGTTTTTCAATTTTTCAATTAAAACCTTTCTGGACCGATCTCATACAACATATAAGAATTAAGTAATCTAGAAATTCGTACCTTTTGATGATCTAAGAAGACGAACAATTGAGAGTTGTAGATCCGTCTTCAAACGATCTTCCAATTGAGAGTTGTAGATCCGTCTCCAAACGATCTTCCGTGCTATGACTCAAGATCGATCAACACTGGACGTGTGGGCGTCTGTTTCACCACTCCCAATTGCAACTGGCGTCTCTTAGATGTCTTCTATATTTTTCTCAAAAACTCTAGAATTCTCTTCTCTCCTTGAAAAGGAGAAAAGTACCACTTTTATAATATCTTATGAAAAACCCTAATATGTTAGGATTAGGATTCCTATTTTAAAATAGAATTCCTCTTTTAATTTAAATATTTAAATATTTAAATTAAATACTTTCTCTCCACTTACGTAAAAGTAGAGAGAATGTGTAATTCAACTGGGGACCACCTTGTAAAATATCACAAGTCCCCTTTTACACTTGGATACAACATACTAGGCTTTAACAAATATTATAATTATGATTTTCACCTAATACGCCAGTTTTCTTGCTTTTGGGTCCGATGATGGTGTTGTCAATTAAATGAGCTAACCCGGGGATCATTTGGGAACATACAATAGTGGCTACAATAATTAAATTTGTAATTAAACAAATATAATTATTTAATTCCAATTCTACTCCACTATAAGATTGAATCGACCTCCATAATTGTATGCTCGAATAATAATTCGCCAAGCCACATTGATTTCTTTCTTGTATAATCCTTTATACCACATCATTAATTAAATCGATATCTCAACTGCCCAATCGATTTAATTACATCTTGTTCTTGATACTTTTGGTTTTTCTAATGATCATTTTCAACATACTAAATATATTGACACACTCGCCGAGAGAATTCTATGATCAAGTCGAAAACCCATCAAGAGATGTGTCGTACAAATTCTATATTGTTAATCTATAACTCCAATACTCATAATTGCCTCCACCAAGATGCCGGGTAATCTTGACCACAAGTGTGTGTCGTGCCCATTGGTAACTCAAATGGAATGACAATTACAATCATGAAATCATAACTAACTCAAGATTAAGATTACAGTAAAATCAATGCCTATGAGATTTAATAAGTCTGACAGTTATTTCAAGGTTAATTAAATCTCATATGTGATCCTGTTCAATGTAGTCGTACTACATCAATAAATTCATACATGATTAAGACAAACCATTCAATGAATTTATTACAGTCTATTCCTAAATAAAGTGCCCAACTTTATTTATCAACTGCGAACATAATTTATTTAATCATAAGATAACTTGTATTTATGTCTTCTGTGAATCCACATGGTGATCACATAAATACATATAATATGATCAAATGGACTTTACTCAAAATATTAATGCCATTAAGATACTTAAATAAAATACCTCATTTATTTTATTAATCAGAAAAATTGTTTATTACAATTAAATAAACACATATGCTTTTAAAGAGCACATTTTCCCAACAATCTCCCACTAGCTCTTAAAGCATATCTGGCATATAGCACATGCTCTAGGGATCTAAGTGCAAGTTATAATGGTGTCCTACTAATGGCCATTGTAATAAGATCTGCCATATGGCATTTAATGCCATTTGGGTTACTGTCATATAACCTTTCTACACCATTCCCTCGTAAAATGATACTTCCTCTCAATATGTTTTTGTTTCTTATGGTTCCTTTGATTGAGCTATTGCACCACTATTATCAAAAAATAGTTTAAGGGGTGCAGTTACTACAGGTACCACCTCAAGATCTTTTTAGGAACTTGCAGAGCCATACAGCTTCTTTTGCAGCCTCAGATGCAGCCGCATATTCAGCTTCTGTTGTGGAGTCTGCGATACAAGATTGTTTCACACTCCTCCAACTAATAGCTCCACTTCCTAAAGTAAACACATAGCCAGAAGTAGACTTTCTAGAATCCTTATCTGACATAAAGTCGAAGAAGTATAACCATGGAATAAGTTCATCACTGAATACACAAGCATATAATCCTTAGTTCTTTTGAATACTTCATTATGTGGCTTGACAAATGCGATCCGTGTTCGGTCGAGGATTAGATTGATATTCTAACCATCCCAAACCGCAAAAGATGTCCTGGTCTAGTACAAAGCATGGCATACATGAGGTTTCCCACAGCTTCCGCATAGGGAACTCGTCTCATTTTCTCTATCTACTCAGATGTTTTGGGTGATTGATCCTTAGAGAATGAAATTCCATGTCTGAATGGTAACAAACCAGTTTTAGAATTTTTCATGCTAAATCTAGCCAATATCTTATCGATATAGACCGCTTGAGATAAAGCTATCGTTTTATTCTTCCGGTCTCGTAGCAACTTGATACCAAGAATATAACTAGCTTCTCCCAGATCTTTCATATCAAATTGTTTCGCTAGCCAACTCTTTATTGTAGTTAATACTCCTACATCGTTTCCGATAGGAGAATATCATCTACAAAAATTGGAAGCTCTGATTTTCCGAATTTTCTTGTACACACATGGTTCATCAATATCTGAATGAATCCAAACGATTTTATCATTGATCAAATCGATGTTCCATGACTGGGATGCTTGCCAATCCATAGATGGATCTACGCAACTTGCATACCAAGTGTTCTTGGCCTTTTTGCATGAATTCATCCTTTGCTGCATGTAGATGTTTTCTTCAAGATGCCCATTAAGAAAGGCAAATCTTGACATCCATTCGCCAAATTTCATAATCTAGCAATCAAAGAATGGAGAGTAGAATCGATGGATTTAAGATAAGAATCGGGAGAAAAGGTTTCCTCAATCGATACCCTCTTTCGAGTAAACCCTTTGGCTACTAATCTGCTTTAAATATTTCAGCAATATGCACCGAACGGCGAC